>JARLTB010000226.1:77500-417500 GCA_030141615.1 Unio pictorum
AAATCTTGTGGAGAGAGAGAGAGAGAGAGAGAGAGAGAGAGAGAGAGAGAGAGAGAGAGAGAGAGAGAGAGAGATATGTACATTACTTGCAGCATGTTAAACAGTAAAAAGCCATGATATGTATAACTTCACACTGAATGACAAACCAATGCACAGTTTAACATAGTTGCTTGTCAAAGAGGTCATTAACAGTTAAAGAAGGACAGAGATAAATGGTGTGAGTTTATGCTCTTAAAAAAATGATCGTACATAAGTGAAAGACAACAAGCTCTGTAAAATTCAACAAATAGTTTTTTCACTAGAATACAAGGTGAAAATGAAAAAAGAAAAATTATGGTATTACAAATTAAATCCCATATAATCCTAGAATTACAGACACAAGTCCTAATAACTAACATTCTCAATAAATTTTTAAAGGAAATCCAAATTAAGTCCAATACGGAAAGTTTTGACATGCCTGTATCATGTTATTGTACCAACAGTCTTTTTCTGAATACAGTAATAAAATTCCAGGTTTGAACTCACTATAAATCCCAGTGATTATTTCTGTCCAAGAATCTTACTTTTTTAATACTGTATTTCCACAGAAAAAAAAATTGAATTAAGTCATTTGAAGAAATAAATCACAACCCAAATGAAATACTGGACACATAATACAATTGATTCTGTCTCAAGATCTTATAGCAGGAATGAATAAATTTTCCAGTGACAAGATTCTATAGCCATCTACTTGACCTCATGTCACAATTAGCATGTTATATATTTAAAAATACTACCTAATTGAAAATAACCTCCTAGAAACTTCTTAATGTTTACAAAATAAAATGTTAGTTTCAATCAGAAAGTATGTTACTAAAATTATAATATATAACCTGGACTATGTCAAGTATGCCAGGGGAATCCAATAAATTATACTCAAACCCAAATTAACATGATTACTTCTATAAATAATTATAATAATATTAAACCCATAGACATAGAAATTTTTTAGGGTATGTCTTAATTGTTAACATAATTTTTTAATAATCAAGAAGAAAGGTCAAGGTCAAGAAGAAATTAAAAGTGACTTTGGACAAGGTGAAATCCAACATACATTGCTACATTTCAATCACATGTAATGATTTTTTTAAAAAAAACAACACAAAACAAATTAAATATTCAAACCATAAACCAGAAACTTTCCACAGATTACTGAAATCACTGACAGTAGCAAATGGTGATTTATTGTGTTTGCCAATCCCCTTCAGCAATTCTGTGGAAAAAACCCAAAGCCTAATTCATACAGATAAAGTCTTATTCATACAGGTAATGCCTAATTCAGACAGGTAAAGTACACAAGTGGAACATCATAATTTGTTGCAAGTTAGCTACATCTGTGATAGATGATGAAGAAGTAAAGTTATCTCCCTTCACTATCTGAAATAAAATTGTTTAAATGATCTTTAATCATTGATTATTGAAGGACAAACCATCTGTGAAATAAGTAAAACCAAATAAACACTAATTTCAAAACTCCTGCTTAACAGAGTTTGTCATGAGTGTAGCAGTTTATACTTTGCACATATTGCAACCACCATATTGATATTATTCATTCAGAAAGGTATAATATCTTCCACATAATAACACCCCTCTGCATCTGGGCAGATGTAGAACGAGTCATTTTACATGTTAGGCAAGATTCAATATGATCTTTGAGAAAGTGTGAACATCAGTGGTTTTAAGTTACTAAAGAGTGCAGAGGTTAACACAAGTGATATTTGCATATTGACTTTCAACTATCAACTGTTGAAAACAGCTTTTAAGGGCAAAAACTTTGCCTAGTTTTTATTTAATACTTGTATAGTTGTGATTATGAATCATGGATGTCATGTTATGCACCCAAACTATGTTTAATAGCATTCAATGTGGATAGCTGACATTATTGTGCATCCCTTTTTTTTTCTCTTTCCGTCACAATAATTTTGTATTTTGACCTTCTAACCCCTATATGAATCGGCTTCTGCTCTGTCCCAAGTGTGAGCCATATCTGACCTTCCAACCCCTATAGTAAATGGTTTCTGCCCTGTCCCAATGAGCCTTCTCTGAACTTTTAACTTCTATATGAAATGGCTTCTGCCCTGTCCCAAGTGTGAGCCTTCTCTGACCTTCCAACCCCTATAGTAAATGGTTTCTGCCCTGTCCCAATGAGCCTTCTCTGAACTTTTAACTTCTATATGAAATGGCTTCTGCCCTGTCCCAAGTGTGAGCCTTCTCTGACCTTCTATCCCCTATATTAAATGGTTTCTGCCCTGTCCCAATGAGTCTTCTCTGAACGTTTAACTCTTATATGCATTGGCTTCTGTCCTGTCCCATATGTGAGCCATCTCTGACCTTCTAACCCCTATATGACATGGTTACTGCCCAGTCCCAAAAAAGAGTTTCTCTGACCTTCTAACCCCTTTATGAGATAGCTTCTGCCCTGTCCCAAGTGTGAGCCTTTTCTGACCTTCCAACCCCTATATGAAATGGCTTCTGTCCTGTCCCATGTGTGAGCCTTCTCTGACCTTCTAACCCCTATATGACATAGCTTCTGCCCTGTCCCAAGTGTGAGCCTTCTCTGACCTTCCAACCCCTATATTAAATGGCTTCTGCCCTGTCCCAAGTGTGAGCCTTTACTGACCTTCCAACCCCTATATGAAATGGCTTCTGTCCTGTCCCAAGTGTGAGCCATCTCTGACCTTCCTACCCCTATATTAAATTGCTTTTGCCCTGTCCCAAGTGTGAGCCTTCTCTGACCTTCTAACCCCTATCTTAAATGGCTTCTGCCCGGTCCCAAATGTGACCATCCACAATGTTTGGTTCAGGTATAAGATGCAGAACAGTTATGTTAAAACCATTATGTATTCTCAGTCATCATGACCTAGATGTAATTACTCCAAAATCAATGTAGTTATTTCTAATCAAAGTGACCTAGATGTATTTACTCCAAAACCAATGTAGTTCTTTCTAACTAGGGATGTTAATATCAGTTTTTTTCCAAAACCGATTATCGTTTGTAGAAATCCGATTTTAAACCGATTATCGGTTTTTGTCCTACATTGAAAATTACAAGAAATATATTCTTATAATGCAAGTTAGTGAATGCCTCTTGCGAATAAAAGATATTCATTACATACCATAACGTATAGACGCACATCGTCTGACGGCATGGAGGACGATATTGTGGCTCCACCAAAGCCATCAAATCACGAAAGGAATTGGATTCAACAATCGAAATTGGTAGCATGTTTTCAGCGACAAACTTAGCTACAGCAGCAGTAACTTTTTCTTGATGACTATCAGGACAGTTTCATTGTGTTCCAATAAATGTTGTTAATCGGGGCTGAACATTTGAAGGAGCAGCAATTCCGGGATGTTTGCTACGCAAATGTGCATGCAATCCAGTAGTAGTACCACCGCTCCGACTTATTTGTTGTGAACATAGTTTACAGCGAGCCATGCTTGATGAAATTTTTTCAAAGTTTTCCCATACATCAGATTTATTTATACGACCAGCCATATTTGTAAACTTGAAAAGACACAACCAGTAGAGACCAGTCCTCAACAACAGAGACTGTTGCTATTAACAGTCTATTGTTGTCAATTTCGGACAACTATTTACATCCTTCAACAATAAATGTATTCATTTACAAACACGCTGCATGGAGCGCTCACAAATTTTAAACAAACACACCTTATCTGCTGGCCATATTGTATTAAAATGTAAACACTAAACAAATGCATGAATGAATTTTTTTCTGACATTTTTAAAAAAATTTCACTACAAAAATGGTAAAAATATTTAATTCGATTATCGTTTTGTAAAAACAAAAACCGATAATCGTTTTCAAAACCGATAATCGGATTTTCGATTTTCGTTTAACAACCCTATTTCTAACCAAAGCAACCTAGATATATTTACTCCAAAATCAATGTAGTTCTTTCTAATCAAAGCGACCTAGATGTATTTACTCCAAAGTCAATGTAGTTCTTTCTAATACTGAAAGCTATCCATGACGTTTGTTTAGGTTTGTGATGTTACTGTGCAGAAACCATTTTTCTTCTATGGTTACACTGTCCTTGACTTTTGGATCCTGACATTGAATGGACTGATTCTTCATATCCCAAGTAAAAGCCATGTAAGACATCATATATTTTGGTACATCAATAGAAAAAAGAAGACTGAAGTGTGAAGTTACACTTTCATCTCCAATAATACCAGATGAAAATACTGTTTGGTTTTTTTTTAAAAATAGACAATGCATTAGTGTGTTATAACTGCAGCTGAAAACTTATTGTCATCTTTCAAATCATCTGTATACAGAGAAGTATGGTTACAACAAGAGGCTTTAATTTCACTGAAATTAAATTTATTCTAAAAACAAGAGGTTTAGCAGAGGACTTTTATAATGAAAAAGATCAAATCTTACAAAGAGTTGAGGTGGAAATGGAGTCGCATTAACCATGGTGGTAATTTGGGAGTGGTAATAACCAAGGTGGTAATTTGGGAGAATTCTGCCATAGTGACAAGACTAAATTCATACTGCTTGATTTTATTTGCTTGCCAAAATGTGGAATGAAGCTTGAAGGGCTTCCAAGCATGCAATTAATTTGAGCACCTGATGCTTTTATTAATTATTTAATGATTGTCACTAGTCTAATCAATATTTCTTGAATTTTGTAGGTTTAAAAACTATTAGAACAGGTTTATCATTTATATTGAAAAAGATTTCCCGAAGCCAGTCATCTATTGGATTTATGTTGAAAAAGATTTCCCGAAGCCAGTCATCTATTGGATTTATGTTGAAAAAGATTTCACGAAGCCAGTCATCTATTGGATTTATATTGAAAAAGATTTCCCGAAGCCAGTCATCTATTGGATTTATGTTGAAAAAGATTTCCCGAAGCCAGTCATCTATTGGATTTATATTGAAAAAGATTTCACGAAGCCAGTCATCTATTGGATTTATATTGAAAAAGATTTCCCGTTGAAAAAGATTTCCCGAAGCCAGTCATCTATTGGATTTATATTGAAAAAGATTTCACGAAGCCAGTCATCTATTGGATTTATGTTGAAAAAGATTTCACGAAGCCAGTCATCTATTGAATTTATGTTGAAAAAGATTTCACGAAGCCAGTCATCTATTGGATTTATATTGAAAATAAATCCCGAAGCCAGTCATCTATTTTTTGGATTTATATTGAGCTAGGTTGGCCCATATAGCATACCAGTAATCGACCATAAATTTATGCAGAAAGGTGCAAGAGGGATTTACTTTTTAAATACATATCCTCTTGTTATAAATAATCTTTTAATTCCTCTGTAGTTCCACTTATCACAGAACAAGGCAGGTACAATGTACAATATCATGACTTATCTACAAGGTAAGTACAATATTGTGAATTATTAACAAGGCAAGTACAATATTGTGAGTTATCAACAAGGCAGGTACAATATTGTGAGTTATCAACAAGGCAGGTACAATATCATGAGTTATCAACAAGGCAGGTACAATATTGTGAGTTATCAACAAGATAGGTACAATATTTTGAGTTATCAACAAGGCAGGTACAATATCATGAGTTATCAACAAGGCAAGTATAATATTGTGAGTTATCAACAAGGCAGGTACAATATCATGAGTTATCAACAAGGCAGGTACAATATCACGAGTTATCAACAAGGCAAGTACAATATTGTGAGTTATCAACAAGGCAGGTACAATATCATGAGTTATCAACAAGGCAGGTACAATATCATGAGTTATCAACAAGGCAAGTACAATATTGTGAGTTATCAACAAGATAGGTACAATATTTTGAGTTATCAACAAGGCAGGTACAATATCATGAGTTATCAACAAGGCAGGTACAATATCGTGAGTTATCAACAAGATAGGTACAATATTTTGAGTTATCAACAAGGCAAGTACAATATTGTGAGTTATCAACAAGGCAAGTACAATATCGTGAGTTGTCAACAAGGCAAGTACAATATCGTGAGTTATCAACAAGGCAAGTACAATATTATGAGTTATCAACAAGGCAAGTACAATATCGTGAGTTATCAACAAGGCAAGTACAATATCGTGAGTTATCAACAAGGCAGGTACAATATCATGAGTTATCAACAAGGCAAGTACAATATTGTGAGTTATCAACAAGGCAGGTACAATATCATGAGTTATCAACAAGGCAGGTACAATATCATGAGTTATCAACAAGGCAAGTACAATATTGTGAGTTATTAACAAGGCAGGTACAATATCATGAGTTATCAACAAGGCAGGTACAATATTGTGAGTTATCAACAAGATAGGTACAATATTTTGAGTTATCAACAAGGCAAGTACAATATTGTGAGTTATCAGCAAGGCAAGTACAATATCGTGAGTTATCAACAAGGCAAGTACAATATCGTGAGTTATCAACAAGGCAAGTACAATATTGTGAGTTATCAACAAGGCAAGTACAATATCGTGAGTTATCAACAAGGCAAGTACAATATCATGAGTTATCAACAAGGCAGGTACAATATCATGAGTTATCAACAAGGCTAGTACAATATTGTGAGTTATCAACAAGGCAGGTACAATATTGTGAGTTGTCAACAAGGCAGGTACAATATCATGAGTTATCAACAAGGCAGGTACAATATCGTGAGTTATCAACAAGTCAGGTACAATATCATGAGTTATCAACAAGGCAAGTACAATATCATGAGTTATCAACAAGGCAAGTACAATATCGTGAGTTATCAACAAGGCAGGTACAATATCGTGAGTTATCAACAAGGCAGGTACAATATTGTGAGTTATCAACAAGGCAAGTACAATATCATGAGTTATCAACAAGGCAGGTACAATATCATGAGTTATCAACAAGGCAAGTACAATATCATGAGTTATCAACAAGGCAGGTACAATATCATGAGTTATCAACAAGGCAGGTACAATATCGTGAGTTATCAACAAGATAGGTACAATATCATGAGTTATCAACAAGGCAAGTACAATATTGTGAGTTATCAACAAGGCAGGTACAATATTGTGAGTTATCAACAAGATAGGTACAATATTTTGAGTTATTGTGACATTAGGATATAATGAGGTAATTAGAAGTCTTATTTCATCCATGTCAGTCCTTGGCAATTCTTTTGTATTTAGGTATCAATGATCACATGTTTGGAAGTGATGAAAGAAGTATCAGGAGGCTCTCCTATTTATGTCTTCTAGACTTCCAAGAGCCAGAGCTGGATTGGATAGAAAGATCCTTTCATATGTTAAATTAGCTGCCCAGAGAGAGAAACCTTTGACTATCAGCAGACATTCACAAATCATTGGTCCTAAACCTATGTCTCTTAGTAAAAGTGTATAGACACCTGAAGTATTACCAAAAGAAAACCCAATGCAGTTTTCCAACTCTGACACTGATTCAGCCAGAAGTAATAAAGCACCATACAAACCAATATCAATACAAAGTAAACATACTACTTTGCCTTCTATCAGCCAAGATAACATCCTCCTTATTGGTAGTTCCATTTTACACGGAATTAACAACGGAGGACTGAGGCACTGTGTTAGAAAGCATGCCATTTCAGGTGCCAAAATACAGACAATACTGGAAGATATAAAAATACATGATCTCTCCAAGTTTACTAAAATAGTACTCTATATTGGAGGGAACAATGCCAGTGAAGGGACTGATCTAGAACTTTTTGAAGAACTATATGACCAACTACTTAATTACATTCATAAGCAAAATCAAAGCTGTCAGGTTGCATTGTGTGAACTGGCCCCCAGGGGAGATTGTGATGTGTTAGATATCAATGAGGTCATCCAAAGGCTGGCAAGTGAATGGAAGTGTGATATTGTTTACAATTACATGAGTTTCCTGGATGAAGAGGGACAAGTGATGCAACATCTATTTGGAAAAAGAGATAAGATCCACCTGTCTACCAAAGGGGTGGAAAAGCTGGCAAAAAATATAAATGCAATTATTCATGAAGTCTGGTATTACAGTCACATTACAAACTTCATCCATCACCATAAACCCAATGTAGGACAAAACAACATCAGACAATATGGTCAGCCATATCAATACAGGCAGTACACTATGGGATGTGATTACTGTGGTGAGATCAAACATTCAGCACAGGAATGCAGGCACAGACAGCCAATACAATGCCATCAGTGTGGTAGCTTTGGACACAAAGCCAAAACTCACACTAGATTATGGAATAGGAAAAGGGCAATGAGGCTATCTCAATTCCACAGGAAGACTCTATTCAGCAGGAGGATCAATCTATCTATCAAGGACCGTCATATATACTGGGCATCCCTTGTCAAAACAGATCTGATCCCCTTGTTCATGCATGTTCTGAATGTGGAACCTTACAAGCTTCTTATACATATTCCAACAGGAACGATAGTTCAGATTTATGCAATGATTATAAAAGTAGAAAATGCAGTTGCAGAAAAACTAATTTTTTATAAATGATAGTTGTAATGATGATCACTGTGAACATAGTTTTAATACTTTCAATGTCTCCTTGAGTGCCTCTAATAGCATTGATATTAGTCTCTTGAATTTAGGAGTTTCTAGCAAAGGTTTACACATAGGTCATTTAAATATTCAGGGTTTTCGAGGAAAGATTGATCAAGTGAAGTTACTGTTAACCTCTCCAAATAATAATATCCATTTATTTGGACTCTTGGAAACAATGTTAACAGAAAATCAGGGTGAAAATTTCTTATATATTAATGGCTATGAAAAACCTTATCGTAAGGATAGGAAAGCAGGTGGTGGTGGGCTCCTTGTGTATGTTAAAACCGGTACTATTTGTACAAGATGGGAAGACCTAGAAATACTTGAAATAGAATCCATTTGGCTGCAGATCACTCCAGAAAAAGCAAAGCCCTATTTAGTAAGTTTTGTGTATAGACCCCCATCATCACATACTGATTGATGTGAATATTTTGAACTTCAAGTATATAAAATTTCAAATGAAGAGAAAGAATTTTACATTCTAGGTGATATAAACCGAGACCTTCTCAATGACCAAACAGAAGGGAATTGGATGAAATTTATTGATTCATTAGGTATGGAGCAACTAGTAAATGAACCCACCAGAGTAACATCTACCTCTAAATCACTTATTGATCATATTTATACCAATACAAAAGAAAATGTTTTGGAAGTAATGGTTCCAAAGATTGGTATAAGTGATCATTTTCCAATTTTTCTAACACGTAAAGTCAATGGCAAATCAACAAAAAAATAATATCCATAAACCCATTACTTATAGGTCCTTTCAAAACTTTGATACTTTTAAATTCCAAGAAGATCTAGAATAGATTAAATGGAATACAGTCCAAATCTTTGAGGATATTGATGATGCTTTAGATACTTGGACAGATCTGTTCATCAGTATAGTGGACAAGCATGCCCCTTTAAAAACACACAGGATAAAGAAAGACCATCAGCCAGGCTGGATCTGCCCAGAAATTTTTGAAGTAATGAAGCAAAGAGACCAACTAAAATCAGTAGGAAATCAAACCGAATATAGAGTTTGGAGGAATAAAGTTCATAAAATGATACATCAAGCCAAACAAGTGCACCTCAAAAAAGTGCTGGATGAAAACCAAAATAACCTGAAAGCTATCTGGAAAGTGTTTGCAGGTTTTGGTGCAGGCAAATGTAAGCGTAAAGCTGAAATTTTATCCCTCAATCATGAGGGCATTTATACTGATAATCCAAAGGACATCTCAGATATTTTTAACAGCTTTTTTGTTCAAATTGCTGAAAAACTTAAAGAACTCAGAACTTCATCTGATCATCTGGAACAATTTTGTGCTAAAAAAAACTACAAAACAATATAAAATTTTAAATTCCTGAAATGAGTCCAGAATTTGTGTTGAAATATATTAAAACAACGGATGTATGTGAAGCTACAGGACTTGATATGATTGGACCAAGGCTACTAAAAGTGGCTGCACCTGCAATTGTAGAGAGTATAGTTTTCATTTATAATGAAAGTTTTAGGTCTAATAAATTTCCACAAAGATGGAAAACTGCCAAGGTTATACCATTGCATAAAGCAGGAACAGAAGATGATGTACCGGTAAATAACTACAGACCCATCTCTATCCTTCCTTGTCTCTCCAAATTACTAGAAAAACAAGTACATGATTCTTTTCTCAACTATTTAAACACTTATGATCTTATTCATGATAATCAGTCTGGCTTTCGCCAGAATCACTCCTGTGAAACTGCACTTGTATCTTTGATTGATAAATGGCTGAAAGCATTAGATCAAGGAGAAATGGTAGGCACTATTATGGTTGATTTTCGTAAAGCTTTTGATCTTGTAGACTCTAACTGGTTTACTTCTTACTTAACCAACAGAGTGCAAAAAGTATCTTTAAATGGTCAACTTTCTGAAATTAAAAGTATTAATTGTGGAGTACCACAAGGCTCTATCCTTGGACCTCTGTTATTCAATCTATTTATCAACGATTTAACTCTTAAGATTGGAACTTCAATTTCTTCCACTGACCTCTATGCAGATGATACTACACTGTCTGAGATTGGTAAAACCAAAACGGTACTTGAAAATAACCTACTAGTTACAACACAACAAAAACGAGCAAGACTAGAGAGCGACAAACTTAATGTTTTTTTTTACAGTGTGAGCCTTAATATGACCTCTCAAGATAGAATTCTTGGTGTATTCGTATCTTATGTGGTCTATTCACATTAAACACATTTCAAAAAAGGTTAATTCTTATCTTTGGCTACTGAGGAAAATCAAAACATACATTCCTCTTCAGTATAGGGTCATCTTTTATAAAAGTTATATTCAGCCATATCTGGACTACTGTAACGTAATTTGGGGTAATACCTATAATTCAAACATAACAACACTTATAAGGCTCCAAAAGAGGGCTTGCCATTTAATTCTAGATCAATGTATAGACAATTTTCAGGATGCAATGAATAATATAAAGATTTTAACAATACATGAAAGAATATTTCTTAGAAAAGCCAAATTGATGTATAAAGTATCCTGAAAATCCATTCCTGTCTATCTAAGTAATATCTTTTACCAAAGAGATGCTGATGGTACTCCAAATTTAAGGTCCATAAGAAGAAAAAATGTAATCCAATAGAATTTCTATGAAAATGAATGAGTAGGAATGTGCAAATATGCATCTGTCAGATTGAGACTGGTGGCAAATATGTTCAGATAGATGGAGGGGCAGACTGATCTGCATTTTGAATTTCTGTGAGAGATGAATTGATTTAGTCAACTCCACACAATGATCAATATAAAAACCCAGAGTGAACCATACACTACAGATGGATATCATCCATGCATGCCACCATTGAAGTAGATGAAGTTCTATGCAGCAGAGAACAACACAGATGACTAGATTTGTAAAGGTCCAACATGGTTCACTCCAAACAATCCCAATTCACTTCTCAATGAGTGTCATGATCTTTTGCTGTAAAACTGTGACCTTTATGGAGTCTGATGGTACAGTGTGACCCTGCTATAACATGGTAGTCGGGAGCCAAAGAACCCAACCGGGTAATAAATGCGGGTGGTAAAAGACGTGCTTCGTCGGCACAGTTACAGTCTTAAATTGATACATATTAAATGAGAAATACACCTTTAGTACAGACATAAATAGTTTACTTTATTTACAGAACCACGAATTGGTACATATACGTTAATACTGTTTATATATACATATCTAATGTATAGAATGGATTGAGTATCAGCACCGTGTACTCGCCTACGAACCTCATCATATACGTTGAAACATTGAATCCACAATACAAGTGATTCCATCGAAAATATGCACACACACAGAGCTTTAAAATATTCAATACTTTTGTCACAGGTCATATTGGTCGGAATTCAGTGGAAAAACATTGCACACTCACATAACGAATGATGAAGCACATTTACTTTTCAGTATGTCCCAATTCCGTAAAAGTTAGTTTACATTTTAAGCAGCCATTGATAGCGTTCGCAAGCATAAACGTTTTCCCAAGGAAAAGGAAACTTTCACGGCACAGTTAATATATTCCAGTCACGTTGGAAAATACAAAAATCCATCAGATTCCATCACTTTTAGTTAAGTTTGGTCCGGACTTCCTTCCTTTGAATAAAAGCTATTTGTTTTTATTGAAAGAGTGTAGTTGGCTTTCTTTGATGACTGGTTCATGCATTATTGAAGTCACCAATAAAGGATAGCTTTGGAGAATCAAACACATGTCTATTTCTTATTGTGGCGGCAACATCAAATAATTGTATTGCATGATTGAGACTAAATTTTTTTCTCTCCATTTGCCGAGTACGTTTTCATAACAATCGGTGCTTCAAAGGTAATCTGTTTCTTTTGAAATTTCAGCAAACTATTTTAGCTTGGGTGCATTTTTAAAAATGATGTGGCCGTCATTTGGTCGATTGTAGTTACAGTTCCTCCTGCCTACTGAATAGACTACACAATGTTTTTTTTTTAATTTTTATTTTTATTTTTTACATTTGTGGTAGCGGAGTGATGTTGCCTTGCACTCGTGCATCAGAAATTTAACAAAGGGTCAACGTATGATAGAGACGCATGTGCTCTGGTCTGATGACATGGATTATTACAAAAAATGTGGGTGTTCTGAAGGATTTAATTCTGAATGGAAAGAAGAGGAATTCTACCTACCATCCACATACAAATATCAGTCTAAGTAAATATATTAATTATTAGCGAGCGGCCGAAACTCCGACAAAGATAGATTACAATGCTTCGTCCAGTTGATCGCTGCTACCAGAAATGTCAACAACAACAAAAAAAGCAAATATCTCAAAACATACAGTACTCATGCTCGATGTTCAATGTCAGCATAAGCGGATTATGATGTAACAATACACTGTTAAGATGGTTTGTCAGTATAGAGAAAGAAATTGTTTATGTAACAATAGATAAATTTCAGTGCATTTCAAGTTTGCGGTTACCTTTCATGGGGCCTGTGAATTTTTCCACTATAAACAAATGGTTGTATATACATGTACAAGTTTAAACAGCCAACAATGTCGATAATAAAAAAAGTCGCTAGATGGTATATTTTGCCACCAATAAGGAAAATAAAATCGCAGTTTGTGATGTTGGTGAAGCCCTACGCGATCCTAGGATAAACGTTTCGTGATTTATTTTTCGTACTTTCTGCTTGGTTGTGTATATGTATGCAGTGGAAGAAAAAAACAACAACATGTCGGTTATTGTTTGTGCAACAATTGTATACAGAATGAATTGAAGACAATCACAAATACGACTTACTGGTTTTACTCATGAATCAGTAACCAGTAACATTTCCGATATTGTTTATTTTGGCATAACACTTCACGATCGTATTATATTAAAATTCATACTAGAACTCTTCCCCAAAATGATAATAAACATTTTACACACTATTTCTTGTACTTAAAAAAAAAAAAAATATACATGTAATCAAATTTGCAGGGACCGCGTCATGATCATATTAAATTCAACTTCATACACGATCTCTTCCCATAATAATAAACTTTGAACCCCAAAATATATTTTCATGTGCGAATGAATATACGAAATTTCAGGAGCCACGCCACGACCACTTTAAATCCGAATTCGCGTTATAGTGGGGATGCACTGTACTTCCATCAGACGTGGAGAGGATGAAAGCTAGAAGGGGTTGGTAAAACAAAATTCAAAGTACGACATAGATGATTTGGATTGCCCACCTGGTTGCAAAAGATCATTCCAGCAAATTGCAAGAGTCCACTATCTGTCATTATGATATCTGTGGGAGGTCAGAGACATAATTCAATTGAGAGTGTGTGAAGGTTGGTGATAGAGAAACCTTGCCTCCTACCCCATCTATAAGACTGACTCTGAGACTCCAAATCCAAAAATGTAGATGTGGTAACTATACAGTGCATGAGTTTTAAACTGGTGTTAAAAACACCGTAATCCACCCTGTAGTAAATAGGCAGTCACATTGATCACATTATAGTTCTTGTTTATCACCAGGAGATCAGTAAAGAAAGTGCCAAGATACAAAGATCTATAGTAGCTGGCTTTCTGGAAAAAGGGCTTCAAAATTACATGGATTGCTGATTTTAGCAGATAAATACTAAGCCAATTCATTGATTTTCCTAGACTGGGAGAAAATAGAAGGGCAGACTTCCTCATCACTGAGGCCTTGAACCTAAAAGCTAGAACAGAAGAAGGTTGTGGTGGACATTGAGTTCAGCAGCCAAGGATATATTTTCTCTATTGCAGCCTGAACCTTTCCTCAGTCCTCTCCATAGCTGGATCCGATTAGGAAACATCATCAGCTTTATTCCTAGTCTCAGTGTGTAGGTTGTCTTGATTTGAATCAGGATCAACATCTGGACCATATATTGCAGGAGGCTTAGACATGGCATGACTACTTATCAAAATCAAAATCAGGCAGTATAGGTATTGGGTGTACAGAAGGCAATATAGGCGACTGTACTACCAAAGTATTCATAATGTTATGAGAGTGGATATATCTATCACAAAGATCCCTCACAATGTTAGCATTCCATGACTACTTGAGGAACAGGGTGATATGCTATGGAAGTCATATGGTCACTGAATGATATGGCTCAAGAACCATACAGCACAGTTGGAAGCCAAAAGGGCATCAAACTGTATGAGAAAGTCTCTTCTCCAAACATTTCAGACTCTATAATAATTCTAAATCAAACTTACCATATAATTTTCCAGGTTCCAGTTTATCTATCATCACAGACTTAAAAGGAATCTGTGTGGGAAGGGCCAGGCTGTCTTCTTCTTCGCACAGTTTTATGTTTGTGTCATCGGTCAATATCATATCATAGGCATTTCCTCCCATAAACATCATTTTGTTTTGCTTAATTATAGCATTGCTCACATAATAAACCTAAAAAAATAATACAAAATGTTCAGTAAATAAAGAATTTTTATATTAAAAAACTGCATCTATAAATAGTGCATATACTTTTTCTAATGTGTCGATCATGATTTAGTGAGCTATGAAATACTTGCACTTTCAAGCAGAAGTAATACATTCTTACTAATGATGGAAAATCTTCCAGTTTGTAAAGAATAAAGAATGTTTATGTTAAATCATTCATACAAATGAAAAAAAGATGTGTACAGCTCAGTTCTTCTGGAAAAGAGATGTAAATTAAACATGTCATCACAATCAGAACTGAAAACGGAAGAAACTTAGCACCCATTAAAATCTCCTCTCATTTTATGTACAAAACCATGTCATACCATTGAATGTTTGCTTTGCTTCTCAAATAATTAGAGAAGAACAAGTATGAGACGCCTTAATTAAAGCAAATTCCATATGAAATGGGTAAAAGCTTTCAAATCTCAAACTGTCATGTGTTGAAAAGTTTACCTGCCCAAAACCCATAATTGGGCTTCAGATCACTCAATGATATCAGTCTGAGATAAACCTACAAGTCAAACTTAAATGAAATGGCATTTTGCCAAAATGTAAAGGAATCAAGAATTTAAAGATATAACATGGAAGTTTGTCCTGCATTTTTTAGTGATCACTTCAGTGGTTGCTGATTTGGGGGACCTGGATGGCAGTGGTCTAAAGTGCTTGCCTGTATCAATCACTGCCATCTCAACTCTGATTTGAGTCTCAGGCCTGACAAATGTGGGTATGTAAGAAATATGACTATAGTTTCACTTACAAGCTAATTCCCTTTATATCCACTAGGTCACTATACTTATATATCAATGCAACCAATTTTCACTGGAGTGAAAATTAGAAGAAAATGCTTGCATTGAGTGGAAGGGTGCAAGGGATTTTTAGTAATCTGATAATATAAATAACTTTCTCCATCCAATACATTATCTCATCACGATAATATTATGAGAACACGTAAAAGGAGAGGAAATGCTAAGCATCTTACCTCTACCTGCATGACTGAATGAATGTCTCTGGAGTAACGTAGTCCGTATTAAAATCTAGTGGTGCACATTAGTGGTGTGACTGCAGTGGCAGAAATTACAGTAGGAAACTGGTAAATTACTCAAAGGTATAAATAAGGGACTGGGTAGATACCATTTATGTCACCAGGGTAGCATCGTGATGCAGTTATATTGGCGAAATATGCCTGGAAAGCATACATTGACTGGCTGAAGGGGGCAGAGTTAAAATAGTTCCCTGTTTAGGGGAAGAGTTGTATAGTTTCTATGGCGTGAACTGCTGGCAGTACGGAAACCTGATGAAGAGAAACCATGCAGATGTGTGATTGATAGATATTGGGCAGGCTAGAGATTTGTTGTCTTGCACAGATAAGAGTAAAATTTATGTATAGAATGGACAGGTTGGGCTTTCTAATTTACAGCTTAATTTGTATGGGAGTCTTTGGAAATTTGGGGTAAACTTATGACTTCTAGCAGGAATCATGCCAGGGTTTGAGAACCGTTTGGTCAAGTAAAGACCATTGGCATGTAACAATATCAAACATTATTAGGGCTGTCTTTCTTCAGATGCATTTAACCCAAGAGTGGGCATACTTTGAGAATGGTTTTCATGTCCAAGGTGTTAATCTAAAGAGCTATCTCCTGATGTGTACACTCACTAACGATTATTGCAAAGTCGTGTATAGCCAAGTGTGCTCGACAACCTGACATCTATACAGATCATTATTGACAGCTGTGAGTTTTCTAGGGGTGTGCCCACCATAAGCCACTTAATGTCTTATCATTGTTATAGTAAATTTTGATAATGGTTGAGATCATAATGTGGTGATACAACTTGGGCATCAAGTAGCATGATGTCACACCCAGTCACATTATTCTGACACCAGGCCGACCAGTCCTAACACTAACCTCTTAATGCTGAGTGTCAAGCAAGGCAGCTGTTAGTACCATTTTTGGAAGTCTTTGGTTTGACTCGGTTAAGGTTTGAACCCACATCCTCCCACATCCGAGGCAGATGCATTACCCACTACACCACCGGAGCAGTATAAAACTAATGTAACATTATTCCAAAGTTTTGGTCAAAATCAATGTAGGAAATGTATGACATTCAGGAAACTTTAACCTAATTCTTATTGCATAAATGTCTCAGCATTCAGAGGCAAGAAAATACCTGACTATCAACCCACTCCTTAAAAGGCTGTGTCAGAGAAACAGGAAGCAAATTTTTTTTAAAGAATGGCTTCAAAACCAATCCTACAGTGGATACAAATGACTTGTGATGAGTATATTATGATCTTGACTTTCAAGCCAAGCAAGTTATGCCTTGGTTAGATTTGTTTCTTTCCAAACTCCATTGATGGACAAGAGAGGTTAACAGATGCATACACATATATTTTATGCAATGTTTTTAAGTATGGCATATTAAAAGCCCCTCCCCCTACCAATACAATAATGTTAATACTTACTTTTTGTTCTTCTAATAAACCATTAAATTTGTCCACTGTTTGACCAAAGGCTACAGCATTAATAGAGCCACTGGCATCAGTAAAAGTTAAATTGAGACGTTTGTCCAATTTTTTGCCGTATTTTCTATAAAAAGTAATCCTGCTCTTATTTGTAATCCGAGGACAAATTTTCCATCTGAAAGCAAAAATATTATTAATATTGGACAGTAAAAATCAACTTCTATAACAAAGCTCACTTATGCATTTTCAAAAATCTCTATTTTAGTTCCAAGTTTTCCTTCAAAGAGTATTTAATTACCAACAGTTTCGGCTAGGCTCTTTTTTAACTCTTCCTGTTACATATGGAGGCTGGTGGCACTACAAATGATGCATTTTGACAAATCTGAGAGCTGATCTAATTTGGATTTTTCTACAAGAAGATTATTTAAAAACGTACCTCACCCAAAGACACACCAAGGTAGCTGATGTAATGGAAGGATTCAAACCTACACTCTTCTTTAGTCATTATCCAGCATTCTAACCTCATATTCAGGAGAGAACAACAGATCTATCCTAATTCATGACTTTTGAGATTGACTATCAAAATCTATCAGCTGAAGAAAATAAGCATGCAAAAGGCAACAAAAAAAAAGAGTCTGGTATGTGAAAAATGAAAATACAAATCTTTTTAGTGCATTAACATGAAATTGTTAATATAACAGCCTTTCTAAGCAGCCTTGGGAGCGCACTGAGCCAAATATAAGATGTTTTCTATTTTGATTTTAATGATCTGCAATTTGGGAATATGAAACTTTTAAATAAATAAAGGCACAATGATTTAATTATTGTACAATGTTCTATCAAAGCATTTTATCTATATTTGTGAAGCAAACAAGTACAGTAATGCACCAGACAAGCTAACACTGTTGCATTTCTAAGATCCAGAAGAAAAATTGTCAAACTTTTTTTTTCTGAGTAAGATGTATCAGTAGTAAGCTATTAGTAATAAAATGGAAACAAAAAGTGGGAAATCATCATTATAATTGCTCACTGAGGACTCAGAAATGCTTATTCAATTGTTTTAGTTATGCTGATATTACAGAATTCAGTGGATGAAAGGCCCCCATATGGACATGTTGTCATTATAAGAAAACATAAAAAAAATATGATGCAATAGCTGGGCGGCAAGTTCAAAGACTTCAGCTAACTGCTAACTGGTGGGAAGATGTGCCGATATTTACAATGACTATAAAAGTACATCAAATGAGCCAATTTAGCTTTCATTAATGTATTTGCTTCCTAGTGTAGTAGAATAAGTAGTGACCTCGAAATCAAAACATGTTGAGACTTGGACAAAATGATATTGCAAAATATGGATAAGTATTTTGGGGCAAAATGGCAAATTGACAAAGATTCAGAAGAGTGCTAAAGTTTCTAGAGTTGTTAGTTTGGATGGAACAGTAGACAAGTGTAAGAAAGTGTGTGATGCCTGGCTTTGTTCTTGGAATTAGACCTTTCTTTAAATTGACAAAAATCAATCTCACTCTCATAGACAAGAACAAGCTACATTCAGCCAAGCCAAGCCATGATCATTTTATATCTGAATTTGTGTTATAATGTTGCATGTTATGGCGGGTTTTCACTATATATGTATGTTCCACTGAATGATTCTTTGCCCAAAAATATATATGAAATATTATACGTAATATTATACGTGGGATGGAAAAAAATATTACTGGTCTCTATATCCTTTTTGAAACTACTTTCTTTCTTCATTCAGGAAGTATATCTGCTCTATGCACATTCTTCTGATTTTCATATGAGGCCTTTTTTCTTTTCTTCTTTTAATGATCTCTCTTTCTCTCTCTCTCTCAACCTTCCTCTCTTTCTGCCAATCAGGTTGAATCAATCTTAAATTGTGTCAAGACTGTTGACCCTCTACAGAGATGCTTACAGGTTTTATCACAAGGGGTAAGCTTCCCCCATTTCACCAAATTAAGAGGGGACTAGGTAAAAATTGGAGAGGTGGAAATAATCATGGTTCAATAATTCAATAACACTCAAATATACATCATACTTTATGTCAGCTCCATCCTGTTCAATATCTATTGGAAACAAAATCTTCAAAAGATATCTCCTCTGGTTGTATAAACATTAATCTGTTGATGGTTTCTGAAGACAATTAATTCATTATATCTGTTCATGACAATTGTTCTGTGCTGAGAACCTCTTTCACAGTCTGCAGTCTGAAGGGGCATATGCATAGCTAGTTTATTCCGCTTGAACACGCTTTAAAACTGTTCTTAGTTGTTATCCAAAAAAAAGATTCTTTTTTACTAACATGAAAATTTCACCTGAATCAGTGTTTTGATGACTACTATACCAGATTTTTTTTATCTCATATCGTTGCTTAGATTTTATACATATAGATAAATTATACATAATGTATACAAACTGTAAGCATCAATATGAGCTCGTGCTTAGACTAGCATTCAACATCATTTTTGGGTTCAAAACCAGTCACTGCTACTTCCAGCAGCACTTTTCGAACTAAAATAATCTGATATACTTTAAAACTGTAAAAATCATTGTCATCATTAGGGAGTATTCTGAAATTGTTATCTGAAGATGAACATTTTGGGAGTCAGCCATTCAAGGTAGCCTTCATTTTAAACATTATGCATTTGTAAAACTTCATTATGAGGTTAAAACTATGACACAATGCTTGTTCCAGAGTCGAATGTGTGAATCATATTTAGTTTGACAAGTCTTCAAATAATAACATTTTGTTACAAATAATTTTCCATACCAATTATCCAGCTTAACCTGAATCAATCATAGATTTTTCAAACTACATCATAAACCGTGGAAGTATACTGCCACCTAACCTTGAAGAAAGGAATGGTATTAGGGTGGGGTGGTGTGTATGAATTGGCATGTCAGTCAGAAACCAGTCTCACTTTAGCCATCAATGCATGTGGTGGTGAATATTGGATTGATGTTGATAGAGGATTATTAGATGATCTCAAACTTTGCCATTAACATGAACTGAAAAATTTTTAAATTAAGTTTCATAACTCATTCAACCCTGATCCTGTCAATATGTTGATCCAGTTTCTGCATTCAATGGCCGATCCCACTAATTGTCGAAGTTTCTTGACTGCATTCAATGGCCGATCCCTTCTTGTCACTTTGAATGTGTGTTATAAACAACATCTCTGATTGGTTACAAATGGGTTTTTCCAAAGAATCAGACCAATATTAACCAATCAGAAATGATTTTACTTTTCTTTGTACAAATTTGAAATGTTCAGAAACCAAAGGTTACTAATGGAGGGCAGTTTCACTACACATGTTCTGTTCATGAAAATTCGCAAATCATGGCAGACATAAGACTTGATGGTGAGAGCAAAAATGAGGAGTTTCTCGTGTTTAATCTCAAAAATATTTAACAAGGAAAAGAAAATTATGTTCGGCAGTTGGATATTTTGCGAGATATATATTCAGACATCAAAGTTTATGAGAGTGAGTTGTCAGAAAAAATGGATGCTGATAGTGATGATGATATAGTTCTTGCAGAGACTTGCAGACTGTAGTGATCGTGTTAGATTCGTAAATAGATTATTAAAAAAAGTTGTGAAAGACTTGGACAAATAGAAAATAAATAAATCACTGTGTTGAAAAATTCATTTGGAATAACTGGTGAAAACTTTGTGGATTTTTATTTGATATAAGAAGAGAAATTAAGGTAAGAGTCATTATATGTACAAAAATGTCTAAACAGGTAAAACTATATGGGGCACACACAGCTAGACAATGCTTAGTGCTGCTGGGGCAGAGCAGTAGTGATATTATTAACAGTGCTGGGGCCGAATGAGTTAAGGGAACCATGTCTGCAGGCATAATAATGTATTATGCTGTCATACATAAACTAACAGGCAAGATCCAAAGTCAAATGATGATGACCACTAACAACTGACTTCATGAACAGCATCTAATTGAATTTGGAGAATTTTTTAAATAGGTAACAATTCTATCTGTCGATAAGATATATGTATAAAATCGATCTCTATTTTACATTATAATTACTACATTGCAGTGAAACAACAAATTACATACAAGTAGGAAATTATGTGTAGTATTAAAAAATTCTTACTTTTATCAATATGTTGCACAACATGATAAGATTAAAGTATTATTACCTATTCTGATATGGTCTCAGACTGGAGATGTAATCTACAGGCCCATCAGAGCTGCTGCTTGCTGTGGCTCCACCAGAAGCTGTGATAAATGATGGTAATAAATTAATGCCAATAATTTCCTTTTCCAAATTTTTGTCATGAATTTGGTCTAACAAAAGCAGGCACTGAAGAAAATTAGAAAATCTGCCTCAAAAGTTCAGGAAATTCAATTTAAAAATGATGGTCAGTCAGGCGCATCAGAAAATTCTTCTTTTGTTTTTAATTTTAAAAATGTGGATTATCCCTACAACCATTATTATGACGAATTCTAAAGATCATTTTACGATAATCATCCTCATACAATGTTTGGTGATCTGAAAACATATCAGACGAATTAGTTGAATCATCTGCAGTATATTTAGATAACTGATCATCATCCATATCTTTAATTTTTTTCATAACTTCCAGGTCTAAGTTTATAAATTAATTTTTGAACAGACGTAAGAATTTCTCTCTCTTGTGGTTTCTGCTGTTTTGTTCTTTCTTTTGCTGTTTTGTTTTCCTATTTTTTGCTGTATTCGTTCTTCATACTGATCGTATACATCATTTACCACATCGATGAATCCCATATTAGATGTACTTTTTGTGTTGATTCGACTTGTTATTCTATATATTTATTATATAGGACATACATAACAAAACAATGCAAAAATACAATTGTTTCTGTCCAATCTGGGAATTGAAGAAAATTATTTTTACTTGGCAACAAATGGACAAGAGAGCAAGTAGTGGAAATAAAGACAAAAATAAAAATATGATTAACAATTAATAAGATAATCAACTTGTTTCCAATAATATAATAGATATAATAGAGTGGTGTTTTTGTCTAAATCAGAAGATATTCTTGGCAGCTATTGAGAGGCAAAACATTAAATTGTTAGTCCCTAATATAATTACAGTATACTGTGGTACATATGGTGGCATGTCCAGAAATTGTACAGTATACCATGGTAAACATTTTTACCTATGACATTATGTCCAGAAATAGTGTACAATACCGGTGAATTTTTTTTTACAATTGGTGTTATGTCCAGAAATGCTGTGGTATACCATAGTTCACCCGTTGGTTGTTGTAGGGTTTAACGCCATTTTTCAGCACACGATAGGCTATACATGGTGGTGGAAGAACCCGGGAAAACTCCCAGAAGGAACCACTGAACCACAAGAAGCTACTGGCAAGCTTTCTCACATACCCACGTTGGCTGAATCCGAGATTCGAACCAACACAGACAGAGGTGAGATGGCAGTGATCCATAACAGACAGCACTTTAGACCACATGGCCACTCGGGGTCCCCGGTATACCATGGTACAAAATTTTATGTATGGCAGCATGACCAGAAATAGTATGGTATACCATGGTAACAATTGTATGTATGGCAGCATGACCAGAAATAGTGTGGTATCCCATGGTACAAAATTTTCCATGGTACCCAGTTCTAGTAATTACTATCCAAATTAAGGGACTTTAAAAGTTTATTTGAGATTTTAATCATTTTTAGTAGCGATTGTCATATTTTCAAACAATATTTGATAATATAATTGACTTATTACAGGACTATATTATTCATTTTTAATACACTTGTTATAAAATAGGAAATTATTAAATATTCTTTTATTTAGAAGCTTTCATGTTTGTGCTGATTTGGTTTTGCTGTTTATCATCTGCAATCATGTAAATATAAAGTCTTGTTGCAAGTCACATCAAATTATTTCAAAGAAAGCTTCTGTTGTGTTGAACAAGGTCAGCTATTCAAAGTCTAGATGACTGTTCATCACAGACTACACAAAAACTTGAGCATGCACACAGTTTGCACTAACAAAGGTAGCTTAAAGCATCTGATGTACCGATGATGTACACCTAGAATGTTGGTCAGGTATTCTCACTAGCTTTATTAAGCCTAAAACTCTGTTCTCAACCAAACCATTACAACCCATTTCCCAGATTGGACAGAAACAATTTTATTTTTGCATTGTTTTGTTCTGTATGTCCTATGGGTAAAACTATAAGAACCTGCAAATAATGCAGGAAAATACCAAGTTTTGTCCCTTAATCTCAAATGGCTTCAAAGTTGTAGCGTGCAACTATGTGAATGATGGATGGATGGAAACATGGCTACTAGTCCCCACTTATCACAAAAATGCACAGAACAATAAAGCTTCAAGGGTGTCTACAAAGGCTGGTAATCTAAGTAAGATAACCTCACACAAAGACCAATCTAGTCCAGCATTTAAACTGGAAAATCTGTTTTAGACAGCTGAGCTAAAAACAGACTGAAATGCTTCATAATGATTTATCCCATGTATGGAGACCAAAAGCATCAACAGATAAAGGTAATACAAGCCCACGAAATTACTTCAACCAAATTAGTTCCAAATATACTATGACTGACTTTGACCCCAAGGTCAAAGACACAAGTAAATGTGTTGCAGAATGAACTGCCTTCAAGCTTCATATTAATTCATCTGGAGTATGAACATAAATCAAAGACAGGTTTTACTGTATTACATAACCTGGGTCTATATGAAGTAGCTCTCCTTGCTTGGTATTAAAAATGTGAAGCAAATATTCTTTTTGTTGTCTAATCTTAAGTGTTTGATTTAAGAAGTACAGTCGACTCCGGTTAACTGCACACCCTTGGGCCCGTCACAAGACCATGCAGTTAACCGGAGTGTGCAGTACGGTACAGTACATTTTTAAGCATTGGGAAAATTCGGGACCGGCGTGATTACGTGCAGTTATCCGGAGCGTGCAGTTAACCGATGTGCAGTTAAGTGGAGTCGACTGTAGTACGTTATGTTGGAATTGTTAGAAGCTCATTTCAGGTGAATTAAGCTGCTCTATCACAGTGCTACACTGTAGCTTTAAGATTTATGATGTATTGCAGTAGTAAAGAAATGAAAGCAATGATCAAAATAGAAGGTCAATGCTCTGCAATAAGTAATATTTCATGTTCTTTATCACCATTTACCCCACAGAAGAAAAAAGCCATTATTTGTATTTTTGAGCATATGTCAGCATCCAAAAGTCTGCCAATTATAATCATTTACCGCAAATTTCTAAAAAATTTTTTTACCCTAATTTGGGATTAATGAGACTTTGTTTCTGCAGACATTTTAAATTCTTGGATACTTTCTCACTTATAAAACTTACCACATAATCTTCCAGATTCAAGTTTATCAATCCCCACAGAATTAAAACTGATCTCTGTGGGCAGATCCAAGTTGTCTTCGTCATCACACAGCTCTATGTTCGTGTCATCTTCCAGTACCATATCATAGGCATTTCCTTGTGAAAATTTACGGTTAGCCTTCTTAATTGTAGCTCCACTGATGTAATAGACCTGCCAAATAAATAACAATGGTCAATAAAAAATAAATAATTTCTAAAGAAATAACTTGAGCTAAAAACATTGACTGTTATAATGGGAAGGGAAATACAAAATGCTTTTAAGCAGAAGTCACAAAACTTTATGGTCAAAGTAAACCTTTAATATATTTACAGTATGTAAAGAAATGGTGAAGGTCTGAATCAAATCATTCATCTAAAAGTAAATAAAACATATACAACTCTGTTATTCTGACCTACAACAAGAGAAGCAAATTATTTTGTTTTGTTTAGTTTTTTGTTTTTTATGGTTTAACGCCATTTTTAAGCACAATATAGGCTATACATGGCGGCCAGAATTAATGGTGGAGGAAGAAACCGGAAAAAACCAGGAAAGGACCACCGACCCACGAGAAGCTACTGGCAAGCTTTCTCACAAAACTACATTAGCCGAATCTTAGACTTGAACCCATGCAGACAGAGGTTTTGTTTTGTTTAGAAGAAAGTAATCAGATACTCCACACTGGATTAGAATTGATACACACCAATAGCTGGTTTATGTTATACATTTACTGTTGTTTATGTTCCATGTGAAAAATACTTTCAGGGCAGACTTTACTCCCCTTCCTAACTGTACTGATGTCTTGTATTTAATAAATACTATATTATGCCTTCTGCAGTAACCATTATTCTTCAAAAACAAATAATATTACATGTTGGCAATGTTAAAAACACAGGACTGAATTTATCAGAGTTGAAAATGGCATTATTTCAATTAATTAATCTGGACAAATTTGACTTTCTGAGACCTGAAACTTGAGAAAAGTCATTCCAATGCTTTGAACGCTTTAATAAAAAATCTGGACTTAGTGAAAAAGAAATTCAAATAAATGCCTTTAATTATTCCAAGGGAAAAATAATAATAAGAATGCTCTATTTATAGATGCTGATGACATTTGGTCTTCATTCAACCTGACAGAGGAAGGTCAAAAGAAGTGGAAGCCCATTAAAGATATATTCGTGCAATATTTCATTCCAAAGAGGAATGTAATTTTTAAAAGGGCAAACTTTAATCAATGAAAACAGGAAGAGGGAGAAACAGTGGACAATTTTGTTACAGCTATCTATGTATTAGCAGATAATAGACATTTTGGGTCACTACATGATGAAATGATCAGAGATCGACTTGTAGTTGGACTGCAAGATTCAAAACTGTTGAAAAATTGCAATTAGATGCTAATCTAACTCTACAGTCTGTCTTTAGTCGAGCTCGACAAAATGAGGCTGTGAAGAAGAAACAAATCAATTATATGAGCAAATGGAGAACGAATGACTGAAATGGATGCAGTAAAATCATTTTCACTGAAATATGGGAAACATAAACATTAAATCCCAAATATTCAACAGAATAATGTCAGCAGAAAAAGATGCATGAGATATGAAAACAAAGTTAATCATTCTCATGATTAATATCCAGCAAAAGAAGCTGACTGTCACAAGTGTAAGAAAAAATAACACTATGCAAAATTCTGTCTTTCAAAATCAGCAGTTCACACAACAGAATTGAGAGCAGAACCTGGATTTTAAGGGACTACTATCACAATGAAGGGTCAGTCATGGATAACGCGTGTGAGATTGAACAACACTTCGCTTTTATTCAAGATTGATACTGGAGCTGATGTGACTGTAATTCCTGAGAGGGATTTACAAAAAAATCAGAGAGCAAAAACTATCAAGGTCCGTACAAAAACAGGATGGAGCTAGAATCTCTAAATTTAAATTGTTGGAAAAATTTACATGTGGAATGGAATCGAACACTGTTTTAGTGTACAAGACATATTTGATGTAAAGGGACTGAATCTGACACTCTTGGGCAGGCCCACGATTCAGGCTCTCAAGATTATTGAACAGGTAAATATATCCCCAGTAAATGCTTCAGATAACAACTCACAAAATGCAAGCAAATTTCACAATAAATCCATACATTTAGATAGAGATTATCACAAGGAATTCCTAAATTTGTTTAAATGGTGTTATAACATAACTATGGACGAAAATGCTTATGCCTTATCTACCCCAAGAAAAGTTCCTATCCCTTTACTGTATAATGTTCAAGAGGAATTGGGTAGAATGGAAAACATGGGTGTTATTTCAATAGATGATGACTCCAATGAGTGATGCGTATCAATGGCTGTCATTCTAAAACCAAACAGTAAAAATTAGCATGGATCTAACTAAACTGAATGAATCAGTTAAAAGAGAGAAGCACCCAATACTATCAGTGGAAAAATCCCTTGCAAACCTAGCAGGTGCAAAGATTTTCACCAAACTTTATGCAAACTCAGGCTTTTGGCAGATAGACCTGTCAGAAGATTCACGCCACCGTATATCTTTCATTACTCATTTTGGTAGTTTTTATTTTAATAACCTTCCATCCAGAATCAGTTCCATGTCTGAATGTTTTCAGAAAAGGATGACAGAAACTCTGGAGTGACATGAAAGAACACTGTTACATGGAAAATGTTCTTGTCATAGGAAAAATGAAGAAACAGCATGACAAAAGACTAAAAATGGTCCTGAAATCAATTCAATGGGTTGGTATTACTTTGAATGCTGAAAAGTATGAATTTCTGAGACCATCCAAATAGGTTTCATTAGCATGTTGTTGACAAAAATGGTTGTCAACCTAATCCGGTAAAAGTCAAAGCTATAACTAAAATGGAGATACCAAAATGTTTGGGAAAGGCAAATCAGCTTCACAAATTTATTCCAAATGTGTATGTATGCATGTGAATGTATGTGTATTTATGCATGTGAATGTGTGTTTGTGTATGTGAATATATATGTATTTATGCATGTGAATGTGTATTTATGCATGTGAATGTATGTGTATTTATGCATGTGAATGTGTATGTATGCATGTGATTATGTATTTATGCATGTGAATGTGTGTGTATTTATGCATGTGAATGTATGTGTATTTATCCATGTGAATGTATGTATATTTATGCATGTGAATGTATGTGTATTTATTCATGTGAATGTGTATGTATGCATGTGATTGTGTGTTTATGCATGTGAATGTGTGTGTATTTATGCATGTGAATGTATGTGTATTTATCCATGTGAATGTATGTATATTTATGCATGTGAATGTATGTGTATTTATTCATGTGAATGTATGTATGCATGTGATTGTGTATTTATGCATGTGAATATGTGTGTATTTATGCATTTGAATGTAATTGTATTTATGCATGTGAATGTACGTGTATTTATGCATGTGAATGTATGTGTATTTATTAGGGATGTTAAACGAAAATCGGAAATCCGATTATCAGTTTTGAAAACGATTATCGGTTTTTGTTTTTAGAAAACGATAATCGAATTCAATATTTTTTTACCATTTTTGATGTGAAAATTTTAAAAAATGCCAGAAAAAAAATCATTCATGCATTTGTTTAGTGTTTACATTTTAATACAATATGGCTAGCAGATAAGAAGGTGTGTTTGTTTAAAATTTGTGAGCACTCCATGCAGCGTGTTTGTAAATGAATACATTTATTGTTGAAAGATGTAAATAGTTAATCGACCGACCGGTCGCTAAGTTCTTTGATGTCCGAAATTGACAACAATAGACTGTTAATAGCTACAGTCTCTGTTGTTGAGGACTGGTCTCTGCTGGTTGTGTCTTTTCAAGTTTACAAATATGGCTGGTCGTATAAATAAATCTGATGTATGGGAAAACTTTGAAAAAATTTCATCAAGCATGGCTCGCTGTAAACTGTGTTCACAACAAATAAGTCGGAGCGGTGGTACTACTACTGGATTGCATGCACATTTGCGTAGTAAACATCCCGGAATTGCGGCTCCTTCAAATGTTCAGCCGCGATTAACAATATTTATTGGAACACAAAGAAACTGTCCTGATAGTCATCAAGAAAAAGTTACTGCTGCTGTAGCTATGTTTGTCGCTGAAAACATGCTACCAATTTCGATTGTTGAATCCAATTCCTTCCGTGATTTGATGGCTTTGTTGGAGCCGCAATATCGTCCTCCATGCCGTCAGACGATGTGCGTCTATACGTTATGGTATGTAATGAATATCTTTTATTCGCAAGAGGCATTCACTAACTTGCATTATAAGAATATATTTCTTGTAATTTCAGTGTAGGACAAAAACCGATAATCGGTTTAAAATCGGATTTCTACAAACGATAATCGGTTTTGGAAAAAAAACGATATTAACATCCCTACTATTTATGCATGTGAATGTGTGTGTATTTATGCATGTGAATGTGTGTGTGCATATGTTTATTTACTACAGTATATATAAATATTTTCCTTTCATAGATTAGTTCTTCAGATAACTGTGCTTTAGATTAAGTGTATTTATGCATGTGAATGTATGTGTCTTTATTCATGTGAATGTGTATGTATGCATGTGAATGTGTATTTATGCATGTGAATGTATGTGTATTTATGCATGTGAATGTATGTGTATTTATTCATGTAAATGTGTATGTATGCATGTGAATGTATGTGTATTTATGCATGTGAATGTATGTGTATTTATGTATGTGAATGTATGTGCATTTATGCATGTGAATGTATGTGTATTTATGCATGTGAATGTATGTGTATTTATCCATGTGAATGTATGTGTATTTATGCATGTGAATGTGTGTGTATTTATGCATGTGAATGTGTGTGTGCATATGTTTACATGCTACAGTATATATAAATATGTTCCTTTCATAGATTAGTTCTTCAGATAACTGTGCTTTAGACTGTCATTATTAAAAACAATTTATAAGTAAAGTTAAGACTATGTTCGACCTTATGCACCCAAAAATTCACTGCAAAGAAAAGTTAAGACTATACCATATTAGCACTGTCTCCTTCATTCTGCTATAAAAATGAGAGATTTGACCTTATGCACCCAAACATTCACTGTAAAGGAAGTCAGACCCTCCCCCAACACTGGAAATCTGACCTATTTGAGGCATAATGTCTACTGCACTGTACAACAGGTATCCAGACTTAAAGATTTTTTAAATTAATTTGAGACAGTCACACCTTTTAGATTCTCTTAATTTATTTCCTAATATGAATTCTGACATACCAAAATGACAGTCACACCTTTTAGAGAGATCAATCTCACATGGAAACCTAGTACCAAAACCAAGAACAGAGCAATTCAAAAAGAGTTTTCAATACTCTGGTACAGTTCTGTGGAATAAGCTTCCACTACATGTAAAATCGGCTGAAAATATTAGAGTATTTAAGAAGAGATATCTGGAGCATGCATGTGTTTCTAACAGATAATGAAATTTAGTATTTTAATATGAAACATGCTAATATAAGCACTAATTATTGCTTCTTCACACAATGTGCATTTGTTATACTTTCATTAAGAGGACCTCAAGGGAGGATAGTCCTTGACTAATGAGTCACCCTCTATAAATAAAGCATTATTATTATTATTATTATTATTATTATTATCATTAATATTGTTATTATTATTATTATTATTCTCTTAATTTATTTCCTAATATGAATTTTGACTCTGTTGTGGTCATCAGTCAAAACTTATTACATATACATACAACCAGGTACCAAGCACTTTATCATCATGAGGGAGTTTTCATTTCGATTTTTAATTAGTTCCAAAATTCATACCATTTCAATTCATTTATTAAGTCCATGGGGGCTGAATTTATACACATGTAGGTAACCAGTGGAGGTAACAATATGCACAAACTATAAGAAAGGGAATGAATTCTATCCAGGAAATATGAAATGCATTATAGAGAGGACACTTCATTTTGATCTTTTATCATCTAATTTTACTTAATTTGAGGTGCTGTAGAATACACGCTGGTTGCAAATGTGTTTTCTTATTTATACCTAGGCAATGTTCTCTGTGGCAGCAGCAGGGAGGGTGAACCCTACAACGTTTTGAGACAAAATTTGATTGAAATCTTAAAACGATCCTTCCTACGATCTCATTTAAACCAAAAAGAGGGCAAACCCTACAACGTTTTCAGACAAAATTTTGATTGAAATCTTAAAACGAGCCTTCCTACGATCTCATTTTAACCAAAAAAAATATCTCAGGGGCAAACCCTACAACGTTTTCAGACAAAAAATTGATTGAAATCTTAATGAGCCTTCCCTACGAAATCTCATTTTAACTAAAAAAATGAAAACGGAGATTTTACGATTTTTTAATTAATTTTGGTCGCAACTTGTCATCCACCCTCTCTGCTGCTAGAACTTTCAGTTCTGGGTTAATAATTCTTTTACGATTTTAACCGAATATTTGATCCAGTCCGATACGATATCGTGTCCGAGGATCATGTAGATTTATTGCTGCGAATCCGTACGGGGTTGACTGAGCATGACTAAAGAAATTTTTAAATTGATTGAAGTCCATATCAGAACACCATGTCTGCCATATATTTCTAAGAGTATGAGTATCAACTCCGTTGAATACACACAATAAATTGCAGTTATCTCTGATGACTTTTGGAACCTGAGTGTAGCGTTGAGTGACATATATCACGTCAGTGTTTTTATGCCTGCCTCTAGAAAAGATCCTAGCAGGATTTTTTTGTTTATCCAACATTATATCGTCGTATACGACTAAATTGTTAATATCTCCATCAATATCATCAATACTCGGTGCTTCATCGATATCGGTTATAAATTCAATGGCGTTCTCACCCTTAATTTCTGATGCATTCTCGTTAAAATCTTTTAGCACTTCATAACATCGTTGGTCGTCTACGCTAGGGGCAATTAAATACAACTTATCCCACTTCATCCATCTCATTATTAAATTGAGCAACAATTGCGTTTTACCGGATCCAGATGGCCCGATTATAATCATCCGGATAGAGTTTGGTAGCGCTGCATGATGCTTAACTGGTTCTCTTGTTTTAGTCGCCGAAAAATCAATTATATCCATATCTCTATACACAAATTATGGATCTATATTGTATGAAGTGTAAAACGCGTACTAGCACAAATGATGTGACGACGGTTACAACTAAAAATAACAGATCAGCACTTACTGGTAGATGTGCAACATGTGGTATTAAAAAGTTTAGATTTGTTTCTACAAAATCAAAGATTTTACAATTCGGAGATGTTTTAAAAAAAAACGAGGAGGTGATATCGCAGCCAAATTGGCAAAGCTCCCTGGAACCCCATGGGCAAAGTACCCCGGAGAAAAGCACCTTCCAGGATATAGCTACTGTGGACCGGGAACCAGACTTGATATCAGACTCAATGATCAAAATCAGTCCCGACCCGGTGAAGAACCAATAAACGCCATTGATAAGGCCTGTCACCTTCATGATGTTGCTTATAAAAGCAGCAATTTGCAACACAGGCATCTAGCAGATGTGAAATTAATTCATGCGTTAAATGCTATTCCTGATAAATCCTTCAAAGAAAAATTGGCTTCCTTTTTAATAAAATCGGCTATGAAAAGTAAATTCATGTTAGGTGCCGGTAATTAATAATATGGAATCAATTTATTATTCCCCAAGAGGATACTGGAGGGGTAAATCAGCAGTCCATAAACTCGCTAGCGCTGCAAAAGTGAAAAAAACCACTGCGGCTAATTGGTTATCCAAACAGGCACTATGGCAAATTTTTCTACCACCGCCTAAACAAATTCAATTCTCGCATTTTGATGTGACCGCTCCTAATGAAGTTCATCAGGCTGATATATTATTTTTACCTCATGATCGTGGTTACAAATACGCTTTAACCTTAGTTGACGTTGCGAGTCGATACAAAGAAGCAGAACCGTTAAAAACAAAATCAGCCACTGAAGTTGCTTCTGCATTTGAGAGGATTTATCGACGAGGTCCTCTGCACTGGCCAAATCTATTGCAGGTTGATCCTGGCAAGGAATTTCAGGGTGTAGTGTTATCTACAATGAAACATAATGTCACCATACGACGAGGGCATACTGCGCTACATCGCGATCAGGCCATTGTAGAACGATTTAATCGGATGATTGCTGAGCGGTTATTTGGATATCAATACGCAAAAGATTTCATTCAAGAAAAGCGATCCCGTGAATGGGTCAAAAGGTTACCAGCTGTGATTACTGCACTGAATAATGAGATTACTAGAACAATCAACGTGAAACCTAGCAACGCTATTAAAAAGAAGTCTACACCCGTACAACCACAAAAAGATTTCAAAGAACCAATTCTTGGTAGTAATGTCATTGTGAGGTACTTATACGAACCAGGAGAGCTTGAGGGTGGTAAAAAAAGGGCTACTGATCCTATTTGGAGTGTTACTGCACACAAGATATCTAGTATAACACGATCTACGGGTAGACCTCCAGTCTATAAACTGGATTCAACTGCCCCTCAACGAGGATTTACACGCGAACAATTACAAGTGATTCCTGACGATACTCAATTGCCACCGCGCGGTCTTAACTAGCACCCAGGGTGCTGGCACCCCGGCGTCTGTTGCACTCAAGACAAGTCAGCATAAGGTTATCTCTGATATGACCAATGCTGCTATTCTTTCTGTCTACGGTAAATTGGCGAGGATCTTTATCCGAATACTGCCAACGCATTATACAATTGCAACTCGCACAGTGATTATTCTGTTGTTGTTTCAGCGTAATTATTAATTTAGCATCAATATCAAATTCTCTATTATTTTTTTTATCCTGTTGTTTATAACCGGAGAGTTTTTTATTAATGATGCTAGCATCATCCATTGTAGTGTCATCATCGTCACCAATGATTTCATCATCGCCTGACTCTGTCAGGACAACTCTTCGAAGTTGATTTATTTTTCGTACTCTGGATACTGCGAGATAGACTAAATTCGACCATTCGATGCGATTATCTACCATCCAAACGATTGTATCCGATATAGTTAATCCCTGTGAAGAATGTATCGTCGCTGCGTATCCTAGCGTCCACGGGGATTTATTAGCACGCAATGCATTTTCGACGACGCTGATATCAACCAGTACAATATCATTTAATACGAGAATTTGTTTTTCACTCTTTCCTGGAATATCAACTTCTATATTCTGTTTTCGTGTATCCGATGGCCTATAACATAACGGTACTGGAAGCGTTGCAAATTTTTCTTTATGCAATTCAAATAACTTCATCTGAAGTGTGTCCCTGACTATTTTTCTACTTGCAATTATCAAATCATTTGGTCTCCATGTTTCCCAGAAATCATTCATTGGAGTTTCTGAAATCACTTCACGCGCTATTTCGCATTGGATTCTATCCGGTTGTAATCTAATTAGCGCCTTGAACTTGCGTAATTGTTCATCAAGTGATCTATAATCAGTGGTAATTTCTTCATAATAGTCTACAAAACCCCTTAGCCATTCATGTGGAGATGCACCGACAAATGGTGGTGGTTGGCCGTGATCACTGCACATGACGACTTTTGTGTTTTTGTTTAACAACCATTCGAGAAATGTTTGTAATACATCTAATGACACTGTGCATATTTCATCCCAAATTATGATTTCAGGAATGAATTTATCACCCATACGCTCAGGAGTTCATTTATCACCCTTCCATCGAAAGAAACTGTGATAAGTACAGGCATTTACCCCTCGCTGTATCATCTCTCTGGCGAGTCTGTGAGTCGGTGTTAACACAATCATGTTTGACCGACGATATAATTCAATTGCATGAGTTGTCTTTCCTGACCCACCACAACCGTTTAAATAAACTGTCTTGTATCTACATATTGGATCAGATACCGGTGGTGCATTAGAAAATTCTGATTGAATCTCATCACATTTTAAGTACTTTTCATCCATGGCAACGTCTGCGGATTCACAATACTCATGTAGCATCTCCTTTTTAAATCGCCAACACCCCCACGCTTCCTCGGGATCTGTGAATTTAGCTACAGCTGATTTGTATTTATTGTGTATATACATCGAATCAGTGGCCACTCTAACCGCGGTATCTGGAAATCTATTTATCATCGAAAATAGATTAATACAAGCATAGGCTAGCATAGATGATCTTAAATGTGTATACTGGGGATTATATCCATCCCAGTAGGTAACAACCGTACCCATTTTCTCACCATTGGATAGAAAAGCATCCTTACGGGATACAAGTTTTCCCTGTTTCATTAAATCCGCTACAATAAAATCGTATTCAGCGACGTCTATGATCAACCGCGAAGAATATTTTGCATTGTCGTATCGTCCACCTTGAGTGAATTTACCGATTATTCTTCGTCCAAAATCTTTTGCTTGTTCTTTTTTAATTTCAAATAACTTCTTAGACCGATTCATGATTTGTTCTTCATTGAAATCAGGAAACTTTTTTCGCTGTTCGCTAATTATACGATCTAGATCGGGTTGTGGTAGCCAAACTTCTTTCTGAGCTCGATAGCATATAATAGCCTCGGAAACAATCAACGATATTAGCATACCACAATCGATCATATATCGTAGTAACACTATTGGCATCCAGGCCTTTTCAGATAGGTGTCTACCGAGCCAAACATAACTACACGGATGTAACCCTGTAGCGAATTCGAATGATATCACACGAGCGAATCCGGTTAAATCAAAATCAGGCAATGGTCCATTAATCGCAACACGAGTCATTTCATGCGTGGGGTGTCCAAATCGTTTGAAGTACTCAGCGCATTCTCCATATCCGAGAAAACTTCCAGGATAACACGCGGATATATCAATTGAAATCATACCATCACGTGAGTATTTACTATTCCACAGTCCTCCATGACCGAATTCGACGCAGCTCGATTTAACATCCTCGAGAAAATCACTTCGTGTTGGACGCCATGAGTTTTTTTCTCTTGCGAAGTGAGCTACCACTGATGGAATAGTAAAACTACCCGTGAGTAGTTTTTCATGGGAACTCTCCGGTGAAAACTCATTAGCGATTTTTCTCATTCTGTTATCTAATTCTTCAACGCGATATAATTCACCATTTGGTCTTACAAATTGATCAAATCCTATTTCGGGATCTTCATCACTTCTAAGTAACCACACTGACACAGGATCATCTTTACACAACGCATGAATAGCATCAAATAATTTCTCTTCATAGAAAACATCCCCGACGAACTCCTCGGGGATATATCTCACGGTTCGTTCTCGTGGAAATAGTGTTACTGCAGGTGTCCACGCGTGTTTGTTATGATCAATAATCTGTATTGGCGCTCCATTTTTGTTATATTTCGGTTCGTATAATACTTCTCCGGTTATCGTCATAACGGTTATTGGGAATCTTAATGATGTTTCTAATTTAGCTATATCAGAAATCTTTGCACCATGCTGTTTTACCGTTAATTCCCACTCGGTTATTTTTTTTCGTCTTAGATCAGTCAGTTTATTTCCCCGGGACGCATTTGTGAAGTGTTCTAGTACCCGTGTTGCCACGCAATTAAGCCCTGACGAATATTTCATGGGTGCTAGTTTTGCAATATCGGGTTTATCATTTAGCGGGTATATCCCATAAACGATTGCTGTTACAGGACAAGATCTTTCGTAGTATGGTTTATCAATGCCGGTTAGAATTCCTGGTTTGGAATCTCTACTCACAATGACAGCTTTTTTATTCTTGAGGATTGGTTCAAATTTATCCCTAATAATCCATTTGCCATCGACTTCGATAATGAATTTTATTCGGAAAAAATACCTTTTTTCCCCAACACGTGAAATTATCACTGCTGCTTTTTCATCATTCATGGTAGCGTCAACAACACCATCAATTCGAAATGTTGACCAACAATAAGATGCTCCATCACGCTTGAATTCATTAAAACAGTCTCTGATTTTACTAATCATGGCTTTATCAAGAATTGTATTCTTTGGTGTATTAGAAACTATATCGAGATTGAATTGAGCATCTTTCCAGGGTAATCTCTTGGACGTTTTTTTTGGTTTATCGAGATTAAATTTAGGATTGATTTTCAATAATCTCTTAAACTCTTTCATGTTTCCGTCTATTGGACGTTTTTTGGGTTTATCGAGATTAAATCTAGGATTGATTTTCAATAATCTCTTGTTACGTTTTTTGGGTCTATCGAGATTAAATCTAGGATTGATTTTCAATAATCTCTTAAACTCTTTCATGTTTCCATCTATTGGACATTTTTTTGGTTTATCGAGATTAAATTTAGGATTGATTTTTAACAATCTCTTAAACTCTTTCATGTTTCCGTCTATTAGACGTTTTTTTGGTTTATCGCGATTAAATCTAGGATTGAATTTTAACAATCTCTTAAACTCTTTCATGTTTCCGTCTCTTGGACGTTTTTTGGGTCTATCGCGATTAAATCTAGGATTGATTTTTAACAATCTCTTAAACTCTTTCATGTTTCCGTCTCTTGGACGTTTTTTGGGTTTATCGAGATTAAATTTAGGATTGATTTTCAATAATCTCTTAAACTCTTTATCAATATTGAATTCAGCATTTTTCGAAGTCAATCTCTTGAACTCCCTCATGCTATAATTAAAACAAGCATTTAAATGAAGAATTTATATATAATGAATCACTGCAAGTGGCTTATGATTGGATCAGTAACACCGTGTAACAAATCATGTAGAAATGAGTTTTGTGGGTATCATATGCAAAGCTTTCGACGTGGAAGCCTTGGTCCGTTACCCTGTATTCGATGTGGGGTTGGGGTCAGGGGAAAATCGCAGTTGTGTTTGAATTGCGGTGGTAAGCGATACAGGGAATTGAAGCGTTATTATGATAAAAGAATAAAAAATGGACAATCAATCAGAAATTTTGACCCTGATAAAGTCTCTGACCCTGACACTGTCAGCGACAACGTCCTTGACAAAATCATAAGAACCCCTCAAGACTACATTGAAAGATTCATTATTGAACCAAACAATGAATTAGACAAACAATAGTATTATGTATACGAATGAACCAAGAATTCAGACAGCATCCCTTGATTACAAATTATGAAGCATCCAATGATGGTGTTGTAAGAAACCGTAAACTGAAGAACCCAGTTGGTGCTGACAATGGTATGGGGTATTTGGTGTTCACTGTTAATGGAAAGAAAACTTATCTCAATCATCGTTTCGTGTATGAATGTTTTTACGGATTGATCGAGGATGATTCTGTCATTGATCACATTGATTCTAATCCAATGAACAATTCTTTATCAAATCTGCAAGCTATCACACAGAGTGAGAATTCCAAACGAGGAAAGACTGGAAAATGCTCAAAAAAAGCGAGACCAGTGAAATCTTTGAATAGATTAACTAATGAAGAAAAAATATTTTCATCTATGAATGAAGCCGGTAAATTTTTCGATATCTGTGGAACCTCAGTACGATTCGTTGCAGAGGGGATTTATCGATCTGCGATTTCAAAAAAGAGTGGACAAAAAATTCAATTTAGTTATGTCTAATGCGTCATATTTTTCAATTAGAGATATGTCATTGTTATAGAATAATGAATTCTGAAAACATGAATAGCATCATAGTTGAAATAGCAAAATTGAAAAGTTGGGATATTGAACTATCGGATGGGTTAAATCCTGATCAAATCATGTCTGATTTTCAGGATATAGAATACGGAGTAAACAACAATAAATATATGCTGCCAAAGCAATACGCGCTCATCAAAAGAATTCAGAATTCTATTCGGGACTCTCTTGCATTCTCCAGTGACGTAAGTGTGTTCGCTCCGTTATATACTATCGTAGAACGAATACGAAAAGAATTAGGTAACGAATACGAATTGAAAAAGGAGGTTAATTCTAAAATTAGAAACCTACGGGCGTTAATTCAAGAAAATGAACAATTTTGATTGACCATTTATCATTATTTGATTGTGACCGTCCCTCATAGAGATTTTAATTTTTTTTAGCATTTTTTGATTGAAAATGTCAAAAACAGTGAATAAAAAATATTTCACACACTACAGTGTTAAAATTTCATGTGTGGACCGTTAATGGATGGTTTTCCCGATATGATATGTCAAATTGATCAATGGAAAAGTGAGGAAAGTGTCATTATTATATTTATTTATAGCAATTATGACACTTTCCTCATCATTGAACGAAGGTGTTAAAACAACAAAATGAAACTCCCATGATCGTGTTAAAAATCATCTGACATGTCTGACATGTAACAAAAAGTGTTTTCGTCTGTTAGGTCGGATTGAAAAATTGTTTTGCAATTGAAAAATTGTTTCTGATTTCAAATAATGGTCAATGAAGCATTAACAACCCGATTGGCTCGTGAACGACTGGATGCAATTAAGAGATTTGTACCAATTCGTGACTCTGTACGGAATAAACTACAACAACGACAGAGTCTTCAGACTGATTTTGCTGCGGGATCTGAAGAATTGTTTAAACCAGTAACCACAGCAACGAAGGGAGTTGAGCGTGCTATACTGGGAGATGATCCCGAGACGGGGAAATCTGTTATCGGTGAACTCGAAAAAATAGCAGCGAAAACTGAACAAACAAAACAAATAGAATCAAAAAGAACAGTAGATGATTTACTCGTGAGATTTAACGAGGAAGGGTTAGCAGCAATTGATAAGACTGATCCAGCAGAAATTCCTGCGCTTGTTGTTAAGACTTATGAAAACAGAAAAAAAATGTTGAAACCAGAACATCATAAATATGTTAGAAATATAACTCACTGGGCTGATATATTCTATAAAATCAAAACTGAAAAAAGTCTGATTAAGAAAAATAGTGCATCATACATCGAATATATCAATGCGGTGGATACAGTGTATAATCAATTTGAAGAACTAAAACAACAACAAAAACCGCAAAGGCGGCGACAGCAACCTGCAAAGAAAGTACTCTACTCTCCTAAAAAACAACAAATACCACGTGATGATGATTATGATTATTTACAAGAAACGGATTTAGAAAAACAGGATGAAGCAACTGGTTATAGCGGAAGTGGATTGCAAGATTCCAGTGAAAATCCAAGGATTTCATGTCCTGGTAGTGTTCTCAATGATATATCACGATTAGAAGTTCTCATCGGAGGAAAACGAGCTGGAAATAACTCTCCGGAAATAATTAATGAAGCAGCTGATATCTGTAGACGGTTATTTCAGGGTGGTATCATGGATATCAGCATATATCGAGATTTCATTGACGAGTTAGCAAATGGGTATCACAGTGATTGAATAAAAACGCTAGACAAATTGTTTTACAATTGAAAAATTGTTTCTGATTTCAAATAATGATCATACACTACAATCATGATAAACCAACCCCCGTATATGTAGTTAATTCACGGTTTCCAGTTTATAGAGCATACTACGGAGATGGTCTCGGTGATACCATATTAGGATTATTTTCAAGAATGGCTCCAAAAGTGATGCCTTTGGCTAAACAATTATCAATGAAAGCAATTGATGTTATTCGTGATAAGGGTATTGGTGCTGTTGGAGATCTTACCGGAAAAGCGTTTTCAGCCGCAAAGAATAAAATAACCGCGCTAGTGAAATCACGGATGAAATCCAAAGGATTTTCAAAACCGTTACCGTCTACAGCGGAAATGCCTGCGAGTGTTAGTAGAATTATAAATAACGCAGTAGATGAAAAATTAGCGTCGATGGCTTTAAACCCCGACCAAAGCAATATTGCAAATATGATAGCAGGAAGTGGCTTTAAAAAACTACGTCGATGAAAATGGAAAATCGCGATTTAGACTCTGATAAATAGAATAAAATGTTCAAAAGGTCACCTGATCCAGCGTTTGATATAGACGCCCCAGTTGGCAAGGATGATTCTGTACGCGATTATCAATATTACGCCTATCATGCAATAGACCCAAATAGTCGATCGCGAATTGAACTTCAAGTCCATGATACCAGTAAATACTTTTTGCCTTGTGAAGCGTTTATCGAAGTAGAAGGAGAAATTGTAATAAATGATGCTGCTCATAATGATCCAACATATCCACTTGATACTCAAGTCGGTTTTGTCAATAATGGTATCATGGCGTTATTTGAGAGTGCTAGATATCTCATTGATGGAAAAGAAATTGAGGCGATAGATCGCGATGTTGATGTGGCTACAACAATAATCGGGTTAGCGAGATATTCCGATGATTATACAAGATCAGCAGGACCTTCTATGATGTTTGCAAAAGATATTAAAAATACCGCTGGAAAAAATCAATTTGTTGTAAGACGACCAAAAAATAATGCTGGTGCTGCTAATATTGATGCCGAGGATATGATTATAAATGATGATCCTAATTCCAATCTAGGAGCTGCAACACGCATGTTAATGTTGCAAGGAGCGCGTAGATCATTTTCATGTGCGATTCCACTGCATCATATATTTGGATTCTGTAGAAATGTCCGAAAAGTTATTTATGGAGCGAAGCATACAGTAGCACTCGTGCGAAAGGGTGATGATAATGACGCAATTTGGAGGATTCCAGCAGATGTTGCAAATCCAAATGCTGATGCCGGTAAAGTCAATTTAACAAAAATATCATTGTGGATGCCATTGTTGACTCCAGCAATCACCGCAGAAGAACGATTACTATCATTTATGGACCAAGGAGGAAAGTCGTTGTTGAGTTGGTTATCAGTGAGTACAGATGTGAAGCAATCAAATATCAACGGGTTATTCACGTGGAATCTAGCATCAAAACAGGGCACTGCTGCGCCACGTCATATATTCGTAGCGTTACAGGACAACACACGAGTTGGCGATCAGCGTTTCAGTCATATGATATTTGATCAATTAGGTGTTAAGGACGTCTCACTGAGAATAAACGGCCAGCAGGAACCATCCGAGGATGTACAACTTAATTACACAGAAAATCATATTGCACGAGTTTATCATTGTCTGTTGTCGTTTATGGCACGTGATCAAAATGTGGATACTGGTCTGCAAATATCACAATTGGATTTTAAAAGCCTCTATCCGATTTATTACTTTTCACTGGAACATCTCGATTTGATGAGACAATCCGTCGTTGATATACACTTTAGAGCTAATATAACCCGTCCTGGTGCTATTGCTAATTAAAGAGCGGTTGCTGTCATTCTCAGTGATAAATCAATGCTACTTGAAGGTGTTGGTGGAAGAATGAGAGTGGTAGATGTGCCAGTAGAAAATCTATGAACGATTTTTCATTGAAATTGTAAACGATTTAGAATCAATCTATTATGTATAATGTCGTATAGTGTTATTAGTGTTGCGTTAACTCCCGGTCAATTAAAAAAACTACAATCAGAATCGGCTAAAAAATGTGGAACCACAATCACATTGAAACCCAATCAAATGACTGGTGGTCAGAATAAATTATCGCTGACAACTCGTCAGGTGAAACATTTCAATGATGCACTTGTAGCAAAAAAAGGTGTTCAGATTACTCTTTCTGCGGCTGCTATCAAAAATATGATTAAAACAGGCGGTATATTTCCATTGTTAACTGCGATTCCGGCCTTGATTGCAGCAGCAGCCCCAGCGGTGGCTAAAGCAGCAGCGTTAGGAGCCGTTGGTACTGCGGCAGGAATGGCGTTGAAAAAGGCAACTGGGAAAGGATATAAAAAAAAGGGACGATCCGTTCACGGATTGGGTCTAAGACTACCAGGAACCCCGTATTCGTGGTACAGCGGAAAGGGTCTAAGACTAGGACCGGTTTATTAATTCAGAAATCTTCGATGGTTCCCAAATCTTCGATGGTTCCCATGTCCAATTTTGATTTAATGGATGCTGCTAAAAAACTAGCGATTAAAAACTTCAGAGGTGTCTTTATGAAAGATCAATTACCACATCAACCAAACAGCGTTGAAACCGGTATTATTAATTTAGATAACAGCACCGGACCTGGAACTCACTGGGTTGCATACGCTATTGATCCACGTGGGATTGTTTATTTCGATTCATATGGATTAGCCCCACCAAAAGAGTTTATGCGTTATATAAAAACCCTTCCAATGAAGACTTGGTATTCTACGCTACCAACACAAACGATGATTGATCCACCAATATGCGGCAGCGAAGTATTAAATGTCCTTGACGCTATTTCTAACTCCTTGAGTAACCCAAGGGGAAAACCACCTCATATTGTCGTAAATGAATACACTAGTAATCGCTTTTTAGAGAGAGGTGTATAAAATATCATGATCGATATTTGGGGGAGATCTTTGAAACCCAAACCCGATGACACTGCAACCCTTGATTCTATCAAGGATGTAAAAAAACTAATCAAAGATGAAATAGCTGAGACGTTAAATTTAGTAAATGTTGACCCGAATGAAATAGTTGTATTTCAAGACAAACAGGGTAAATTGAAAACTAGTGATGTGTCGTTGGATGATATTTTAACACGACAACGAAACGCAATCGAGAACACCGTTGTGTTATTTTCGGATCAGGGTAAACTCAAACCAGGCGTACTTTTTTCGACGATTACAGATCGATTTAAAACTCTCAACGATGAATTAAAAAGTTCTGTGTTGGAACTAGCAACACTTCAATCTAAAATTGAAGAACACGGAAAACACTTTTCAGTTTTTCGTAGAAATATCATTGATAAATTTATTGGAACTACATTCGATAAAATTGAACTAAAACTCCCTGATATTAAAAAATCCATCAATGAGACGAAAATCTTCACCGAGGCCATCAAAAATGATTTTTCGAGGATGATAACAATCATTGAAAAAACAAAAATCCCTCATGAGAAAACCAACAATGTAGTATACACGATCCAACACGGATCATTTGCGTGGACACCTACAGACAACAAATTAGATATCACTGCAACCGTTAAAGGTATTTATCGATTAACACTAGTAGCACCGACTCAATTTAATATTTCATCGTCAAGTTCATCCGGGGTCAATAATACGATTTCAACGATCATCGACAAGGATACAACTGAACAGTTCATGATAGCATCCACTGATAGAAATTTGGTTAGGGTTTCAACAACGTGGTATGTGGAATTCGTAGCGGATTTAAGTAAATAACTAAATTGAAAGGATTTCACAATTGAAAACGCTAGCGTTTTTAAAATAAAAATGATTTCATCAACGCAATGTCGCTATTATCAGGTTAGAGAATTTCAGAATAGACTCAAAACCCTCGCTGAGGAGTATCAAATAAAAATAAAAAAATACCGCAGAAGAATCACCGCAATTGATATTACTATGTACTCGGTATCAAGCGTTCTCGCTGGCGCCGGAATAATACTCGCATCGGTTACAATGATTGCCCCGGTCGTAGTTCCAATTTGCATTTCTGCGATGGCTACAATCGCGGGTATATCAACCGGGATAACAAAAAAGATATCATCATGCAGCCAACGCAAACTGCAGGATTACTTAATTCAATTTCATATTGCATCAACCGCATATTCGCAGTTATCCCTGATGATATCATCGTCACTCGATAATACAATTATATCAGATAGTGAATTCTCAGCGATGGTCAGTATTTTTGATTCAGCGATATCAAAATTAGAGCAACAACATGAATATAATAACAATGACAACACCGATGGAATTAGAAAACACGAACCCAAAAACCAGAATGATCTCAATAACCTCAACGATATCAGATTGTGAGTTCTCAGTGATGGTCAGTATTTACGTTTCCACGATATCAAAATTAGAGCGACAACAACAGTACAGCAACGATGACAACACCGATGGAATTACTTCAACAAATAGTGGAGAACACGAACCCAGTACAAACAAGCATGATATCAATAACATCAACGAAACCCGAGTTTAGTGTGAATTTCCCTAGCCCAGTCCCCGTGAAGGAGATAGCGCTAGCAAAACTACGAGTGTATCACAGTTGGCCTAATATCAGATCAAAATCATTTGGTGGTCAACAACCGAATAATTCACTGGTGTTCTCGAATAAGAATCGTGAAGACGGGACTCCAGACTGGAATGTTGTTTCCATACCAACAGGGTCATACCAAATTGAACAAATCAATGATGAATTGCAACGTAGAATAAAATCGATTACTAGAAAAGAATCAAAAATAGCTATAACAGTTCATGAGCCAACACTGTCATCTGCCATTGAAATAAGCACAGAAGGATACGTCGTAGATATCTATCAGAGTTCTATTAGAACCGTACTAGGATGGCCTGAATTACCACCAGGGGGAAAAACCGTTGATTTACCAGAACCACAAAAAAATGATTATGTCACCGACGTGATAAAACCTAATAATCCAGTAAAAAGTTATAAAGATCACCAAGTCACTACAGATTTTTTTGGGTTCATATACGAACAAAAGGCGGATGGTGAATCATTGCCAGGGTATCCTTTTGCTAACAAACCTAGAATCGTTAAAAATTTCACAGCAATGAATAATGATTTTTCACTGTTGTTAATATCTCTTAAATCCGGTTCTCTCACCCGAGATGAATTTATCAGCGTCGTAGAAACATGCAATAAAATTATCGACGATATGGAAACATTTAATTTGAAAATTATTCAGGATATATTAGATGAAGATAACCCAAAATCGAGAACAAGATTTGCAACAGACCTTAATATCCGCGTTGAAGATATTCCAACAGTCAAACTACCCGGATATAACGTACCAGAACTAAAAAAACTTCTCAGTGATGCCATCAATGTTGGTTTCAAAATAATTCATGATGCATGGAAAAAAACAGCATCACCGGAAATAAAAATCCTCAAGCATAATAATGACCCAGACGGTGGCGGCAGACATATCGCTCCGTTCAACGTGAATATTTCATCGGTGATTGCGCTCAATTTAGTATGTGATGTTATCGAAGGAAGCTATCAAATTAATCTCGAACGATCAAATCAAGCTCAGCAGGGGTATATTCTTTATTCATTTGCACCAACAGCTCCTCCAGGATTCCTAATTATTGAAAACCCAATTAATCCTGTCTACATGCGATGCCATAATAATTCGTTAACGAGAATTAATTTCAAACTCACAGACCAATCTAATAATCTAATTGATCTACAAGATGAGGTGTTAGCGATTAGTCTGTTTGTGAAATCCTAAATGATTTTCGTCCTAAAGACTTCCATCATAAAGACTGGATCAAATCATTTATTATTTTTTGTTAACCCAGAACTGAAAGTTCTAGCAGCAGGGAGGGTGGATGACAACAAGTTGCGACCAAAATTAATTAAAAAATCGTAAAATCTCCGTTTTCATTTTTTTAGTTAAAATGAGATTTCGTAGGGAAGGCTCATTAAGATTTCAATCAATTTTTTGTCTGAAAACGTTGTAGGGTTTGCCCCTGAGATATTTTTTTTGGTTAAAATGAGATCGTAGGAAGGCTTGTTTTAAGATTTCAATCAAAATTTTGTCTGAAAACGTTGTAGGGTTTGCCCTCTTTTTGGTTTAAATGAGATCGTAGGAAGGATCGTTTTAAGATTTCAATCAAATTTTGTCTCAAAACGTTGTAGGGTTCACCCTCCCTGCTGCTGTGGCAGCCATGTTTGTGGTTGGTTTATGAATGTATGCATCAAATCTGGTTCATTAGAATGAAGAAAACATTGGTATTGGGACTTCATGAGCTTCTACTGTTTACATGATGGTTATTCTCAATAATGAAGATAACATGCATGGCCCTTACCATTCTTTAAAATTTGCCAAAACAGCAATGGCCTTTTTCTTGAGAAGCTGGAGAAAACACTGTTCCTGTGACACTGAATTTTAGACAGGCATACAAATGTTGTATTTTATGTCCTTAAAAAAGATACACACCTGTGTGAAATTCAATAAACAATATTCCTCACTATGTTATACAGTAAACACTAAAAAAATCATAGAAATACTAAGATAAATTCCATTCAACTTTGCTATGACCTTCATCTTTTATCCAGCAATATAGGTACAAAGTTCAATGCACTGTCAAAAAACCTGTTTATTTTAGTAACGGCCAATTAAAAACAGCATATAAACTTTGAACATGGTAACGTTATTTCAAAGATTTAAGACAGTGACCAGTGCAAACATTGAGCAAAATCTTTATGTTGACAACACAGGAAAAGTTGATACCTATGTCATCTCATTCACAGGCAAAACAAAAGCCTGTCTTCCAACCCGTTATTGAAAATCGAATTTTGACCCTCGAGCCAGACAAACGAATATAGTATGTAGTGCATCAACTTGCTATAATTTACACAAAGGTAATGTTATATTAAATTATCTCTTTCTAAATTGTATTGTAGATGGATGAATGGAAAGTCTATGACATTATTTGCCAAAATTTTCATGAAACCCAAATTAAATGGCTTTATTACTTACCTTTTGCTCTTCTAATAATTCATAAAATTTGTTAACTGCCTCTCCAAATGCTACAGCTTCAATTGATCCACTGTCATCAGCAAAACTGATATTGAAACGCTGATTCCACCCGCCATATTTTTTATACTTAGAAACTGTGTTCTTGTTGGTTACGCGAACACAAATTCTCCATCTGAAAAATATCAATAACATGTAAAAACTCAAGTTCAATAACAAAGTTGACTAATGCATTTTCGAAATATCTGGTATCTTACTTACAAGTTTTCATACCTTTATTATCATTAAAATACATTGATATATAATTATTCTCTGATATTTGTATATGAAGTAGCTAAGGATGTGAACTAATTACTTCTTTGTTTAAGCGTACTCGTATTTAAGTGGAAAAGGTCTGTACAATACAGAAATATCAGTGTTCTGTGTAATCTGGTGAATGCATTTAATTTCCTTTATCTCTGAGTTTTAATATTACATCTGAAATAATAATAATCTTTCCAATGGACAAGGAAATGTAATTGAAAAATTGTTGATGACTTTCTTCATTCTGGGTCAGCAATGCGAAATCATAGGAGTTATAAATTTCCTAAAACTATTCCAGTCAACAGAAAATCTTACTTTTAATTTCCAAATTAATTGTATGAGTTGAAAATGAGTTTTCATCACATTTGACCATAACCCTGTAACAGACTATCCTTCCTATACTTTGCATTAGTACATTCTTTTAATACACATACTGGCTACAATTTAGCCACCTTGCACATATGTTGTCTGCATGGGATTATATCTCTGAGGTGAAAACTGACCATTACTGGGGAATTTTCATCTTGTACGATCCCAAACTAAATTCTCTGTCTGTCTGATTGGTTTAGCATAATTGTAAGACAAAATCATTTCAAATCCATTTAAATCTAGATTGTGTAAACTAGCAAACCAAGTTTCTGAAATAGTTTATATTCAGTATTTTTTTCTTGTATCTGTTTGCACAAAAGAATCATTCTACAACTACACTCATGGAGATTTAAGTGTAGCTGTCTACCAGAATTTGCCTTTCTTGAAACTAAATTTGAGTAAATATGACTTTCTAAACCTTTTTTCATCTAAAATATTTGGAACACATTACTGCATTTTCATACTCAATGGCAGGGCATAGTTCAAACTAATTGGGAGGGCATAGTTTCAAAAACTCATAGGAAGGCATAGTTTCAAAAACTCATTGGGAGGGCATAGTTTCAAAAACTCATTGGGAGGGCATTGTTTCAAACTCATTGACGGCATTGTTTCAAACTCATTGGGAGGGCATAGTTTCAAACTCGTTGGGAGGGCATGGTTTCAAAAACTCATTGGGAGGGCATAGTTTCAAACTCATTGGGAGGGTATAGTTTCAAACTAATTGGGAGGGCATAGTTTCAAACTCATTGGGAGGGCATAGTTTCATAGTAAATGTTACTCAACAAGATATTGGCCATTATATGTATAATGATCAAATAAAACCGATTCAAACGATACAAGCATTCAAGGAATTTAGTAGCTCATGATCTCACATATGGTCAAATGCTCAGATTCACTTTTGATTTTGATTTAAAACTTCAACCCTGTTCAAAATAAAAACTTTGGGAGGAAACAAAGGTTCTCATGAATAGGAATATAAAAAACATTAGTTTAGTTTTATTACAACCATAGTCACCTGTGATGTTTCTTTAATCTCAGACCAACACCATGTTCATTTCAAATCATAAGGAATAGTTGATACCTGAGAACTCAGTTTAGTTTCCACACCCATAGTTTGTAACTCCCATGCTGCATATGAAAGCTACTGCAATGGACCTTAGCCTAAAAGTCCCTATCATCAGGTTAGGACCTGAGGATACAAGTACCTACCATCAGGTTAGGACCCTGGCCAACAAGTCCTCACCATCAGGTTTGGACTCTAGCATACAAGTCCTCACCATCAGGTTAGGACTCTAGCATACAAGTCGTCACCATCAGATTAGGACCATGGCCTACAAGTCCCTACCATCAGGTTAGGACCTTAGCCTATAAGTCCTCACCATCAGGTTAGGACCATGGCCAACAAGTCCTCACCATCAGGTTAGGACCTTAGCCTATAAGTCCTCACCATCAGGTTAGGACTCTAGCAAACAAGTCCTGACCATCAGATTAGGACCATGACCTACAAGTCCCTACCATCAGGTTAGGACTTTAGCCTATAAGTCCTCACCATCAGGTAAGAATCCTAGAGAGCTAAGGTAACTTCACAAAATAGAACTAAAATACCTCAGTATAAGGTTACCTTGCCTTTAGGAAGGTCTACTTGTATGTTTCTCATGAAATGTTTTATAATGAGCAAGTACTGTACATGTATTATTCATTAGAACATTTAATAGATTTATTGTCCAAGTCAGCTTATTTTTGCTGTATATTTTTTGAGGAGTACTGTAGTACTGTATCAAAATTATTAAAAGTAATAAGTTTTGACATTTATGCTTAAAAGGTTTCATTCCCTACCAGGAAGATTTTTTTATAACTTATGCTACAAGTGTGTTCATTGCAGTACCTAACATTGAAAATCAATGCTCCCAAACCAAAATCCCTCCAGATTATCCAATCTAGTTTGTTTAATTTGTGAGGAAATAACTGAATGTGGTTTACACGCATCATCATGTACAATTGGAATTGTCTGAAAGCCTCACTACAGCACAACAATTGATAAATATAATCTGAGAACATTGGTATCGATATGTTACTGGTATGTTACTGGTGTATTCATACCACAAAGACATCTACATCAACAAGCATGAAGGCTTTGTACCAAACAAATGTCATTACTGACTAACACTTTGAAGTATAAATATGCAAAACTGTGAAGAGTTATTAATTAGCATCAGATCCAAAAATACTCAGCTTGAGTTAAATATTAAATGAAAATTATATTGGCAAAACAAATAAACCAGCTTGAAGACAGTACAAAAATGATCTCCAACTGAAAATCAGGCAAGAAATTACTTTTTTGAAACATGAAGTCCTTTTTATTGTCATCCTGTACAATGCATATCTCAATCATAAATAGTCAAGCTTGTAAAAGGTAGATATTTCTAATTTACTTTATTTAATCATCATCATCATCATAATCAGTCTCTAATTGACCTAGTGTGGTCGTCAAGGCACTGTGCTTTATTTAATAATACTGGTCAATTTATTTTCATATTAGCATTGTTTCTTCATGACCATGCTAATCACCAATGAGTGGGTTTGTATGAATAATAGTATTTTGTGTTTACATTTCATTGCAAGTATTGTCAAAATCTTTAATTACTAAATGGCATTTAATTAATCAAAGCCCAGAAAAGAAAGACAAACTATGATTTTCTCTTCTACTCAACAAAGGGAATGAATACAACTTCTTTATATTTATTTTTTTACATTGACAGTGTCATCCCATGTAAATCTATTTCAGCATTGAAAATAATTTTTAGTTACAATTAAAAACCCACAACAATATTTATTTTATTTATAACAATCATGTAAATGGTGAGAATTCAGCAGTAGACACATTTTTCACATGTAACTGTACTAAAAATGTTCTCACTGACAAGAAAGAGTACAGGCCCTATGTTCCATGTACATGTATCTACAAATCCATGTATGGATAAATATACAATTATCAGCTTCAAATCTGATGGTTTTTGTTGTTTTCTTTTTTTTTCTTCTACAGAATGACTTAAGTGTTGTATGTTTCTTTTTTCACTGTGTGTAACTATGTACTATGCAATATGCATACAATGAAGGGCTACAGGGAGAATCATTTTAATGCAGTCAGCTGTGTCATACTACTTGAAATAAAGTCATTATTATTATTAATCTCTCCATTAAATGGTCATTCCATCTCTCTCTCTCTCTCTCTCTCTCTCTCTCTCTCTCTCTCTCTCTCTCTCTCTCTCTCTCTCTCCAAACAAAATGGAGAGTCTATTTGTAAAAGAGCAGAACAATTACCTAATATAACTTCGTTAAATAAAAGGGGCAAATAAGCAATAAAACCAAGAATTTGGCAATGCCCAAACACTAATTGGGAAGTATGTCTTTGCATTCTTTGAAAAATATGAATTTTGATGAAAAGTATACAGATCTTCTTTTGTCCTCAAAGGCATGACGGAGCATGGAATATAATAGAGCAAAAGATGAAAAATGAAAATTAAATGACAAGATAAAAAAGGTGCGGGAGTATTCTCTCTCTCTCTCTCTCTCTCTCTCTCTCTCTCTCTCTCTCTCTCTATATATATATATATATATATATATATATAGTCAAAGGGTTGAGTTGATCTGTTGCAATATTAATTATTTTATATTCATAACAAGAAAAATCTATAAAGGAGTTTCATAAGAATAATCAAATGGCAGAAAATATATAGAAAATGCATACTATTATATCTATATTTTCCATGAATATATAAATGCTAAAAAAATGTAATAAAACATGATGCGTTATAATTACCCTTTCTGAGATGGTTGCAGACTGGAAATTGTATTTATAGGCCCATTATGTGGTATCCTAGTGATGTTTGAACTACTGCTAGTACTTGCTGTAGGTCCACTGCAAGCCACTGAGAAGAAGATAAAAAACTACATTAACTACTGCTAGTACTTGCTGTAGGTCCACTGCAAGCCACTGAGAAGAAGATAAAAAAACTAGATTAACTACTGCTAGTACTTACTGTAGCTCCACTGTAAGTTACTGAGAAACAAAACTAGATTAACTACTGCTAGAACTTGTTTAATCTCCACTGTAAGTTACTGAGAAATAAACTAGATTAACTACTGATAGTACTTGCTGTATTTCCACTGTAAGCTACTGAGAAATAAACTAGATTAACTACTGCTAGTGCTTGCTGTAGATCGACTGTAAGCTACTGAGAAGAAGAAAAAACTAGATTAACTACTGCTAGTGCTTGCTGTAGCTCCAATGTAAGTTACTGAGAAAAAAAACCTAGATTAACTACTTGATGCAAGACTTTCTAATTAGCTGCCATTGTTTCAATACTGAATGCAAGATGTTCTAATTAGCTGCCACAGTTGCAATACTGGATGGAAGATTTTCTAATTAGCTGCCATAGTTGCAATACTGGATGCAAGATGTTCTAATTAGCTGCCATAGTTGCAATACTGGATGGAAGATTTTCTAATTAGCTGCCATAGTTGCAATACTGGATGGAAGATTTTCTAATTAGCTGCCATAGTTGCAATACTGGATGGAAGATTTTCTAATTAGCTGCCATAGCTGCAATACTGGATGCAAGATTTTCTAATTAGCTGCCATAGTTACAATATTGGATGCAAGATTTTCTAATTAGCTGCCATAGTTGCAATACTGAATGCAAGATTTTCTAATTAGCTGCCATAGTTGCAATACTGGATGCAAGATCAGTGCCATTTTCATTTAGGACCAAGTACACATTAGAAATAATTTGGTGAAAACACCAATGAAAATATGACAAGAGAAGTAGCAATAACAAGATTTTCAAATTTTCAAAATGGCCACTATGGCAGTCACGGAGGGCATTTGGCACCATTTTAATAAGAACCAGACAGAAATGTCTTCTGGTTGAAAACCCATGCTGATACGATTTTCTGTTGAGGAGTAAAAATGCTTTCAAAATAGCAGCCATCATGGCCATATTGGATACCAGAACAGCATCATTTTTACTTAGGTCACAAAAAGTCCTTCCATATGACCTTCTGTCTGTGAGAAATAGTGATATAATGGCTGCAGTGATATTGGATTAGCATCATCTTAATTTTTGATCAACTAGACAGCACAAGTCTTTCAAAGAAAACCCTTTTTGATATGACCATCATTAGCATAACCTAAGTGGCAAAAGAGCATAATTTAAGCATACAAAAATGTAATATATATTTATTAGATGTTATAACACTGTTGAGTCATGTCCTACCTGACTATTGTCAATTGTTTCAAAAGATGTTTACATGAATTTGAGTATAAGACCAATCCTTGATAATGACCTTAGTAGGTTATGGAAGTGAACCTGTTTACAATTTGATGTAATTTTCCATTAAGATGATTAAGTGCTTTCAGAAAATGCTACTGAGACATAGGAAAAGTGGGGTGTATATTAAAAGGATTCTATAAACAAAGTCTTCATTCCTATTTTAATTTCAGTCTAAGGAATCATTTTTATTTGTGTTCAGATATAATTGGAAAGAAATCATTTATTTAAAGTTTTTATTGGAATTACAAAGTTCTCATTGAATTTTTTTTAACTAAAACACTGCTTTGGGATTATTGAGGACTTAATATCTGTTTTCCTAACCCCCCTCACCCTTGTCCACTTTTGTCCGCATGTTGCTTACCCCACCCCAAAGGGCTGCGAAAATCCCTGTCTAGCATTATAATCTGCTCTATGGTCTGAGTGTTATACAAGCCGTGGTGCATCTTACTTGGCTATTTGTATACTCTCTTCGGTCCAATATGTGGGCCATGTAATCAACCTCAGGCAATGGGAGCCAGAGCTACTGTATATACTTGCATATAAGCCCGTATGTGTATAAGCCTACCCACCAAACTGAATTGATAAAACTGTTATAAATTGCATGACCCGCGTATAAGCTGACCCATAATTTCTAGACTACCGGTACATCACAAGATGCACAAAGCGAGTTCTGAATATGTTTATTTAGGTAAATCACATTATTAAATAAAATAAAAGTAAGAAAGCTAATTTATATGTTGAAACAAAAACAATTCTAAAGTGTTAAGTCTTAATGGAAATTTAATTAATCCTCATTCTAAAATCATGAATTATAAAAGTTCAATCACTTTTAGAATCCTTCAAAATTGGGCTCTGTATCAGACTCGCCAAACAGTTCATGAAACTCGGCTTCTGTTACGGGCATATTTTCATCATATACATCGTCATGGTCATCCGATAGCGTGTTGTTCTCCTTCTCGCTCTCCTCGTCATTGTTGGATTGAAATATAGCATCATTCTCTGCTCCATTCATGGTATTGATGATACAGCACTTCCTGAATGATTTTGCAAACATTTCCGATGGAATTGAGTCCCACGCTTCTTTTACCCACTTGGTGACCAAATCAATGTCTGACCTCATTAAATTCCTGCCTTTTGTCATTTTCACAGCCCCTGTATGTTTTATTTTTAAAAACTACCGGTAGTGTGGTACAATTTATCAAAATATGACTTGTTTCAGCATGGAATTTATTCAAGTATTGTGACTGTTTATAACTTTGAGCAGAAACCATGTACATTACCATATCTCATTCAACAATTCATCTGAGAGTCGGCATGTATTTGTAAAATCATAGGCATTGTGCAACAAAACAAACCTATTATCCCCAAGGCATTTACCACAGATTAAAGCATACGGTAGCTATTGTAAAACACTCTACTGCTAACAAACCAATTTGTTTTACAAACAACTAAACAACAGTAGTATATAAACTGTGGCTGTCGATTACTTCTAAAACACCTGTCAAAGAAATCCCAAAAATTATATTACTTTACAATTATTCATGCTGACTCGTATATTGCACTGTTATTTACCCTTCCTAAGCGTGCGCGCAACAAACCCCTATGGAGCCTCTCACTATTGTTCCTTTAAGACTATCGTACATGTATTTCTACTCTCAATCAAAATGTTTGTCATATATACCTTCAGTATTGTAATTCTTTTCTTTTTTTACATAGATTCTTTTCATATTTACACTGAAATCAGATAGCGTGCATTTGTACAATACTGTAGAGTTTAATGATTACTGATTAGCTGAGAGTTAAATACTTGACTGGAGATTACTAATATGATGGTTCTTTTGGAAAATACATGTACAACCGTGGCTCAAATAACATATATGGCTGCATTTTCTGGTAAATGGAGATCTGTCAAATAGATGTCAAGTGCGCTAAAACATGTTTTTCATTCATTATCCTACCACTTAAGTTAGAAAAAAATATTTGCTTCACTTCACGACATCACAAATCTTATGAGCCATGTGGAATCATTAGGCATGTGATATCACCTTCGGTGATCGACAGAAACAATAAATACTGGAAATCAAGGGAAAAAAGCCTTCAAAATATCAGACTTGGACCTTGGCCCGCAGATAAGCTGACCCCCCCCCCTTTTTTTCCAGGCCTTATTTTTTCCCTAAATTTTTAGGCTTATACGTGAGACCAAAGGCATCAACAGATAAAGGTAATACAAGCCCACAAAATTACTTCAACCAAATTAGTTCCAAATATACTATGACTGACTTTGACCCCAAGGTCAAAGACACAAGTAAATGTGTTGCAGAATGAACTGCCTTCAAGCTTCATATTAATTCATCTGGAGTATGAACAGAATTCAAGACAGGTTTTACTGTATTACATAACCTGGGTCTATATGAAGTAGCTCTCTTTGCTTGGTATTAAAAATGTGAAGATAAAGGTAATACAAGCCCACAAAATTACTTCAACCAAATTAGTTCCAAATATACTATGACTGACTTTGACCCCAAGGTCAAAGACACAAGTAAATGTGTTGCAGAATGAACTGCCTTCAAGCTTCATATTAATTCATCTGGAGTATGAACAGAAATCAAGACAGGTTTTACTGTATTACATAACCTGGGTCTATATGAAGTAGCTCTCTTTGCTTGGTATTAAAAATGTGAAGCAAATATTCTTTTTGTTGTCTAATCTTAAGTGTTTGATTTAAGTAGTACGTTATGTTGGAATTGTTAGAAGCTCATGTCAGGTGAATTAAGTTGCTCTATGACAGTGCTACACTGTAGCTTTAAGATTTATGATGTATTGCAGTAGTAAAGAAATGAAAGCAATGATCAAAACAGAAGATCAATGCTCTGCAATAAGTAATATTTCATGTTCTTTATCACCATTTACCCCACAGAAGAAAAAAGCCATTATTTGTATTTTTGAGCATATGTCAGCATCCAAAAGTCTGCCAATTATAATCATTTTTACCGCAAATTTCTAAAATTTTACCCTAATTTGAAATTAATGAGACATTGTTTCTGCAGACATTTTAAATTCTTGGATACTTTCTCACTTATAAAACTTACCACATAATCTTCCAGGTTCAAGTTTATCAATCCCCACAGAATTATAACTGATCTCTGTGGGCAGATCCAAGTTGTCTTTGTCATCACACAGCTCTATGTTCGTGTCATTTTCCAGTACCATATCATAGGCATTTCCTTGTGAAAATTTACGGTTAGCCTTCTTAATTGTAGCTCCACTGATGTAATAGACCTGCCAAATAAATAACAATGGTCAATAAAAAATAAAAAATTTCTAAAGAAATAACTTGAGCTAAAAACATTGACTGTTATAATGGGTAGGGAGATACAAAATGCTTTTAAGCAGAAGTCACACGACTTTATGGTCAAAGTAAACCTTCAATATATTTACAGTATGTAAAGAAATGGTGAAGGTCTGAATCAAATCATTCATCTAAAAGTAAATAATACATATACAACTCTGCTATTCTGACCTACAACAAGACAAGCAAATTATTTTGTTTTGTTTAGAAGAAAGTAAAAGTAATCAGATACTCCACAATCCTGGATTAGAATTGATACACACCAATAGCTGGTTTATGTTATACATTTACTGTTGTTTATGTCCCATGTGAAAAATACTTTCAGGGCAGACTTTACTCCCCTTCCTAACTGTACTGATGTCTTGTATTTAATAAATACTATATTATGCCTTCTGCAGTAACCATTATTCTTCAAAACAAATAACATTACATGTTGGCAATGTTAAAAACACAGGACTGAATTTATCAGAGTTGAAAATGGCATTATTTCAATTCATAAATCTGGACAAATTTGACTTTTTGAGACCTGAAACTTGAGAAAAGTCATTTCAGTGCTTTGAACGCTTTAATCAAGAATCTGAACTTAGTGAAATAGAAATTCAAGTAAATGCCTTTATTTATTCCAAGGGAACAATACTAATAAGAATGCTCTATTTATAGATGCTGATGACATTTGGTCTTCATTCAACCTGACCGAGGAAGATCAAAACAAGTGGAAGCCCGTAACAGATAGATTCATGCAATATTTCATTCCAAAGAGGAATGTAATTTTTAAAAGGGCAAAATTTAATCAATGAAAACAGGAAGAGGGAGAAACAGTGGACAATTTTGTTACAGCTATCTATGTATTAGCAGATAATAGACATTTTGGGTCACTACATGATGAAATGATCAGAGATCGACTTGTAGTTAGACTGCAAGATTCAAAACTGTTGGAAAAATTGCAATTAGATGCAAATCTAACTCTACAGTCTGTCATTAGTCAATCTCGACAAAATGAGGCTGTAAAGAAGAAACATATCAATTATATGAGCAAATGGAGAATGAATGACTGAAATGGAAATCATTTTCACTGAAATATGGGAAACATAAACATTAAATGCCAAATATTTAACAGAATAATGTCAGCAGAAAAGGATGCATGAGATATGAAAACAAATTTAATCATTCTCATGACCAATATCCAGCAAAAGAAGCTGACTGTCACAAGTGTAAGAAAAAGAACACTATGCAAAATTCTGTCTTTCAAAATCAGCAGTTCACACAACAGAATTGAGAGCAGAACCTGGATTTCCAGGGACTATTAACACAAAGAAGGGTCAGTCATGGATAACGTGGGTGAGATTGAACAACACTTCGCTTTTATTCAAGATTGATACTGGAGCTGATGTGACTGTAATTCCTGAGAGGGATTTACAAAAAAATCAGAGAGCAAAAACTATCAAGGTCTGTACAAAAACAGGATGGAGCTAGAATCTCTAAACTTAAACTGTTGGGAAAATTTACATGTGGAATGGAATTGAACAATGTTTCAGTGTATAAGACATATTTGATATAAAGGGACTGAATCTGGCACTCTTGGGCAGGCCCACGATTCAGGCTCTCAAGATTATTGAACAGGTAAATATATCCCCAGTAAATGCTTCAGATAAAAACTCACAAAATGCAAGCAAATTTCACAATAAATCCATACATTTAGATAGGGTTTATCACAATGAATTCCTAAATTTGTATAAATGGTTTTATAACATAACTATGGACAAAAATGCTTATGCCTTATCTACCCCAAGAAAAGTTCCTATCCCTTTACTGTATAAAGTTCAAGAGGAGTTGGGTAGAATGGAAAACATGGGTGTTCTTTCAATAGATGATGACACCAATGAGTGATGCCTATCAATGGCTGTCATTCTAAAACCAAACAGTAAAACTTAGCATGGATCTAACTAAACTGAATGAATCAGTTAAAAGAGAGAAGCACCAACTACTATCAGTTGAAGAATCCCTTGCAAACCTAGCAGATTTTCACCAAACTTTATGCAAACTCAGGATTTTGGCAGATAGACCTGTCAGAAGATTCACGCCACCATACATCTTTCATTACTCATTTTGGTAGTTTTTATTTTAATAACCTTCCATCCAGAATCAGTTCCATGCCTGAATGTTTTCAGAAAAGGATGCCAGAAACTCTGGAGTGACATGAAAGAACACTGTTACATGGAAAATGTTCTTGTTTTGTGGAAAATGAAGAAACAGCATGACGAAAGACTAAAAGTGGTCCTGAAATCAATTCAATGGGTTGGTATTACTTTGAATGCTGAAAAGTATGAATTTCTGAGACCATCCAAATAGGTTTCATTAGCATGTTGTTGACAAAAATGGTTGTCGACCTAATCCAGTAAAAGTCAAAGCTATAACTAAAATGGAAACACCAAAATGTTTGGGAAAGGCAAATCAGCTTCACAAATTTATTCCAAATGTGTATGTACGCATGTGAATGTATGTTTATTTATGCATGTGAATGTGTGTTTGTATGCATGCATGTGATTATATTTGTATTTATGCATGTGAATGTGTATTTATACATGTGAATGTGTATTTATGCATGTGAATGTATGTATATTTATGCATGTGAATGTATGTGTATTTATGCATGTGAATGTATGTGTATTTATTCATGTGAATGTGTATGTATGCATGTGAATGTATGTGTATTTATGCATGTGAATGTATGTGTATTTATGCATGTGAATGTATGTGTATTTATTCATGTGAATATACGTGTATTTATTCATGTGAATGTGTATTTATTCATGTGAATATGTATTTATGCATGTGAATGTAAATGTATTTATGCATGTGAATGTATGTGTATTTATTCATGTGAAGGTGTATTTATGCATGTGAATGTGTATTTATACATGTGAATGTATGTGTATTTATCCATGTGAATATATGTGCATTTATGCATGTGAAAGTGTGTGTATTTATTCATGTGAATGTGTATTTATGCATGTGATTGTGTATTTATGCATGTGAATATTATGTGTATTTATTCATGTCAATGTGTATTTATGCATGTGAATTTATACATGTGAATGTATGTGTATTTATGCATGTGAGTGTATGTGTATTTATGCATGTGAATTTATGCATGTGAATGTAAGTGTATTTATGTATGTGAATGTAAGTGTATTTATGCATGTGAATGTGTGTGTATTTATGCATGTGAATGTGTGTGTATTTATTCATGTGAATGTGTGTTTGCATATGTTTATATACTACAGTATATATAAATATGTTCCTTTCATAGATTAGTTCTTCAGATAACTGTGCTTTAGACTGTCATTATTAAAATCAATTTATAAGTAAAGTTAAGATTATGTTTGACCTTATGCACCCAAAAAATAACTGTAAAGGAAAGTTAAGACTATACCATATTAGCACTGTCTCATTCATTCTGCTTTAAAAATGAGAGATTTGACCTTATGCACCCAAACATTCACTGTAATGGAAGTCTGACCTTCCCCCAACACTGGAAATCTGACCTATTTGAGGCATAACGTGTACTGCACTGTACAAGAGGTATCCAGACTTAAGTGTTTTTTAAATTAATTAGAGACAGTCACACCTTTTAGATTCTCTTAATTTATTTCCTAATATGAATTTTGACTCTGTTGTGGTCATCAGTCAAAACTTATTACGTATACGTACAACCAGGTACCAAGCACTTTATCATCAAGAAGTTTTCATTTCGATTTTTAATTAATTCCGGAATTCATACCATTTCAATTCATTTACTGAACTCCATGGGGGGCTGAATTTATACACATGTAGGTAATCAGTGGAGGTAACAATATGCACAATTAAACTATAAGAAAGGGAATGAATTCTATCCAGGAAATATGAAATGCATTATTGAGAGGACACTTCATTTTGATCTTTTATCATCTAATTTTACTTAATTTGAGGTGCTGTAGAATACACACTGGTTGCAAATGTGTTTTTTTATTTATACATAGGCAACGTTCTCTGTGGCAGCCTTGTTTGTGGTTGGTTTATGAATGTATGCATCAAATCTGGTTCATTAGAATGAAAAAACATGATGGTCATACTCAATAATGAAGATAACATGCATGGCCCTTACCATTCTTTAAATTTGCCAAAACAGCAATGGCCTTTTTCTTGAGAAGCTGGAGAAAACACTGTTCCTGTGACACTGAATTTTAGACAGGCATACAAATGTTGTATTTTATGTCATTAAAAAAAGAAACACACATGTGTGAAATTCAATAAACAATATTCCTCACTATGTTATACAGTAAACACTAAAATAATTATAGAAACGCTAAGATAAATTCCATTATTTTAGTAACGGCCAATTAAAAAACAGCATACAAACTTTGAACATGGTAACGTTATTTCAAAGATTTAAGACAGTGACTAGTGTAAACATTGAGCAAAATCTTTATATTGACAACATAGTAAAAGTTTATAGCTATGTTATGTTATTCACAGGCAAAACAAAAGCCTGTCTTCCAACCCGTTATTGAAAATCGTAATTTTGACCCTCGAGCCAGACAAACGAATATAGTATGTAGTGCATCAACTTGCTATAATTTACACAAAGGTAATGTTATATTAAATTATCTCTTTTTAAATTGTATTGTAGATGGATGAATGGAAAGTCTATGACATGATTTGCCAAAATTTTCATGAAACCCAAATTAAATGGCTTTATTACTTACCTTTTGCTCTTCTAATAATTCATAAAATTTGTTAACTGCCTCTCCAAATGCTACAGCTTCAATTGATCCACTGTCATCAGCAAAACTGACATTGAAACGCTGATTCCACCCGCCATATTTTTTATACTTAGAAATTGTGTTCTTGTTGGTTACGCGAACACAAATTCTCCATCTGAAAAACATCAATAACATGTAAAAAGTCAAGTTCATATTGCATTTTCAAAATATCTGGTATCTTACTTACAGGTTTTCATACCTTTATTATCATTAAAATACATTGATATATAATTATTCTCTGATATTTGTATATGAAGTAGCTAAGGATGTGAACTAATTACTTCTTTGTTTAAGCGTACTCATATTTAAGTGGAAAAGGTCTGTACAATAACAGAAATAGTGTTCTGTGTAAACTGGTGCATGCATTTAATTTCCTTTATCTCTGAGTTTTAATATTACATCTGAAATAATAATAATCTTTCCAATGGACAAGGAAATGTAATTGAAAAACTGTTTTCACATGTAACTGTACTAAAAACGTTCTCACTGACAAGAAAGAGTACAGGCCCTATGTTCCATGTACATGTATCTACAAATCCATGTATGGATAAATATACAATTATCAGCTTCAAATCTGATGGTTTTTGTTGTTTTCTTTTTTTTTCTTCTACAGAATGACTTAAGTGTTGTATGTTTCTTTTTTCACTGTGTGTAACTATGTACTATGCAATATGCATACAATGAAGGGCTACAGGGAGAATCATTTTAATGCAGTCAGCTGTGTCATACTACTTGAAATAAAGTCATTATTATTATTAATCTCTCCATTAAATGGTCATTCCATCTCTCTCTCTCTCTCTCTCTCTCTCTCTCTCTCTCTCTCTCTCTCTCTCTCTCTCTCTCTCCAAACAAAATGGAGAGTCTATTTGTAAAAGAGCAGAACAATTACCTAATATAACTTCGTTAAATAAAAGGGGCAAATAAGCAATAAAACCAAGAATTTGGCAATGCCCAAACACTAATTGGGAAGTATGTCTTTGCATTCTTTGAAAAATATGAATTTTGATGAAAAGTATACAGATCTTCTTTTGTCCTCAAAGGCATGACGGAGCATGGAATATAATAGAGCAAAAGATGAAAAATGAAAATTAAATGACAAGATAAAAAAGGTGCGGGAGTATTCTCTCTCTCTCTCTCTCTCTCTCTCTCTCTCTCTCTCTCTCTCTCTATATATATATATATATATATATATAGTCAAAGGGTTGAGTTGATCTGTTGCAATATTAATTATTTTATATTCATAACAAGAAAAATCTATAAAGGAGTTTCATAAGAATAATCAAATGGCAGAAAATATATAGAAAATGCATACTATTATATCTATATTTTCCATGAATATATAAATGCTAAAAAAATGTAATAAAACATGATGCGTTATAATTACCCTTTCTGAGATGGTTGCAGACTGGAAATTGTATTTATAGGCCCATTATGTGGTATCCTAGTGATGTTTGAACTACTGCTAGTACTTGCTGTAGGTCCACTGCAAGCCACTGAGAAGAAGATAAAAAACTACATTAACTACTGCTAGTACTTGCTGTAGGTCCACTGCAAGCCACTGAGAAGAAGATAAAAAAACTAGATTAACTACTGCTAGTACTTACTGTAGCTCCACTGTAAGTTACTGAGAAACAAAACTAGATTAACTACTGCTAGAACTTGTTTAATCTCCACTGTAAGTTACTGAGAAATAAACTAGATTAACTACTGATAGTACTTGCTGTATTTCCACTGTAAGCTACTGAGAAATAAACTAGATTAACTACTGCTAGTGCTTGCTGTAGATCGACTGTAAGCTACTGAGAAGAAGAAAAAACTAGATTAACTACTGCTAGTGCTTGCTGTAGCTCCAATGTAAGTTACTGAGAAAAAAAACCTAGATTAACTACTTGATGCAAGACTTTCTAATTAGCTGCCATTGTTTCAATACTGAATGCAAGATGTTCTAATTAGCTGCCACAGTTGCAATACTGGATGGAAGATTTTCTAATTAGCTGCCATAGTTGCAATACTGGATGCAAGATGTTCTAATTAGCTGCCATAGTTGCAATACTGGATGGAAGATTTTCTAATTAGCTGCCATAGTTGCAATACTGGATGGAAGATTTTCTAATTAGCTGCCATAGTTGCAATACTGGATGGAAGATTTTCTAATTAGCTGCCATAGCTGCAATACTGGATGCAAGATTTTCTAATTAGCTGCCATAGTTACAATATTGGATGCAAGATTTTCTAATTAGCTGCCATAGTTGCAATACTGAATGCAAGATTTTCTAATTAGCTGCCATAGTTGCAATACTGGATGCAAGATCAGTGCCATTTTCATTTAGGACCAAGTACACATTAGAAATAATTTGGTGAAAACACCAATGAAAATATGACAAGAGAAGTAGCAATAACAAGATTTTCAAATTTTCAAAATGGCCACTATGGCAGTCACGGAGGGCATTTGGCACCATTTTAATAAGAACCAGACAGAAATGTCTTCTGGTTGAAAACCCATGCTGATACGATTTTCTGTTGAGGAGTAAAAATGCTTTCAAAATAGCAGCCATCATGGCCATATTGGATACCAGAACAGCATCATTTTTACTTAGGTCACAAAAAGTCCTTCCATATGACCTTCTGTCTGTGAGAAATAGTGATATAATGGCTGCAGTGATATTGGATTAGCATCATCTTAATTTTTGATCAACTAGACAGCACAAGTCTTTCAAAGAAAACCCTTTTTGATATGACCATCATTAGCATAACCTAAGTGGCAAAAGAGCATAATTTAAGCATACAAAAATGTAATATATATTTATTAGATGTTATAACACTGTTGAGTCATGTCCTACCTGACTATTGTCAATTGTTTCAAAAGATGTTTACATGAATTTGAGTATAAGACCAATCCTTGATAATGACCTTAGTAGGTTATGGAAGTGAACCTGTTTACAATTTGATGTAATTTTCCATTAAGATGATTAAGTGCTTTCAGAAAATGCTACTGAGACATAGGAAAAGTGGGGTGTATATTAAAAGGATTCTATAAACAAAGTCTTCATTCCTATTTTAATTTCAGTCTAAGGAATCATTTTTATTTGTGTTCAGATATAATTGGAAAGAAATCATTTATTTAAAGTTTTTATTGGAATTACAAAGTTCTCATTGAATTTTTTTTAACTAAAACACTGCTTTGGGATTATTGAGGACTTAATATCTGTTTTCCTAACCCCCCTCACCCTTGTCCACTTTTGTCCGCATGTTGCTTACCCCACCCCAAAGGGCTGCGAAAATCCCTGTCTAGCATTATAATCTGCTCTATGGTCTGAGTGTTATACAAGCCGTGGTGCATCTTACTTGGCTATTTGTATACTCTCTTCGGTCCAATATGTGGGCCATGTAATCAACCTCAGGCAATGGGAGCCAGAGCTACTGTATATACTTGCATATAAGCCCGTATGTGTATAAGCCTACCCACCAAACTGAATTGATAAAACTGTTATAAATTGCATGACCCGCGTATAAGCTGACCCATAATTTCTAGACTACCGGTACATCACAAGATGCACAAAGCGAGTTCTGAATATGTTTATTTAGGTAAATCACATTATTAAATAAAATAAAAGTAAGAAAGCTAATTTATATGTTGAAACAAAAACAATTCTAAAGTGTTAAGTCTTAATGGAAATTTAATTAATCCTCATTCTAAAATCATGAATTATAAAAGTTCAATCACTTTTAGAATCCTTCAAAATTGGGCTCTGTATCAGACTCGCCAAACAGTTCATGAAACTCGGCTTCTGTTACGGGCATATTTTCATCATATACATCGTCATGGTCATCCGATAGCGTGTTGTTCTCCTTCTCGCTCTCCTCGTCATTGTTGGATTGAAATATAGCATCATTCTCTGCTCCATTCATGGTATTGATGATACAGCACTTCCTGAATGATTTTGCAAACATTTCCGATGGAATTGAGTCCCACGCTTCTTTTACCCACTTGGTGACCAAATCAATGTCTGACCTCATTAAATTCCTGCCTTTTGTCATTTTCACAGCCCCTGTATGTTTTATTTTTAAAAACTACCGGTAGTGTGGTACAATTTATCAAAATATGACTTGTTTCAGCATGGAATTTATTCAAGTATTGTGACTGTTTATAACTTTGAGCAGAAACCATGTACATTACCATATCTCATTCAACAATTCATCTGAGAGTCGGCATGTATTTGTAAAATCATAGGCATTGTGCAACAAAACAAACCTATTATCCCCAAGGCATTTACCACAGATTAAAGCATACGGTAGCTATTGTAAAACACTCTACTGCTAACAAACCAATTTGTTTTACAAACAACTAAACAACAGTAGTATATAAACTGTGGCTGTCGATTACTTCTAAAACACCTGTCAAAGAAATCCCAAAAATTATATTGCTTTACAATTATTCATGCTGACTCGTATATTGCACTGTTATTTACCCTTCCTAAGCGTGCGCGCAACAAACCCCTATGGAGCCTCTCACTATTGTTCCTTTAAGACTATCGTACATGTATTTCTACTCTCAATCAAAATGTTTGTCATATATACCTTCAGTATTGTAATTCTTTTCTTTTTTTACATAGATTCTTTTCATATTTACACTGAAATCAGATAGCGTGCATTTGTACAATACTGTAGAGTTTAATGATTACTGATTAGCTGAGAGTTAAATACTTGACTGGAGATTACTAATATGATGGTTCTTTTGGAAAATACATGTACAACCGTGGCTCAAATAACATATATGGCTGCATTTTCTGGTAAATGGAGATCTGTCAAATAGATGTCAAGTGCGTTAAAACATGTTTTTCATTCATTATCCTACCACTTAAGTTAGAAAAAAATATTTGCTTCACTTCACGACATCACAAATCTTATGAGCCATGTGGAATCATTAGGCATGTGATATCACCTTCGGTGATCGACAGAAACAATAAATACTGGAAATCAAGGGAAAAAAGCCTTCAAAATATCAGACTTGGACCTTGGCCCGCAGATAAGCTGACCCCCCCCCCCCCCTTTTTTTCCAGGCCTTATTTTTTCCCTAAATTTTTAGGCTTATACGTGAGACCAAAGGCATCAACAGATAAAGGTAATACAAGCCCACAAAATTACTTCAACCAAATTAGTTCCAAATATACTATGACTGACTTTGACCCCAAGGTCAAAGACACAAGTAAATGTGTTGCAGAATGAACTGCCTTCAAGCTTCATATTAATTCATCTGGAGTATGAACAGAATTCAAGACAGGTTTTACTGTATTACATAACCTGGGTCTATATGAAGTAGCTCTCTTTGCTTGGTATTAAAAATGTGAAGATAAAGGTAATACAAGCCCACAAAATTACTTCAACCAAATTAGTTCCAAATATACTATGACTGACTTTGACCCCAAGGTCAAAGACACAAGTAAATGTGTTGCAGAATGAACTGCCTTCAAGCTTCATATTAATTCATCTGGAGTATGAACAGAAATCAAGACAGGTTTTACTGTATTACATAACCTGGGTCTATATGAAGTAGCTCTCTTTGCTTGGTATTAAAAATGTGAAGCAAATATTCTTTTTGTTGTCTAATCTTAAGTGTTTGATTTAAGTAGTACGTTATGTTGGAATTGTTAGAAGCTCATGTCAGGTGAATTAAGTTGCTCTATGACAGTGCTACACTGTAGCTTTAAGATTTATGATGTATTGCAGTAGTAAAGAAATGAAAGCAATGATCAAAACAGAAGATCAATGCTCTGCAATAAGTAATATTTCATGTTCTTTATCACCATTTACCCCACAGAAGAAAAAAGCCATTATTTGTATTTTTGAGCATATGTCAGCATCCAAAAGTCTGCCAATTATAATCATTTTTACCGCAAATTTCTAAAATTTTACCCTAATTTGAAATTAATGAGACATTGTTTCTGCAGACATTTTAAATTCTTGGATACTTTCTCACTTATAAAACTTACCACATAATCTTCCAGGTTCAAGTTTATCAATCCCCACAGAATTATAACTGATCTCTGTGGGCAGATCCAAGTTGTCTTTGTCATCACACAGCTCTATGTTCGTGTCATTTTCCAGTACCATATCATAGGCATTTCCTTGTGAAAATTTACGGTTAGCCTTCTTAATTGTAGCTCCACTGATGTAATAGACCTGCCAAATAAATAACAATGGTCAATAAAAAATAAAAAATTTCTAAAGAAATAACTTGAGCTAAAAACATTGACTGTTATAATGGGTAGGGAGATACAAAATGCTTTTAAGCAGAAGTCACACGACTTTATGGTCAAAGTAAACCTTCAATATATTTACAGTATGTAAAGAAATGGTGAAGGTCTGAATCAAATCATTCATCTAAAAGTAAATAATACATATACAACTCTGCTATTCTGACCTACAACAAGACAAGCAAATTATTTTGTTTTGTTTAGAAGAAAGTAAAAGTAATCAGATACTCCACAATCCTGGATTAGAATTGATACACACCAATAGCTGGTTTATGTTATACATTTACTGTTGTTTATGTCCCATGTGAAAAATACTTTCAGGGCAGACTTTACTCCCCTTCCTAACTGTACTGATGTCTTGTATTTAATAAATACTATATTATGCCTTCTGCAGTAACCATTATTCTTCAAAACAAATAACATTACATGTTGGCAATGTTAAAAACACAGGACTGAATTTATCAGAGTTGAAAATGGCATTATTTCAATTCATAAATCTGGACAAATTTGACTTTTTGAGACCTGAAACTTGAGAAAAGTCATTTCAGTGCTTTGAACGCTTTAATCAAGAATCTGAACTTAGTGAAATAGAAATTCAAGTAAATGCCTTTATTTATTCCAAGGGAACAATACTAATAAGAATGCTCTATTTATAGATGCTGATGACATTTGGTCTTCATTCAACCTGACAGAGGAAGATCAAAACAAGTGGAAGCCCGTAACAGATAGATTCATGCAATATTTCATTCCAAAGAGGAATGTAATTTTTAAAAGGGCAAAATTTAATCAATGAAAACAGGAAGAGGGAGAAACAGTGGACAATTTTGTTACAGCTATCTATGTATTAGCAGATAATAGACATTTTGGGTCACTACATGATGAAATGATCAGAGATCGACTTGTAGTTAGACTGCAAGATTCAAAACTGTTGGAAAAATTGCAATTAGATGCAAATCTAACTCTACAGTCTGTCATTAGTCAATCTCGACAAAATGAGGCTGTAAAGAAGAAACATATCAATTATATGAGCAAATGGAGAATGAATGACTGAAATGGAAATCATTTTCACTGAAATATGGGAAACATAAACATTAAATGCCAAATATTTAACAGAATAATGTCAGCAGAAAAGGATGCATGAGATATGAAAACAAATTTAATCATTCTCATGACCAATATCCAGCAAAAGAAGCTGACTGTCACAAGTGTAAGAAAAAGAACACTATGCAAAATTCTGTCTTTCAAAATCAGCAGTTCACACAACAGAATTGAGAGCAGAACCTGGATTTCCAGGGACTATTAACACAAAGAAGGGTCAGTCATGGATAACGTGGGTGAGATTGAACAACACTTCGCTTTTATTCAAGATTGATACTGGAGCTGATGTGACTGTAATTCCTGAGAGGGATTTACAAAAAAATCAGAGAGCAAAAACTATCAAGGTCTGTACAAAAACAGGATGGAGCTAGAATCTCTAAACTTAAACTGTTGGGAAAATTTACATGTGGAATGGAATTGAACAATGTTTCAGTGTATAAGACATATTTGATATAAAGGGACTGAATCTGGCACTCTTGGGCAGGCCCACGATTCAGGCTCTCAAGATTATTGAACAGGTAAATATATCCCCAGTAAATGCTTCAGATAAAAACTCACAAAATGCAAGCAAATTTCACAATAAATCCATACATTTAGATAGGGTTTATCACAATGAATTCCTAAATTTGTATAAATGGTTTTATAACATAACTATGGACAAAAATGCTTATGCCTTATCTACCCCAAGAAAAGTTCCTATCCCTTTACTGTATAAAGTTCAAGAGGAGTTGGGTAGAATGGAAAACATGGGTGTTCTTTCAATAGATGATGACACCAATGAGTGATGCCTATCAATGGCTGTCATTCTAAAACCAAACAGTAAAACTTAGCATGGATCTAACTAAACTGAATGAATCAGTTAAAAGAGAGAAGCACCAACTACTATCAGTTGAAGAATCCCTTGCAAACCTAGCAGATTTTCACCAAACTTTATGCAAACTCAGGATTTTGGCAGATAGACCTGTCAGAAGATTCACGCCACCATACATCTTTCATTACTCATTTTGGTAGTTTTTATTTTAATAACCTTCCATCCAGAATCAGTTCCATGCCTGAATGTTTTCAGAAAAGGATGCCAGAAACTCTGGAGTGACATGAAAGAACACTGTTACATGGAAAATGTTCTTGTTTTGTGGAAAATGAAGAAACAGCATGACGAAAGACTAAAAGTGGTCCTGAAATCAATTCAATGGGTTGGTATTACTTTGAATGCTGAAAAGTATGAATTTCTGAGACCATCCAAATAGGTTTCATTAGCATGTTGTTGACAAAAATGGTTGTCGACCTAATCCAGTAAAAGTCAAAGCTATAACTAAAATGGAAACACCAAAATGTTTGGGAAAGGCAAATCAGCTTCACAAATTTATTCCAAATGTGTATGTACGCATGTGAATGTATGTTTATTTATGCATGTGAATGTGTGTTTGTATGCATGCATGTGATTATATTTGTATTTATGCATGTGAATGTGTATTTATACATGTGAATGTGTATTTATGCATGTGAATGTATGTATATTTATGCATGTGAATGTATGTGTATTTATGCATGTGAATGTATGTGTATTTATTCATGTGAATGTGTATGTATGCATGTGAATGTATGTGTATTTATGCATGTGAATGTATGTGTATTTATGCATGTGAATGTATGTGTATTTATTCATGTGAATATACGTGTATTTATTCATGTGAATGTGTATTTATTCATGTGAATATGTATTTATGCATGTGAATGTAAATGTATTTATGCATGTGAATGTATGTGTATTTATTCATGTGAAGGTGTATTTATGCATGTGAATGTGTATTTATACATGTGAATGTATGTGTATTTATCCATGTGAATATATGTGCATTTATGCATGTGAAAGTGTGTGTATTTATTCATGTGAATGTGTATTTATGCATGTGATTGTGTATTTATGCATGTGAATATTATGTGTATTTATTCATGTCAATGTGTATTTATGCATGTGAATTTATACATGTGAATGTATGTGTATTTATGCATGTGAGTGTATGTGTATTTATGCATGTGAATTTATGCATGTGAATGTAAGTGTATTTATGTATGTGAATGTAAGTGTATTTATGCATGTGAATGTGTGTGTATTTATGCATGTGAATGTGTGTGTATTTATTCATGTGAATGTGTGTTTGCATATGTTTATATACTACAGTATATATAAATATGTTCCTTTCATAGATTAGTTCTTCAGATAACTGTGCTTTAGACTGTCATTATTAAAATCAATTTATAAGTAAAGTTAAGACTATGTTTGACCTTATGCACCCAAAAAATAACTGTAAAGGAAAGTTAAGACTATACCATATTAGCACTGTCTCATTCATTCTGCTTTAAAAATGAGAGATTTGACCTTATGCACCCAAACATTCACTGTAATGGAAGTCTGACCTTCCCCCAACACTGGAAATCTGACCTATTTGAGGCATAACGTGTACTGCACTGTACAAGAGGTATCCAGACTTAAGTGTTTTTTAAATTAATTAGAGACAGTCACACCTTTTAGATTCTCTTAATTTATTTCCTAATATGAATTTTGACTCTGTTGTGGTCATCAGTCAAAACTTATTACGTATACGTACAACCAGGTACCAAGCACTTTATCATCAAGAAGTTTTCATTTCGATTTTTAATTAATTCCGGAATTCATACCATTTCAATTCATTTACTGAACTCCATGGGGGGCTGAATTTATACACATGTAGGTAATCAGTGGAGGTAACAATATGCACAATTAAACTATAAGAAAGGGAATGAATTCTATCCAGGAAATATGAAATGCATTATTGAGAGGACACTTCATTTTGATCTTTTATCATCTAATTTTACTTAATTTGAGGTGCTGTAGAATACACACTGGTTGCAAATGTGTTTTTTTATTTATACATAGGCAACGTTCTCTGTGGCAGCCTTGTTTGTGGTTGGTTTATGAATGTATGCATCAAATCTGGTTCATTAGAATGAAAAAACATGATGGTCATACTCAATAATGAAGATAACATGCATGGCCCTTACCATTCTTTAAATTTGCCAAAACAGCAATGGCCTTTTTCTTGAGAAGCTGGAGAAAACACTGTTCCTGTGACACTGAATTTTAGACAGGCATACAAATGTTGTATTTTATGTCATTAAAAAAAGAAACACACATGTGTGAAATTCAATAAACAATATTCCTCACTATGTTATACAGTAAACACTAAAATAATTATAGAAACGCTAAGATAAATTCCATTATTTTAGTAACGGCCAATTAAAAAACAGCATACAAACTTTGAACATGGTAACGTTATTTCAAAGATTTAAGACAGTGACTAGTGTAAACATTGAGCAAAATCTTTATATTGACAACATAGTAAAAGTTTATAGCTATGTTATGTTATTCACAGGCAAAACAAAAGCCTGTCTTCCAACCCGTTATTGAAAATCGTAATTTTGACCCTCGAGCCAGACAAACGAATATAGTATGTAGTGCATCAACTTGCTATAATTTACACAAAGGTAATGTTATATTAAATTATCTCTTTCTAAATTGTATTGTAGATGGATGAATGGAAAGTCTATGACATGATTTGCCAAAATTTTCATGAAACCCAAATTAAATGGCTTTATTACTTACCTTTTGCTCTTCTAATAATTCATAAAATTTGTTAACTGCCTCTCCAAATGCTACAGCTTCAATTGATCCACTGTCATCAGCAAAACTGACATTGAAACGCTGATTCCACCCGCCATATTTTTTATACTTAGAAATTGTGTTCTTGTTGGTTACGCGAACACAAATTCTCCATCTGAAAAACATCAATAACATGTAAAAAGTCAAGTTCATATTGCATTTTCAAAATATCTGGTATCTTACTTACAGGTTTTCATACCTTTATTATCATTAAAATACATTGATATATAATTATTCTCTGATATTTGTATATGAAGTAGCTAAGGATGTGAACTAATTACTTCTTTGTTTAAGCGTACTCATATTTAAGTGGAAAAGGTCTGTACAATACAGAAATAGTGTTCTGTGTAAACTGGTGCATGCATTTAATTTCCTTTATCTCTGAGTTTTAATATTACATCTGAAATAATAATAATCTTTCCAATGGACAAGGAAATGTAATTGAAAAACTGTTTTCACATGTAACTGTACTAAAAACGTTCTCACTGACAAGAAAGAGTACAGGCCCTATGTTCCATGTACATGTATCTACAAATCCATGTATGGATAAATATACAATTATCAGCTTCAAATCTGATGGTTTTTGTTGTTTTCTTTTTTTTTCTTCTACAGAATGACTTAAGTGTTGTATGTTTCTTTTTTCACTGTGTGTAACTATGTACTATGCAATATGCATACAATGAAGGGCTACAGGGAGAATCATTTTAATGCAGTCAGCTGTGTCATACTACTTGAAATAAAGTCATTATTATTATTAATCTCTCCATTAAATGGTCATTCCATCTCTCTCTCTCTCTCTCTCTCTCTCTCTCTCTCTCTCTCTCTCTCCAAACAAAATGGAGAGTCTATTTGTAAAAGAGCAGCGCAATTAATTAATATAACTTCGTTAAATAAAAGGGGCAAATAGTCAAAGGGTTGAGTTGATCTGTTGCAATATTAATTATTTTATATTCATAACAAGAAGAATCTATAAAGGAGTTTCATAAGAATAATCAAATGGCAGAAAATATGAAGAAAATGCATACTATTATATCTTTATTTTCCATGAATATATAAATGCTTAAAAAAATGTAATAAAACATGATGCATTATAATTACCCTTTCTGAGATGGTCGCAGACTGGAAATTGTATTTATAGGCCCATTATGTGGTATCCTAGTGATGTTTGAACTATTGCTAGTACTTGCTGTAGGTCCACTGCAAGCCACTGAGAAGAAGATAAAAAAACTACATTAACTACTGCTAGTACATGCTGTATGTCCACTGCAAGCCACTGAGAAGATAAAAATCTAGATTAACTACTGCTAGTACTTACTGTAGCTCCACTGTAAGTTACAGAGAAAAAATTAGATTAACTACTGCTAGTACTTCCTGTATGTCCACTGCAAGCCACTGAGAAGAAGATACAAAAACTAGATTAACTACTGCTAGTACTTCCTGTATGTCCACTGTAAGCTACTGAGAAAAAACTAGATTAACTACTGCTAGTACTTGGTGTATCTCCAATGTAAGTTAATGAGAAACAAACTAGATTAACTACTGCTAGTACTTGGTGTATCTCCACTGTAAGTTACTGAGAAATAAACTAGATTAACTACTGCTAGTGCTTCCTGTAGCTCCACTGTAAGATACTGTGAAAAAAAAAACTAGATTAACAACTGCTAGTGCTTACTGTAGCTCCACTGTAAGATACTGAGAAATAAACTAGATTAACTACTGCTAGTACTTGGTGTATCTCCACTGTAAGTTACTGAGAAATAAACTAGATTAACTACTGCTAGTACTTGGTGTATCTCCACTGTAAGTTAATGAGAAATAAACTAGATTAACTACTGCTAGTGCTTGCTGTAGCTCCACTGTAAGCTACTGAGAAGAAAACAAAGCTAGATTAACTACTGCTAGTACTTGGTGTAGCTCCACTGTAAACTACTGAGAAGAAAACTAGATTAACAACTGCTAGTACTTGCTGTAGCTATACTGTAAGTTACCGAGAAATAAGCTAGATTAACTACTGCTAGTACCTACTGTAGCTCAACTGTAAGCTACTGAGAAAACAAAACTAGATTAACTACTGCCAGTACTTGCTGTAGGTCCACTGCAAGCTACTGAGAAGAAAAAAAACATAGATTAACTACTGCTAGTACCTGGTGTAGCTCCACTGTAAGCTACTGAGAAATAAACTAGATTAGTGTTTTTAAAAAAAAAATGCATGCAGGCCAAAATGTGCAAGTACAAAAAGCCATAAACTTTGAAAAATAGCTACAATGCCATAAAAATGTAATCTGGTTGTGTAAACATACATAGAAGCATTGCCCAGCAAAATTCATCTTTCTACCTTCAGTGGTTTTTGCTAAATCACACGAAAAACATTCCATATAACAAATTCCTGGTAAGTAAAGTTAAAGTTTAAAAATACATAAAACATTTAAAAGCTTGTTAAGATGACCTCAAATTCTAATCAGGTCATCTAGATAAGCTAACCATATTTCAATTATCCACTTCAACTCCAAAATGTTCAAAAACGTGTAACAAAATAAGAATGCTTCTTGTAATCTAAATTTATATTCTTTGGGTATCGTTCAATTCTTTTTTCTTTCTGATCAGTAATTCAAAACTAACCAAGTTCCACATATTCACGAGGAACCTTTGCTTTTCTTATAGCGTCTGCGATGTACTTGTGGTCTGTTCTATCAAGTACAGAAAGGAAATTCTCAAATTGTTGATCTTCTTTAACTTGTAAAATTTCAAGCAACTGCCGTGCTTGATCATCATGAGTAACCTGGCTGTATATTTTCTGTAATTCATTTGGTAACAGAGTAAATTTCGTCATGAGGACATCACACACACGCTTTACATCAAGATTTTGAATAATGTTGTCCCACTGTGATTGTATTTTTCCAAATAAGGAGGGTTTCATTTTCTGAAAGTAAACAAACAAAAAAGAATTAAGTTTCAAAAGATAATGCATTACTTTAGCAAAATAAAACTCAGTGCAAATACTCTGCTCATTAAGTGGATTGGTCTTACACTTGTATTACACTTAGACTGGAGTAGAGTGCAGATGAGTGTAGTTATATTGACATGTGCTGGTGTAGTATTCTGACTAGCTGTACTTCTGTCACCAGGTGTAAGTTACACTCTTCTCCACCGAATGGAGTCTACCTGGCCAATTTATGGATTAACTTGTACATTCAATTATATTCTTACAGGGCTTGTGGCAGGTGGCAACTCCATAAGTTCATAAATCAAGAGTCTAATGCCCCAGAACACACTGCGGTAGTCCTCAAAGCTATTTTTTTGTATTTTGTCAATAAATTTGGTTTTCTATTTAATCGCTAACAGAAGATAACGGCACCATTTTATCTGCAAAATATGTACAACAGCTTTAGTGTAGTTTATTTCAATGTTTTGAGTGACATTTTTTAAAAATGATAGGTGACAGCATTTTTAAGCTTTTACAAAATTTATCCTAGATAATATTGATATTTTTAGACATACACTGAAAAATGCAGTGCAACTTTTTTCAATCAAGTGATTCAGTTTATTATTCTATTTTCAGACTTCTAAATATGAACTCCCATTAAAGATGTGGGTACAAATTAGACATCTTTTCACTGAAGATTGAACCATACTTTTTTTTAAAATTGAGAATTGAGGGAATCATTTTCTTTGATATATATTTCATCTAAATTTAAGATTTGAATCAGAATAGTAACTGTAGATAGATCTCATTCATCACAATTCTTTTATTGCTAACATTGTCCTCTATGAAGGCAGTTGATAAATAACTCGGAATTCATAGCCTATGACCATAGTCACCCTTGCTATTTCATTGATCTCAGGCCAACACTACTTCAACTTGTCATTTTCATATCATCAGGGAATAGGTGATACCTGGGAGCTCAATTGAGTTTCCAACCCTAATAATGCATAACTCCCAAGTAGCAGATGAAAAATATCTTTACATTTATTAGTTATGAGATTCTACTAATAATGAAAATAATGCACAGATTCAATGACATTAGACATCATGCACAGATTCAAGGTATCACGGTACCAATTGCTTTTCCATAGACCTCAATGCTAATGTTTTGTGAAATAAATATACTTTCTATCCTACATCAGCATGCATGTCACACACTGTCATAGAGAACAATGTTAGATTGTCAATTTGACAATGAAAGAACCAGGTACTCCACTGCATTTAAGAGAGATAACTCTGCTGGAACTAGACAGGGGTATGAGTTATCTAGTCACACTATTTTTAGTCATGTGTATCACATTTTCAAAAAATCATAAAAAATACAAAATATGATCTATATAGGAATTAGCATAAATTCACATGTTGCCAAGCGGCTAAACTTTTTTTAAAGCCTAACTACAACTCTTACATAATCCACCAATCATAGCTTGTGTTGTTGTTTATTTCTAAATGCAATGGACCCTACACTTTAAGCTCCACCCATCTGGACTTGTGCAATTGGTACCGTTATACCTCAAGGACAAGTAGACTTCATGCAGATTCAAGGACAAGTAAACATTTAAGGCCAGGTACCATGTGGCAATTGGTACAAACCCACTACAAGGATAGGATTTCCTTCACTGCAAATAGTAAAAGGATCACTAATAAAATCCATAGTCCATGCAGTAAAATCAGCACACTACAGTACTAAGAGCACAGAAAGTTTTAGCTGCAAAGAACTCTTCAAGATCACTAACAAGCTAATGTCAAGGAACAAATGTACACCACTTTCAACTACCTTCTCACCAGTCGATCTTCTATACCTGTGGGCAAATTTCTTCTGTAACTCTTCTGTAACAAAGTACAAACTATTAGAGATAAACTTAATAACAGAATTTTGATTGACTCATCATCACCATGCAGTTGCGATACAGAATTTCAGCGGCATCCATTAGCAGCATTTGCACCTGTCTCTGTGGATTCAGTATATACAATCGTGATGAAAAGAATACCAAAGTCATGTGAATGTCATCAAATTCCATCATCACTGCTGCTTGAGTGCCTAGATCCAATATTGCCCTCACTAACTGATGTTATTAATACCTCTCTCATTGGGAGAAATTCCATCATATTTCAAAACTGCCACTGTAAAGTCTCTGCTGACAAAACCATCACTCAACCATAAATGATTCAAAGAACTACAGCCCTGTTTCTAATCTCCCATTCAAATAAAAAATCTCAGAAAACTTTTTTCTTACCCAACTTGTATCTCATTTGAATACAAACGGTCTTTTTAGCAATGTACAGTCTACATATAGCCCTTACCACAGTACTGAAACTATTTTTCTGAAAGTAGTTAATGACATTCTCTCTGCTTTGGATAGCGGAAAGATTACAGTCCTCACCCTCCTTGATTTATCTGCAGCATTTGACACAACAGACCATGATATATTACTTCACCATCTCCAAAATGTATTTGATATTCAAGATACAGCATTACTGTGGTTCAAGTCCTACTTGGTCAACTGGACACAAATTGTTTCCACAAATGGAATACACTCCAGCCCAGTTGATCTTTTATTGTGGTAATCCACAGGAGTCTGTTCTTGGACCTTTTCTCTTCATGCTATATACTCAGCTGCTCTCAAATGTCATAGATCATCATCCAGTATCCCACCAGTTGTAATCTAATGACACCCAAATATACAAGTCTAGCCACTCAACTGAAGTTGATGCTACCATCGAAGGAGTAGAGAGGTGCATTTCTGATATGAAATCATGGATGACATGTAACAAGCTGCAGATGAATGATGATAAAAATGAGGTCATTCTGATCACAGCACAAATTTCTCATTCACATCCTTTACCTCAAACAATAAATATCAGCATCACCAACATTAAATTCACACAGTAAGTAAGAAACCTAGGTGTTACTCTGGACAGTACTCTTACAATGCACCAACATGTCATAAATATATGCAAGGCTGCTTATCTTAAGCTGAGACACATCAGCTCCATTCCCAAATATCTTTCAGGTGATACCACTAAACACTTGTGTGTTCATTAGTACTTTCAAGACTGGACTATTGTAACTCAATTATGTCAATTAGAGTACATGTACCATGATCTGAGAACACCTCCCCGCTGCTCTGTACCCTACAATGGCTATCCATTTGATCCAGAGTCAAACACAAAATTGTTCTCTGTGTTTTGTTTCAATGACGGACTCAAGTCAAACATACCTATCCAACCTCATCCATGTGTACACACTAGCAAGATACTTTTGCTGTTCTAACAATTGTATGCTCATTGTTCCCACTATGAAAACGAAGTCATATGGACAATGTTCTTTTGCATACCAGGGCCCAGCAATGTGCAATGAATTCCCACTGAACTTAGACACAAGGACACAGTGATCCCATTCAAGAGTACTCTTAAAACTAACCTATTTTGTCTGCAAGAACAAATTAAAAGACCTAATAATGTTTCCTACCTTAAATATTTTCAGCATGTTTGATGTTTTTAATTTCATGGTGTTTGGTGTTTTTTTAAAATTATTATTATCAATATATAATTTTTTTTATGTTATAGGTGTTTTCTAATGTTGTAATGTGCTTAGAGCTTCTAGAGATTAGGTGTTATACCAAGTCCTAATTATTATTAATATTCTTATTATTATTACTATAAACATTTTGTATGTACCATTTGGAATGCTTTGAAACTAACCAGGAAAGTTTAACTGCCTGTAAGGGTTTGACCAAACTATAAAATTAATGTAATTAACATGCTGCCAGCTGCTAATTTTGATTTAAATGGATAGTGGCAGTTCATAATGTCATTGAAAGTAGGTAAGTTACAAAATCAAGGAAATAAATGACACAATATCTTTAGAAATGTTTTAATTTCAGTAATTCAAAATGAATTAAGCCCAGGTAAAACTGCTATGTCAAGTATTAGCAAGTGAATAAATGAGAGGGAATTTTGACTGGTTACGTAATGAATATAATTACTGAAGGTGGACAGTCTACTTTGGTAGCATGTATTATTAAACTGTTCAATACTGTTGTACATTTGGCATATGTCTTGACAAAAGGGCTTCAGGTTATAAAATCCCTAATTTGAGGCAGGGGTAGGGATCGCTCAGTGCAGCATGATCCTTATTTCATCTGTAAATTTAGCAAATTACATGTATTAATATTCTTTTTCAGTGTGATTATAATTTTTGTTTGCTTTTTTCATCATCCTCTAAAGTGAATTAAGAGTTTGATGTGTCTTTCTTCATTTTGTGTACACTATGTACTATATATATGTAATTATATACATGATAATAATAATAAGGACTTTGTATAGCACCTAATCTTTAGAAGCTCTAAGCGCTTTACACCATCTATAATGATATGACTACATTACAGAAAAACAAATGACAAAAACAATGAAATTGGAAAACATAAAAACATGCTGAAAACATATAAGATCCAAAACATTATTAGGTCTCTAAGTTTGTTCCTGCAGTCGAAAAAGGTGAGTTTTAAGAGCACTCTTAAAAGGGACCACTGTGTCTTTGTGTTTAATATCAATGGGCAATTCGTTCCATATCACCAGACCCTGGTATGCAAAAGAATGTTGTCCATATGACTTTGTTTACATAGTGAGGACAATGAATATACGAAATGATAGAAGGTGACAAGGTGACAATTTCACTTACGGTCCTCTACACTAAAAACATAAGCATAAACAAAATATGTTTATGCTACACAAAAACATAAATACATGTATATACAAAATATGTTCGTGCTACATAAAAACATAAATACATGTATATACAAAATACGTTTATGCTACACAAAAACATAAATACATGTATATACAAAATATGTTTATGCTACACAAAAACATAAATACATGTATATACAAAATATGTTTATGCTACACAAAAACATAAATACATGTATATACAAAATATGTTTATGCTACACAAAAACATAAATACATGTATATATAAAATATATTTATGCTACACAAAAACAAATACATGTATATATAAAATATGTTTATGCTACATAAAAACATAAATATACACAAAAAAAAATTATTGCTAAAGATTCTCTCTCACATGAAAATAACTATATACAAGCACATAAAAACATACATGTTAAAATACATTATGAAGCTGCATTTTTCTTTCATCTCTCCAATAATTGCATTTTGAAAAGGAAAATCAGCAAGATCTTTTATACATAGCAATTAATGATCACTTCTGCATAGATAATTTATATATACCTTTAGGCATTTCTGCATAGATAATTTATATATACCTTTAGGCATTTCTGCATAGGTAATTTATATATACCTTTAGGCATTTCTGCATAGGTAATTTATATATACCTTGAGGCATTTCTGCATAGGTAATTTATATATACCTTTATGTATTTCTGCATAGGCAATTTATATATACCTTTATGTATTTCTGGCCAAATGTGGCAGGCATTAAACTTTATCAGAACACAACATAAGGTATAAAAGTACAGAGATGTTCATACATTTAATTTATATACAAAAGACATTTTTATATACTTTTATAAATATGCCAATATAAAGATGCCAAGCAAACATGATAAATCTGACAGGTAACATTGAGATAAATCTCAGAACTAAAACTTGTATTTTTCTAGCCTGTTAACATGTAGGTTTGAAATACTCCATATCCATTTATTTGAAGGATTTAACTGAATTTGCAGATTGATGCGAGCAGGAAGGAGGTTCCATAGTTCAGTGGCTGAATATTGTCGACTTCCATTGAACTGGTCAATGCAAGGATTTGGTAATTCTAAATTGTTAAAATTCAATCTAAAATTATAGTTTAGTGGCTGAATATTGTCGACTTCCATTGAACTGGTTAATGCAAGGATTTGGTAATTCTAAATTATTAAAATTCAATCTAAGATCATAGGGAGAAGACATTTTGTAGAATAAATGAGTCATATACTCTGGAACATCAATTTTGATATAATTTTAGAACCTGAACTGGTTTCAATAAAATGTATATCTCTTCTATTTTAAGTCTGAGAGCATGTCTGATGATGATGCATCAATCATAAACCAGTCAAGCTAGATCAAAGCATATAAGTAATGTTGTTTTTCTTCTTATTATTATTATTTTTAAAAGAAGTAATAGACAAATATCCATTGTAGCTGAATAGGCTTCTTGATGAAAAAGACTAAAAATCCTTATTAACAAGTTTGCTAATTAACAGGTTGTATATCTGAATACATGCTTTGTATACTTCAAACAAAGCATTGGACAGTGGTACACTCAGCAATAAAGTGTAAGTATCTGAGCTACAGATCTTCGCAAAATTCTGAAAGATATTATCTAATACAATGGATGTATATGTACTCAAACAGTTCACTGTAAGTCAAAGTTAGCAATTATCTTACAGTCTTGTCTGAAACATCTAGGTTTTAGGTGTATTTATCTTCTATTCTTTGTTAATTTTAGTGTTTTTCTCCATGATTATATGTAATGTATAATTGTAATTTGGACTTGCCCTTGTCCATTTTCATGAGCCGATAAAACAAAGTTAATATTTCACTATGACTGTGTATGTGTGTGTGATTAGGATTTTTAATGTAGCGTTATAGCTTTAACAATTTTTCAGTTATATCACTATGATGTCTGCAGTGAGGCAGTTTATAGTGATGCCTAGTACTGGGATATCATGCTGCAGATATGTAATATGATGTTCCACCCAGTCATTATCCTGACACCAGGAAGACAAGTCCTAACACTAACCTCTTAACGCTGAGCACCAAGCAAGGCAGATGTTAGTACCATTTTTGTAAGTCTTTGGTATGACTCAGCTGGGGATCGAACACACGGCCTCCTTTTTCCACAGCAAGCATTCTAACCACTAGGCTACTGGAACGATCACTACGACTTCAGGTTTAATATTAGAATCATTATCTATAAAAGTAAGCATTTTTTTTAGTATTGGTCAATGATATTGAAATTCCCACTGAATAACCTGTTGTACCTGATGTTCACTATACTCTTTAGTATAATTTTAGTAATTTTGGCAACAGATTTTGTGTTGTTGAGAACTTATAATGTTCTAAAATTGAAAATTCCATTAAGTGACAGAATATTTTCAGAAAATGGCAATCACAACCTAACAAAAGTAGCAAGAGTTTAAAATCTTGTTTACTTTAGAAATTACTCATTCTTGCTTTAACATCAGAAGCAGAATCATTTGTATTGTTGTGATCAGATTTTGATTTGAATGGAATTATTTATTCAAATTAATATTCTCTTGAAATACAAAGTGCTCAATAAAAATATCGGACATAAACATTAATTTGGATTTAGAGTAAATTCAGACAAGGACATCTTGGATTATATCACTGTGCTTATTTGGAAAAATGTTAATGCATCGTTATATTTCAGGCCACTGATACAGTAGTACATTTAAAACTACAGGCACATCAACACCTTCAGAACTGGATCTTACTTTAAACACTACTGGAATTCGTTTCGAACTTCATTCTAAAATTATTAAAAAGTGCCTTAATGAAAATATCACCAAATTTAGGATGTAATTTTTATTCATACTGGACACAATTGTTAATAAATTTATTCTGAATGGGAAATAAATAAAACATGTGGAACATTACACATATTTAGAACTCACATTTTCAACAAGTGTTCTTGGGAATAACTTAGTAACGAGGAAAAGTATAACAAAGCTTTAAAAGTCAGTATTAAATTATACACACAATAAAGCCTAATTGCTATTGCTGGATCATACAAAAAAACTCTTTGGATCCAATAGCAAAACTTATATTTGCCCAATCTAGTCATGAATAGTAATTTAGCTGCCAATAAGTTACACTCTGGTCAGAAACAGTAACAGTGTTGCCTATAAGTTACACTATTTGTCATTAATAGCAATCAAGTTGCCAGTAAGTTACACTCCTTGTCATCAATAGCAATCAAGTTGCCAATAAGTTACACTCTGGTCAGAAACAGTAACAGTGTTTCCTATAACCATCACTCTTGTCATAAACAGTAATAGTGTTGCCAATAAGTTACACTCTGGTCATAAACAATAACATTGTTGCTTATAAATTACACTCTTGTCATGAACAGTAACAGTGTTGCCTAAAGCTTATACTTGTGTTTCCTATCAGCAACACTCTCGTCATGAACATTAATAGTGTTGCTTCTATGTTACATTCTTGTCATGAACAGTAACAGTGTTGCCTATAACTTACACTATTTGTCATCAATAGCAATCAAGTTGCCAGTAAGTTACACTCTTTGTCATCAACAGCAATCAAGTTGCCAATACGTTATACCCATCATTGAAGTTAGCACTAGGTGTCCATACTACAATTAAATATTACCAATTAATCAGCGACAGACTTCAGCATACATGGCGGCCAGTATTAAAGGTGGAGGAAGAACCCGAAAAACTCCGGAAAGAACCACCAACCCATGAGAAGCTACTGGCAAGCTTTTTCACATACCCATGTTGTGTGAATCCAAGACTCAAACCCACGCAGACAGAGGTGAGACGGCAGTGATAAGTAACGGACAGCGCTTAACACCACTCGGCCACTTGGAGCCCCTACAAATATGGTACTTATCAATGACACTTATTGTGGAAATTTTAATATGCATGTACATTAATAATTCTTCAGTAATGTATCCACGGCCAAATAAATCAAGACTCCTCTGAAAAACTTCCAGACAATCTGGACATCTCAAAAAGCAACTTCACTCTAAGTATAATAAAATTAAACTAATTTCAAACTAAAATATAAGTTTCAAAAAGAAGTCTATCAGGATATTAATGATTTTAAATTAGGACAAGTCCTTTGCAAAATAAAATTAGTTCACATCTGTTTTAAACTGATATTTGGAGATACCATTACAACAACAATTGTACAGTAGATAGAAAGTGTAAAGTTTGTACCTTACAAGAACTGCATGTCTTACAGGAACTGCATGTCTTATAGAAAATGAATACCTTATAGGAAATGCATGTTTTACAGGAAATGTGAACATTACAGGAAATGCACACCTTACAGGAAATGCATACCTTACAGAAAATACAAGTCTTGCAGGAAATGCATGTCTTATGGGAAATGAGAACATTACAGGAAATGCATACCTTACAGGAAATGCATGTCTTACAGGAAATGCATGTTTTACAGTAAATACATACCTTACAGGAAATGCATGTCTTACAGGAAATGCATGTTTTACAGTAAATACATACCTTACAGGAAATGCATGTCTTACAGGAAATGCATGTCTTACAGGAAATGCATACCTTACAGGAAATGCATGTTTTACAGGAAATGCATACCTTACAGGAAATGCATGTTTTACAGTAAATACATACCTTACAGGTAGTACAGAAAATTAAAGTACCTTTAAATAGCATGATGTTTTTACTCTAACATGTGTATATTTTCTGGAGACCGATAAATACTGTTTGAACTAAACTTGGATGTGGAAGAATTGGGGGGGGGGGGGGGGCCTTGTCAGTAAAATGTTAGTGTTTTTGAAATTTTTGGAAGACTTTATAACAGACTCCATTAACATTTGAGATGTAATATATATACCTCAATCTGAAATGTTATTAGAGTAATTCAAACATTGCATTTATGCATATCTTGTATAATAAAACTGATCTCACCATTTAATAGTGATCATTTGTATGTACAATTGTTTATATGTCTACTATTTGGATCATCAATGTCTTTTTTTCAAGTCAATATCTGCCACATTTAGGCCCTTAAATTTGAATTAAAATATTCTTCTTCTTAAAAAAGTAATTATTGACAGATAGCTCAGTGAGACATTATTTGTATCTACAAAACTTGTGACAACTGGCAAAAAAATGTTCAAGGTGCTCACTATACACAATACTAAGAGAGTATCTCTCAGCAATCGGTGTGTAAATCTGCTTCTTACAACTGGATACATAAATTAAAAGGTTTTTAATTATATGTAAATTAATAATGTTAAATGGCAATTGTCTGTGGTGTTTAAAATATACAAAGAAGATTTCTGGTGCCCATGCAACAAATGATTGCATAGTTTTAAGTGATGCTTCTTTTTTAAATGAGCAAATAAGCTATTAAAAATAATAAATTCCAGCCAAAAATTGTTTTGTTCATTCATTACAAAATACAATTATTCAAGATAATTAAGTATTGCCAATATTCAGATATGATACGATGTACTGCAAAAACTGACTGCATAACTTGGATGCTACAGTGCATTTTTAAAAAGTTTTTTTTTATAATTATATCAAAGTAAATCAGTTCTAAATTGTATCAGTTCTTTTGAGGATAGGAAACTATAGTTTTCCAAATTATCTCCCTTTTTGCACACTATGTCAAATGCAGCAAAACATTTAAAAATATGAACAAAGTTCTTTTTCATTCAATAATTGTTCTTATAGCAAAGTTCACTACTTATTTATTTTGCTGTTTATAAGTCTAGGACATTAATTTAATTACTATCTCTATCCTAATTAGCAGATTTTAAATTATAGTTCTCTTTGACCATTCAATATGACACTTGTAGGACCAGTTCTAACTGTTATCAAGATCTGAATCCATAAATGTATACATCAATTAGTACTTATATTTGTAACTATGTTACCTTTGTATACAATCATATGTATTTTGCATAGGGTTAGATTTTGAAGGAAAAAAATTCCCAGATATTTCTCGCTGGTTATACTATTTAAAAAGAGCTTGATTGTTACATTTTATATATTTGGTACTTCATTCATTGCACTTTCAGAAACTGGTATTGTCTAGTTGGGCAAAATTCATTTTCCAAATTTGAATAACTGCTAAAGATAGCGTGTTTTAGACTATTTCATTCTGATTTTTCAAGCACATATGAGTAGTCATTCTGATTATGAAAAAAATAAATAAAAATAGTTGGGTGCTTAGAACAGTTTCAATATCCAAATAAATTTCATCCACAGCATATAAAAGTAACAGACCACTCCTGAAGAGGTTGCAGGTTCGAATTCCAGTTCGAGGCAAACCCCAAGATTTATAAAAATGTTACTAGCTGATGCCTTACTTGGCACAGAGCATTAAGATTTTAGTGGTAGGACTGGTGTCAGGATATTGTGGCATAAATCAGAGAATATGAAATCATTCACACTGATAACAGAGACCGCTGCAATACTCCAATTGCTTTAAATGTTCGAACAGTTTAACATTGCAGCGCTCGACCTTTCTAGCACTAACACGAGAGCGTTCAGCGTTGATGAAAGACATGATACAGGTCATGTAGGAATCTGAGGTAACTGTGTCACTTGGTATGATTGTTTTCCCCCTTTGGATTACTTTTCTTTCAATACCATGCTCGCGTCTAGCACCTGTGGTGCAGAGTGGCGACGGACCAAAACTGCACTGATCATGTTATCAGCCATTACAGAAATCGAAAGTAAATATACAGAGATGTCAAATAAATCTTTAAGATACAATTACTTTATATCGAAATATAGGCCACCTTTAATAGTATATATAAAAACCGTCTGAATTTATTTTTCTCTTTACAAGTCGCACATGCCAATAGGCGACTTAATACTACTTTTCCCGTTATTCCTACTGACTTACCGCTTGCAGAACTCTCAAGTGTATTCACGCGTCACGTGATATCATCTCCCAGGTGGCGGCAGTTGTCTATGTTTTTACCGGAAGCCATCGATAACGTACCGCATACTACCTTTAAAAATACATTTACTCAAATTATTTTCTCATAAATCTGGGTGGAGGAGTTTATATATATATATTACTCAAATAAATCTGAAAATTTCGAATGAATCTGAATATGTGCATATTTTTACAACATCCAGTATCAGTATCAGACATGGGTCATCGGGTAGTACCTTATTCACAACACAGCAATTACATAGTGTTTTTTTCTTCTTCTCCTACAACCAAATGTCATTCGGCCGTACGTAAGAACAAATCCCAAAACGATGGATAAAAATATCTGATAGACTTCTCTACTCAAAACCGTCGACAGTTTATGACGAATTAAAGTTAAATGAAAAGGCTTTTTAAATGGGACACGGAACTTAAAACAAGCAAGGAACTAACCTATCGAGAAGAATGTTAAAGGATATAGTAAAACCAAAACACTTTGCCGACGCGATGTTAGAGATAAGAAAGACAGAAAATGCAATACTACGTACCATTTGAAAAGCAGCAATTGTCACCAAAACATTCAGCTCAAAACAGTGCTAATTTGAGACACATGTGGAGAAGAAAAGAAAACACACGAGACAAATAATCTCACAATAAATGTATACATAAACCAGAGTATATCATAAGGAAAGACACCAATGAACAGCCACAAAAATGCAATACAGAACATTTCTATCCCAAATTGCAGCCATACCCAAGAACAACATCAAAAGAGACGAAATAAGACAACACATGCAAGCACGAGTTATTTTGTAAAGATGAAGAACTCTCCCCACTCCCGACCAGAATTGTGGAGATATCCTTCCCAAATGTATTTTGGGTGCAATGTACAGAGCACATTAAAAAAAGAACAAAAAAAAAAAAAAACGTTAAATTCCAACTCCAAAGAAAAGTTGGCGTGACTGGAAATCTAGAAAGAACAATTGTAGATACAATATCTTGTCGAGGACGGGTTGGTTAATTCGGACAGATAAGTCGTCTTTGATAGGAGATCCTCAGAAATGAAACAGCTTTTTTATGAACACCCTTTCTTCATTCAATATTATGACAGCAAGTAAAAGAGAAATTGCGTCGTCAAGTAAATGAACCAGAGGACTCATGGACAAACAATAATGCCGAATCATTGAACAACTTAATAAAATTAATTTTATTTTAAAAAAGAAGAAAAAAAGAAAACAAACAAAAAACAGTGACTGGAAGCCATGGCATACTCCCGAGCTGGTTTATATGAATATATATATGATACCACAACATTAAAAATAACGTGGTTTTTAAAGTGTTGGCATAAAGCAATCTGATATATTGCAATACTATTGATATATAAAACTGTGATCCGCCACTGACGCATATATAAATGTTGTTTCAACATTAGACTATATTTCAGCAGTAGGCTATCTTTTCTGTATTCTCTAAATCTGTGATGTAATCATTAGTGTAGCAAAAAAAATAACGGGGAAAAATAATCTATCTTCCAAATAAATTAATTCTGGTGCATAATTCTCTCTCTCTCTCTCTCTCTCTCTCTCTCTCTCTCTCTCTCTCTCTCTCTCTCTCGTGCATTAGTGCGATAATACGTGGATGTGAGGCGAGAGACAAAAAGACATTAGAAAACTGAACTTGCACCAAGTAACATACAAGACCGGGAATGCCTAACCGTTGGATGTAAAGGTTCCATGAGGTTTAAATTGTGTTTGCAGTATCAATGATACCACACGAGTTCATGTTTTCAGAGATTTTGCCATACTTTATTGATAAAACGTCAGACTCCTGAGTAGGCCGATAAATCAGTCCTTCATCCGTTACGATGTTGATGTTGTGGTTACCCCCAACATCAACATCGTAACGGGTGAAGAGCTTATTTATCGGCCTTACTCCTGATGATACAAAGTTGCATTAGCCTGTAAAGACTTGTACGGTACATTTATTAGTAAGGAGGAATACACATAATGCAATCTATGTAATGCTTTGTTTATTTATATTTATTTAATCATGTTTTAGAAAATCTGTTGACGTGGGTCTAAAAGCAATTTTTAATATTAAACTGTCATAATGATAAGGCTGCTCTACCCTCCCTCAACCGTTCACAATTAGTGTACAAAACACACACACACACACACACACACACACACACACACACATGCGCGCGCGCACGCGCGGTGTTTTTTTTTGGCGCGTCAGATAATTATACACAACGATAAGTCAATTCTGTGAACATTCTATCGCATGTTGTTTGTTGGTCAAAATCCAGTTTGCGTCGAGAAAGATTGTAGTGTACAAAAATATCCCACATTTCTGCTCTAAATGTGATTTCTAAATGTTAAAATGAAGACCTACACCATGACCTTCTTGAGTTTTATATATATAGAAAAACCTATTTAATATCTATCTTTTAGAATCATACAAATAAATGTATTTTTTAAAAGAGAGAAATGTTTACCTCAGAACTATATCTTAATCCAAATTTCTAATTTTAAGAAGTTATCCCACACCTACTTTATCGTATACTATCCAGCTTGTCAACTTGCCGATCGAACGGATTTTTGAAGAAATTCCGTCTGTTTCTAAATTCTTTAGCAATTTTTAAAAGCACATTTACATCCTATTCATTGTTCTTTATCTTCAACATAATAGCTTAGTTTTATAAATGTTTACTTTTACTAAACATTTTTTGTTACAAGATTGGTTTAGTTTCCTTATTAATTCTTGTCATTTAGTGGCATTGTTACATTGAATTTTTTAAAACTAGTTTCAAACTAGAGCTAGTTCATCGGCTGATATGCTGACAGAAAGAGTCTAAAGTAACATTTTTCATTTCCATAGCCCAATGCATTAACACTACATCTTTTCAAGCCGTGCAATGTAATTTTCAAAATATGCAACAGACATGGAATTGAAATGAATTGTCAACAAAATTCTGGATTTGGAATGGAACATCAATGTATTGCAATATTCAAAATATGCAACATACATGGAATTGAAATGAATTATCAGTAAAGGTATTCATTTAAGATTGTTTCTCAAACTCTACATGAATATAAACGAACTATTAACAAAGCATGGAATTTTGAACAAGTGAATAAAAACTTTATGATTATCTTCAACTGAAGATTAAAGTACTAAGAACTATGACTACCGCAAAGTAGGGATGGACATGCTGAATGACTGAAGTCTCTATTGATTGAAGAAAAGTTTTTTTCTCTGGAAAAAGATCAACATGCAACTTACTCTCAAATTTTGCAAGCACCTACGTCAAATGTCTGTATGAAATTGCTTTTTTAACTTAACATGAATTAAAATAAACTATTATGAAAAAATGTATGGAAATTTCTTGAATATCTTTGACTGAAGTCTAAAGTACTAGGAATTATGACATCCGTGAAATAGAGATGGATACGCTGAATGACTGAAGTCTCTATAGAATGAGGAAAGTCTAGAACTTTGCAGGTGTCTCTGTCAAAGCCTGTACAAATTAGACTTGATTGCATATTAGTTACTAACTAAAACATTTGCTTCCAAGATTGCCAGAATCTTTATATTTGTATCGAGAAATTACTCTGTACTTGTTATATCTCACCAGATAAAAAGCATGAGATACCACGACTGTCTAATTAAGCAAATGTATCACATACCTACTAATTGATTATAAGCAATATCACAGCTCTACCATGCCACAACCAGAATTAACTATGAAATTATGAATTAGAACCCAGTGAGTTAACAATCACCGATACTACTTAATTAGAACTTTTGAATTAATTGAACTACTCAAACTGAGATTTAAATATGAATTTTTTTAAACTCTATTCAAAACAATTATTCTCACTATTACTATACATATATTAAAATGCTTCTCTAAAGTAAAAATTCATAATTAGATTAAAAATACTTGAAAGAAATTTGATCTATATAAGGGCAGTCCAAACAAATATACAAAAGGTAAATGTACAATACAATACAGCAACATACACATAGCATTCACTGGACATAACAGATACATTGGCTATGGATCACTTATTTAAATAACTCCAAGACCAGCCAGGGTTGAGGACTAGCATTACTCTAGCTAGGGAGGTGTAGAAACCCTTATTCAAAAGTTAAAAAAAAAATGAAAGTCTAATAAAATAAAACAAACACACATACTGGGGGAGAATACAAATAGACATAAAATCCTCTAAAGTTTTGGAATTAGAGGGTTCATCAAATGATGTTAATTCTGATTTGGATTACACCAATAAAGAGGAAGTACAAGGCAACATTATTTTAAGCTGCATCATAATTGAGTCTAGGATGTAGCACTGTTTGAAACAATTTATTCCGAATGTTAGTGTATCATGGGTGATAATTTATTCTCGCAATTAAGGTCTGTGTGTTTTTAGCTGAAAAGGCTATAGGTAACAGTAACTGATATGACGGTCTGTTATCCATTTTCAACATCGACATCTGTCATCTAGCACAAATATTTTTAGTCCAATAATAATTCTGAATTATTTTGCCAAAATTTAAGATGGGTGGGTCTGACAATCAAGGGGAATAACTCTGCTAAACTTTGCAGAATGCAGATAATCAAATTGTGTCATGGTCACATGAAAATCAAGCTGCAATCCAAATTTGGTTGAAATCTAATGAAGGAAGTAACCATATGCAGTGCTTTATGCAAATCAAGCTGCATTCTAAATTTTTTGGAATTGTCAAATTTTAATTAATGAGTTATTGAGAAAATCAAAGTGGGCATTTCTGATAAGCAGGGGTTGTGACAGTTAAGTACCTCACATTGTTTGTCATAAATAATATAACTTTACAAAAGAAAGAATGTTCAGAATTGCATTCTGTGCTTTCTGTAACTTTGCTATAAAAGTTGTATTAATACCTTGTGGACCTCAACAATACATGTGATAATTCAAAATATGCCATTTCATTACAAGTTTAATGTTTTAAATAGTTAAATACAGAGACTGTTGAGGCTCAGGGATACACTTCATGACAGTAATATTTCTTTATAAGCGGTCTTTTTAATAAGTAAAATTGCTGTATTTATTGGTAACTGGGATGGTCAATTGTGACTGATGATAAAGACGTTGGGCGGTAAATGTAGGTTACAGTGGTCTTTCTTGGACAAGATGGTTTATTGCTTCTTAAGATGCATGTACATATAAAGGGAATTCCATGAAATGGAAAGTAGTAAGTAATGATGCTAAAATTTATTCACATATCCAAGAAATTACATAAAATGGAAAATAAAAGTAAAGATGCTCAGAGTTTTCAGTCCGTTGATATCAGTGTTATAATTGTACTGTCAGACAGTGTCATAGAAACTGACCAAAGCAATAAAGGGTTGACATACTGAGATTTGAAATATAGGTCTTATTAACCTACTTATAGTTCATTAGTTATCCTGAAATAGTACAGCTATATCAAGTTTCATGTAGTCATACAGTAAGCTCAGCAGACAACACTAAATCATGTCTGTCAATACAACAGACAAAAGTACAAAAGTTTATATTGACACATGCCTAAGACTAAAGTAGTACATCAGCAACCTTTTTAGGTATTGTGGTGAAATATTTGAAGATGTAATTACAAATTACCATGAAGCATAACAATTTTACAAGTATAACTGTGGAATATTTATTGATATTATTGGACAACAACTCTTTATAGGAGACTGAATTCATAACTTTTTCCATTCATTTCATACGTTTATTAATGCCAATGCAAGTGTAGTGACTATGAAGCTGGTGGTGTTAGTTGGATATAGATGAATGTAAACTAGATATCCTCTTCACTGCATTTTCTTTTCATGGAAATGTGTGGTATATACTTTATTTCACAAGTTGTGTGTGTCCTTGAAGTTTACACTTTTATTTTGTATGTGGTGGGTGTGAGAATCCAGAGAATATTATAAAAACTTAACAATGAGTGCACCACAAAACTCAGTATTCTGCACAACGGGCCTTGTATGTATGAATTTGTACTGGTAAACCATCGTTAGGAAATAGAGCTTTGACTGGATCGATAACCTCTCTCTAAATACTAATTTGAAGTCCAGGAATTTAGACTGGGAAACTAATTTTAGTAAATATGGCTTTGGCAGGAACCATAACTCCTCTAAATACTGAAATGAAGGAAATCCAACTCATTTGACATCTTTATCAGTGTAAAGTTGGATGTCATATTTGGAAGAAATTGATTGTAAAGATGAGCACCAGAAACCAAAGTTGAGAGATATCTCAAAGGCAGGCACATTGCCAATCAGGGAAAAGGTTACATTTGAATTGGTTTGCTTGAATAGCAGTTTCAGTCACTGTATACCGTGTGTTTAGAATTTGGCACAGTGGCAGCCTTACAACTATACTCATCTAAGTTCTTGATGATTTACCATAACGATAACAGTGTCCCAACAATCCTAGATTAAAAAATGTCAAGACAAAATTAGTAAGATCACCATACGTAGCACAGTGGTGACCAGCTCTGGTTCAGTTACATACTCAATAAACTTACTGTTTTTAAGTTTTATTTGGTTTTCTATTTTCTCCAACATGACATAAAAAAAGGTAAATGAAGACTTCATAACTTCCAAGGAATATGGTGTTTATTAAGACGTATACTATAAGCTGTGGAAAGCATGCTTAGCATCACTTATATCCTTGTTTATCCCAAAACTATTAGATGCAGATTTTGCTGTTTTTAAATTTACCATATCTCATTCTTCTATTTTAGCTACATTGTTGCAATTGTAATTTACCATATATCATTCTTCCATTTTAGTTACATGCTGTTTAATATACTTTTATTAAATTTACCATATATCATTCTTCCATTTTAGCTACATTGTTGTAATTGTAATTTACCATATATCATTCCTCCATTTTAGTTACATGCTGTTTCATATATTTTATTTCACTCGCACATTTTCCATTTTTCAGTGATATAAGCAATCCTGCAAAGTGATCTATGAAAAGACACATGATTATTGAATGTCATGTAAAAGCATTCATTCACATAACTATCACATATTTCCTTAATATAGGTTAAAATTCTGAATACAGATTGACTAGACCTTTATCATCGATTTTAGTTTAATGTTACAACTAAACACAAAGTAACATTATTGAACACCCACATTATTAATTCCAATTCTAATTATGGAAAGCTGGTTGTTTCTGCAGCTCCTTTTGATTATAATTGGTGGATTTGTCTTTTGTTTTCCAACAGAATTCTAGGCCAACTAATTGTTTAAACCCTGAACGTAGCTTGTGTAGAGATAATTTTTCCCCAAAGGCATTGCAAATACAGCTTTGTTCCACAATATTAATCCTTGTATGGTCTTTTACTTCATAATATCAACACGATATTAATCCTTGTATGGTCTTTTACTTCATAAGATCAACATGATAATAATCCTTGTATGGTCTTTTACTTCATAATATCAACACGATATTAATCCTTGTATGGTCTTTTACTTCATAATATCAACATGATATTAATCCTTGTATGGTCTTTTACTTCATAATATCAACATGATATTAATCCTTGTATGGTCTTTTACTTCATAATATCAACATGATATTAATCCTTGTATGGTCTTTTACTTCATAATATCAACATGATATTAATCCTTGTATGGTCTTTTACTTCATAATATCAACAAAATATTAGCTGAGAAAACATGTACTTAATTAAAGATGCTTACTACCATTGCATTATTATTATTAAAATTATTTTCAAAGAATTATTTCAATAATTTCTTGATTGAATTTTAGAGACATTTTTTAGTGTAGTGGTGCCTATGATTGAAAACAGATGTACCGGCATTTCATTCAGCACAAGATAAAATCTTCAATGGACATGTGGTGATGCCATGTGGTAAAAATTTAATATTTTTATAGAGTTTTCAATCCAATTATATTAGTTAATAATTTACCATCTAATAATTCATAATGATAGTCACTTAACAACAAAAAATTCTTTTTCTAATAAAAAAAATGTTAAGATTCATAAGTATGTTGAGAGATGAGTAGGAAAAAATGTATAAGGCATTGTTGGGCAAAATATGCCCCACCCCCCAGGTATAAGAAATATATTTCTATTGTAAAGAGGCACAAAAACAGAATTTGGGCGTAAAAAAGTGTAATCCAAATATTACTTTCCAGAATTACAGCACATTAGAATAAGATACAACTTTCCTACTAATCTGGTTCTGCAGCTGGTAGAAATTATCGTTACAATGGGCAAAATCAAAATGGATTGAAACCAGAATACAAGCACAAAATAAACTAAAAATTTATTTGTATTCAGTACTCACTTCCACTAGTCTACATGTGTAACTTCCTTGAATGATCATGGAATTCTGCAATGATCATGCCTCAGAGTGTTGTATTACATTCCAATATTTTTCTTTTAATGTTGCAAAGTGGTATTATTTTGTTCCTTTTTATTTGATCTGACATGTTTTGAAGTTTGAAAAGATCCATCTGCTCCAACATTTCCATCATATAACATCCAAAACTCACAAAGTAAAGTGTTTCACTTAACATCTGGTGCCATTTTATTTAAAAATGAGGACTATTTCATTACCTAACTAGTTCAACAATAAACGAATGTTGGGCAAAGCTCACTTTTGAAGAAACTCATTTCTTGCAAATGGGTCAGGGCTGTTCTGTTTAAACCTACATGGTACTCAGGAAAGTTTTAAAAAATATATGCCAGAGTACTTTGATTTCACCGACTTCATATTAAAATGATAGGAATTTTTTTAATGGCATATATGGGCAAGTACCCTTTTTTAAAAGTGCCTTCCCTGGGTCCAAAGTATGTTTTAAAACATCCCTCATATTCAGTTGCTATAAATAAAAAGTAATGAAATTACACTTATGCTATTCTTACATTGCAATCACATTTTTAAGAATATTCTCCAACTTATATGGGTGAATTAATGAGATAATAACAAAAACAACCTTTTATTGCTTTTTAAAGTTTTATTTGTAAATATAGCAAAAAAGCATAATCCATATACAGCCTAGCAAAAATTTAATTTGCTGAAAAAAATAGTAATTATTATACAAAAACTTAATGGTTGGCATGTATGATATGGCCCACAGGCTCAATCCAACCCATGACTTGGTTTTATCCTTTAATTTACATCATAGGGTATGGCTTTAAAAATCAATTACCTGGCCCATGCACAGGAGGAAATTGCCCATGCCTGGTTACGGTGTCTGGTGGCTTGTAAGCACATTAAAACATTGCTATAATTGTGTTCCAACTTTTATCAGTCTTTAAAAATTACTTTTGAAAATAATTAATGGTGTCCCAGCATCCAAAGACTTGAATGATCTTTTGTTAAGTTTTCATGAGTACTTATCAAGAACTAATTCAATTTTAACCATCTACAGGATGAAAAGGCAGTTAGGTAGAGTTGACAGCACATGTGAAAATCTCAAAGTTTTCCAGGCTAAATAAACAGGTGGTCAGGTAGAGTTGACAGCACATGTGAAAATCTCAAAGTTTTCCAGGCTAAATAAAAAGGTGGTCAGGTAGAGTTGACAGCACACGTGAAAATCTCAAAGATTTCCAAGCTAAATAAAAAGGTGGTCAGGTAGAGTTGACAGCACATGTGAAAATCTCAAAGATTTCCAAGCTAAATAAAAAGGTGGTCATTGTAGAGTTGACAGCACATGTGAAAATCTCAAAGTTTTCCAGGCTAAATAAAAAGGTGGTCAGGTGGAGTTGACAGCATATGTGAAAATCTCAAAGTTTTCCAGGCTAAATAAAAAGGTGGTCAGGTGGAGTTGACAGCACATGTGAAAATCTCAAAGTTTTCCAGGCTAAATAAAAAGGTGGTCAGGTGGACTTGACAGCACATGTGAAAATCTCAAAGTTTTCCAGGCTAAATAAAAAGGTGGTCAGGTAGAGTTGACAGCACATGTGAAAATCTCAAAGTTTTCCAGGCTAAATAAAAAGGCAGTCAGGTAGAGTTGACAGAACATATGAAAATCTCAAAGTTTTCCAGGCTAAATAAAAAGGTGGTCAAGTGGAGTTGACAGCACATGTGAAAATCTCAAATTTTTCCAGGCTAAATAAAAGCATATTAAAGTTAGTTACACAGCTTGCCTTGCTAATTTATTCAGTTGCTAAAAGGCAAATAAATACAAGATCTTGACATCTTCATATAAAAAAAATATGGCTGAAGAAGAGAAATTTGCAGTTACTATGTGGTATATCCTATTTTAAACTGTATATTATATTGGAAACATCCAAAACTGAATTCATACTAAAACATTGAATTTTTCAGCTTATGTGAATGGAATTGTTGTCAAGATTCTGAGCTAAGTTTGGTTTGCAGTTCTAGCAAGTCTGATATATTATAGGATTGATTTGCAAGGGATATACAGCCTCAACCAGATTCTATAGTTTAATTCAAAAGCATCTTGTGTTATTTCAGAATGTATATGTTATACAGCCCTGACTTTACCAATGGCTTAAAATTGTCAAATTAGATTGGTTAGATTTTTCAAACATAATTAGACTCTAAATGCAACTGCTTCTATTATCCATAATTAGTACAAAATAATACTAAATTCAAAATTGCATTATTGATGATTACTCCATATTGAAAAGAACTTCCTGGGTCCCAGGTATATTTTACTGGAACCACACTTAAACAAACTTAGTTAACATTGTTATTGCTGAATTGTGGATAGGTATGAAAAATAATATGGACTCTGTCATAATTGACACATGCAGTCATGCATAGTTAACATTCCAAAAGTTTACTTAAATATATGATACAAAACTATTACAAGCAGTGTGATAATATATGATGTATAATGACGATATCAGGGCTAAGGAACAACTTTCCTAAGCACTCTTTCATGTCCTTTTTATAATCAGGACACTATACATAAACTCTTGGTAAATAACCATGGGTACCTGATGCAAACTTGATACTAAAATGGGTCAAAACCATGAAAATTTAATTTAATGCAGGACTCCATTGAACATATATAACAAGAAACAAAGTTTGTAAATCAAGAAATCAGTTGCACACATAGCTCTTGGTTTGTTTCCTTTTTGGTGAGCTATGAAACATCTTAATGAGTTGGACATCAGATTGCTTAAGAAACAGAATGTCAAAATATTATGGTTTTCATATGGTCAGACATTGCTATACTAATCATACATCACCTTACAGCGTTATAAATACACTGAGAAGGAATAGTAAAGGCAATGGAAGACTTTTTGATAAGGGCTCTTTCAATTAAAACATACATGGGACCCAGAGAAGGTAAATTTAAAATGGTGTACTCACCCACAGATGCAATTTAGTAATTTCTTATTATTTTAACTCTTATTTTGAACTCTGTGAAATCAAAGTATCCTGACATATATAGAATTTTAAAAACTGCCTTCTCTAGGTACCATGTATGTTTTAATGGAACTGCCATCCCTGGGTACCATGTATATTTAAATGGAACTGCCATCCCTGGGTACCATGTATGTTTAAATGGAGCAACCCATAGTATTTAATTACTTTTCACAAAAATGTCAGTAATTTGCATTGTCTCAGTTTCTACCAACTTTCCTGCAAAGTGATATATTCTGGTCAAACCTCCATTTAAAATGCTACACATGGATGCAATGAAAAGTTAGAGTGCTGATTGCCCAAAAGATTTGTAACATTTCTTGTCATTACCTCAACTAGAAGGGGCACAAGAGTGGCTGAGTGGTCTAAAACGCTCACCGCTATGGATCACTGCCGTCTCACTTCTTTGTGGGTTTGAGTCTTGGGCTCAGCCAATGTGTGTATTTGAGAAAGCTTGCCGGTAGCTTCTTGTGGGTTAGTGGTTCTTTCTGCAGGTTTTCCAGATTCTTCCTCCAACCATTAACACTGGCCACCATGTATAGCCTATCTTGTGCTGAAAAATAACGTTAAACCCTATAGCAACAACAAGCCCCTCGACTCATGAGAAGCTACTGGCAAGCTTTTTCACATACCCACATTGGCTGAATCTGAGACTCAAAACCACACAGACAAGTGAGATGACAGTGATCCATAATGGAGGGCGATTTAGACCACTATGGGCCCCAACAGAGGTTTGACTCATTAGGATGTGTGATAGCCTTCTTAACATGAATGATGCCTTAATTGCTGAAAAGTTTAGCAGTTAACACCATTAATTAATCGAGAGATAGGTGTGAAATTGCAATACAATATATTTATAATATTTATCCATATGTAATAAAAGGCAAAAATGTTTTTACAAAGTTGTTTTCATTGCAACATGCTCTTAACTGACATTTTGTGACTGATGCATGCCAAATGTTAATTGATGCTTAATTTAGATGATTGCTTTGGGATAAAATACACTCAGGTTTCTTCTCAAGGTGCACATCTGCATCTAGTTGGCTCAGAGATGAGTAAATAGCAAAGTTTTACATGACCTAGCCAAGTTTTACCCAGTCAGTAGGATAAGTGGTTTTCCTGAGCCTGTCTCCTTTATATTTCTGTATTTAAAATTTTTATTAATTAGCCACCTAATAAGGCATTAAATGCATTTAATTTTAAACAATCTTTTCCTTTAACATCTGGTGTCCTGCCAGTATTTATACATAATCACTATGAAAACTAATGAAAACATTAATGATAGTAAATTCTCCTAAATTGTTTTGATATGCTGCTAATAAAACCTAGCCACATGAACCAAGGCAAATTAATTCCTAAAACACATAATAAAACCATGCTACATGAATTAAGCCAATCAATTCCTAAAATACACAATAAAACCTAGCTACATGAATTAAGCCAATCAATTCCTAAAACACAAAATAAAACCTAGCTACATGAATTAAGATAATCAATTCCTAAAATACATAATAAACCATGCTACATGAATTAGGCTAATCAATTCCTAAAATACACAATAAATCTTAGCTACATGAATTAAGCCAATCAATTCCTAAAATACACAATAAAACCTAGCTACATGAATTAAGATAATCAATTCCTAATATACACAATAAATCTTGGCTACATGAATTAAGATAATCAATTCCTAAAATACACAATAAAACCTAGCTACATGAATTAAAATAATCGATTCTTAAAAAACACAATAAAACCTAGCTACATGAATTAAGATAATCGATTCCTAAAAAACACGAAAACCATGCTACATGAATTAAGCCAATCGATTCCTAAAATACATAATAATAAAAATGCTACATGAATTAAGATAATCGATTCCTAAAAAACACTAAAACCATGCTACATGAATTAAGATAATCGATTCCTAAAATACACAATAAAACCTAGCTACATGAATTAAGATAATCGATTCCTAAAATACATAATAAATCTTAGGTACATGAATTTTGACAATTGTTCAATATCTAAGTATACAGCAAACTATTATGACTGATATGGGCTCAAAAATTCAGTCTGAATTAGTCTAAAGCACACTTTATCTTTAGCAGTTATTGAAATAGGGCAAAGGTATGTTGCCAGACTAGACAGTAGCTGCTTCTGAAAGTGCAACGAATGAATTACAAAATATATAACATTTAAACAAAGTTATTGGCTCTCTTTTATTAATAAACAATAATCCCAAAATAGCATCAGTCTAAAAAGTAAAAAAGGACGTTGTGACTCCTATGAATAATTTAAATAAATAATTCCACTTAAATTATAACTGAACACAAATTATAAAATCGATTCCACAAAAACTGAGGCTAAAATTTGAATTACTATTTTTGGGACAAAAACATTTATATAAAAACCTAAGACACAACAGATGACCTGGATGTGGGGTTTTTACCCAGTAAATTCTTAAATAAACTAGTTTCTAAAAGCTTCTAATGTTATAATCAAGGCTGTGTCTTGAGCTCAAACCCAATTATACACACATTTATAACTTACAAACAAGAAATAAATCAAGTGGCAACAAAACCATATCCTCAGTAAATATATATACCACCTCGCCTCATAAAGAAAATGATTTATGCAATAAAGCTTTCCTTTAGTCAAATATATAGATGATACAAACTATTATAAAATTAATAGAAAAAAGTCGTGTTCATGTCACAAAATATACATAAAACAATATAGTACTCTTTATACATGAAAAAAGTGCGTCTGCAATCAGTATTGTATTACTCTAACATCAAACTCAACAGTGTCTGATTTTTGTTTCTCATTTGTTAATTAACAAAAGGAAGTTGAGATAACTTGATATAATAACTGGAAGAGATGAATTAATTTACACTTTGAAGCTTTGTAAAGCTAATAACAAAGCCAAACATTCCTTCTTGATCGTCGAATTGCTTCTGTGGTGCGTGATTAATATTTTCTTGGAAAAGTCGCACGCTGGATGATCCACTCCAGTCTTATCTTTTTGAATCAATACATCCTCAACCCCTACATCACTTGCATCAGCAGACATTATAAATAAATTGAATGAAATATGGAGTTGAAATAACTGGCAGACATTTGTCAGACTAATTAAACTTGGATTTTGTATTCAACAAACTAGTCAGGGGTTCAGAAATTATGGAAAATTTAGAGCAAAATTTCTGATACTATATAGCCATAATAAACATTTTTACTGTTGGGCAGTCGGAATTCTGGGTAAACTTGACCATAACTTCTGCAGGTTTAATTTTACCATGTCCCACAATTTGTTTTCAAAATGTAACACAAGCACGATAAGATTCACCTTTACTTGCATTAATTGTCAAATTTAATCACCGAGCGGATCAAAGAATTTAGGAATAGTTCCCAGTCATCTTTCCAGTTATTGTTGTAGATGATAACATCATCAATGTCAGCATCACAGTTAGATAAATCAGATGTTATGTCATGAATGCCCCACAATTTGTTCTCAAAATGTAACACAAGCACGACAAAATTCACCTTTACTTACATTAATTGTCAAATTTAATCACCGAGCGATCAAATAATTTAGGAATAGTTCCCAGTCATCTTTCCAGTTGTAGATGATAATGTCATCAATGTCAGCATCACGGTTAGATAAATCAGATGTTAGTTATGAATGTATGTCCTTAAAATAAGTAACAGAAAAGCAACAAGCTTTGTTAAATTCCGCAAATAATTTGTTTCTCTAGAATACAAAGTGTAAACGAGAAAAAAGAACTTACGGTATTGCGAATTAGATCCCAAAATCATCCAAAAATTAGTCAAAAGTCCTAGTAATTTAAAGTCTTGAATAAAATTCAGTAGACGTCCAGAATAAATCTAAAAACTGAAGGAGATGATGGTAGCTTATAGAATGTTGATGTGTCAACAGTCTTCTATTGAAACATAGTAATATAATTTCAGGTTTGAATTCATAATAAATTCCAGTGAATCTCTGTTCATTAATTTTATCAGAGCATTTTTGCATTTCCTGACGAAATGATCACATGAATTCAGCATTCTGAAGACAAAAGAGCAGCCGAAAATGAAATACAGGACACAACATAATACAATTTGAAAGTGCTAAATCGTAAAGCACGACTGAAAAGTCCTAAGTTACAAGAATAGAAAATAACTTTCTAGAATTCTCATATTTAAGATACAACCATAACCTGGAATATGTGAAATACACAAAGCCTATACCTTGACCCAAATAAACATCTGAACTTCTATTAATAATATTGCTGATTTTAATCCCACACACATAGAGAATAATTTAGCTATGTATTAGTTGGTTGCACGGAATATATAAAAAAGGAAATTCCGGTAAAGCAGAAATCATGTTGTGGACAAGGTCAAATCTAACGTACAATATTTTATTAGACTAGCATGTAATGAAATACATAATAAAGCTTTCGTTTTACTATTAGTCAAATATACGTTCTTTTTTAAAATACCACTTATACATTAAGCAGTATATTTATATACACGCGAAAGTGCGTATGTTATTAAATTGTCTTTTCCCTTTATGTGCGTGATGTCATTATATTCCAGCAACATCAAACTCTACCTTAATAATCTCTGTATTTTGTGTTTCATCTTGCCAATGAAAGTAAGGGGTTTGTGATCACTGAACACAATAATTGGAGGAGTTTAATTAACACGCACTTCAATTGTGGAATAATATCTCTGGTGCTTATTTAAGTTCTTAGAAAATGGCACAATGGATGACCTACGCCATTTTTTGTCTTCTTGAATCAGTACTGCACCAACCCCGACATGATTTGCATCAACAATTTAAAATACGTACTGAAATTTGAAGAACTGGTGCACTCTTATAAATGACCTTTAACATATCAAAAACCTCCTGAAATATTTCAGACCAATGAAGTTTTTCTTGCTCAATCAATATCTCAGAGGTTCAGCAATTAATGAAAAATTGGAACAAAAGTTTCTGATAGAATCCAGCCATACCCAAAAATCGCATCAGTTGCTTTTACTGACAGGCATCGGGAATTCAGAGATCGCCTTGACCTTAGAATTTATTAGTTTAACTTGTTCATGTCTCACGATCTGTCTTAGAAATGTTACACAAGCACAGCAAAACTCACTTTTACTGAAAGTAATGGTCAAATTTGCATCAGCAAGTCTGTGAAAGAATTTCCGAATTGTCACTAAATAATCTTTCCAGATGTCGGTGAAGATGATGACATCATCGATTTAGGCATCCCAATTATCTAGACCAAATTTAATCATGTTCATTAAACGTTGAAAAGTACTAGGCGAATCATTAAGACCAAACTGCATCATTTTATATTGAAAAAGTCCATATGCAGTTACGAATGGTGAAATTCCTTTGCCTTTTCCGTCAGTGGAATTTGCCAAAATCCTTTCACAATGTCCAATTTGTTATACACTTTGCATTTCCAATTTTATCCATGCAGTCATCGATTCTTGGTAAAGGAAATTAATCTGTTTTAGCCAAACTGTTCCCCTTTCTGTAGTCAGTACATATGCGTTAAGTGATATTGGTTTCAGAACAAGTACACATGGTGAATTCCAGTCACCTCTACTCGGCTCTATGAGATCATTCTCCAGAAATACTGAATTTCTTTTTTGAAACATTGCTGTTTAATAGGGTTCATCATGTACAATTTTAACGTCATGGTAGATTGTATTTGTTCTAGGAACATCTTGAAATAAGTGCTCATATTCACTATTTTAGTTTATTCTTTTTATTGCTGCAAATGTTAAAGTTTCTGGTCCAGATTATTAATAATTTATGAATTTCGAAGATTTGTTATTCCAAAGTCAATACAGTTCGATTGGATTAAATTGTTTCATTCTTCACTGTGTGGGACAGGTATAACTAACTTAATTACATGATTAACCTGGCTATCTCTATCAAGATACTCCTTTAACATATTTATAATGCAAAGTTGTTTTTCTTTTCGCCTCCCAGGAGTATTTTCGATATAATTTAAATCATTTATTTTCTTTTCAACTGTGCAAGGAGCATAACACTTGGCCTGAAGGGGATGTTGTGGTATGGACAAGAAAGCCAGAACTCTATCACCAGGCTGAAAACTTTTTTTTCTATATTTATCATACCTTAATTTCATTTTTCACATAGTAGGGTGCAGATTAGTTCTTGCAGCCTCATAAGCCTTTGATAATTTATACTTAAAATTGGAAACAAAATCGAGAAGATTAATGTATGTATCGTAATTGGAGAGAAGTTCATCAATTAACAACTTCAATTGTCCATGCACAGTACGTCCAAATTCTATTTCAAAGGGACTGAATCCTAAAGATTCTTGAACTGATTCCCAAACAACAAACAATAGTAAATGAATTCCTTCTTTCCAATTTTAGAACATGTGTGTAATGTTTTAAGCAAATAGAATGTTGGAGAGGGAGTTCAGATTGACTATTCCATGCTATTTTGCAGGCTGTGATAACTTCCTCCTTATTAGTAGAGTATTATTAGTAAGGTTAGTTTTTGGTGTTTTCTTGAGATAGTCCATTATATCTTGGATATATGAAGTCATTTTGATTTTTAAGAAAGGCCAAAGGTGATAACAGTGGCTGCTTCCTGACACCACGAGTACTGGAGATCTACCCCTTCTGGCTTAAAGTGAGCACCTCAACCCAAGTATGGCATGCCCGTTTACAGATAGGAGTAGGTAGCATAAGTAGGTTGAACATACTTTCTGCTGTAATGTCTTTTTTTTAAAAAAAATAAAGCTTCCATCGAAAATGAAAAATGTAAGTGAAATAATGCCAAACCATAGCCTCTAAATGACTGAAAGTTTCTCTAATTGGGTTAGTTTATTTTGTTACTTTTACAGTTAGTGTTTTTTCAACTTTTTGTATGTTCATTTACCCACGTGATGTTTTATAGAGGTCGCACCCTTCCTGCTGCTATACTTAAATAATTATTATTTAATTAACATATGTAACGTCGAATTTGCTAATTTTGTAAATTCATCATAAATTGATACAGAGTATAAGACAAATCTAGATCAACTTCTTGGCAATGTCATTTTCATCTCTAATTTCTGATTTCATGTATATTAATGGCATCACTATGCTATTCCAGATTGACTGGAAATTGCCATCACAGTTGCAAAGCTGGTCTATCCACCATTTTGTTTTGGAGGGAGGGAAATGAGAAATATAAAGAAATGGAACAATAGAGAAAGAAAAACATGGAAAAGTCACATTTAAAAAAAATGAATTTTAAAAATTCCTTTTAAATATCTGAAATACTATAGCAAATTTACACAAATAAAAAGAAGTAGGGCTTCATTTCTTTCCACTTAATGTTGTTATCCTGGTAATTGATGTGGATTAATGACAGAACAAATGAAGTACTGGTACTGCCTATTGCCCTAAACCAATTTGTTTAAACAGTTAACTGGCTTGGATAGTTGTAATAATAACTAATAATAACTCTTTTTGGACATTAAGCCTTTTCAAGTGATAAGAACTTGAAATACCACAATCGTATTTGACTGGGATCTTGTTCATTATGATATAAGCATACATACCAAGTTTCGATCAAAATCTTTATAAAAATTACAGTAAGATGGATGATTGTAAGTACAGTCGACATATACATAGAATTATTTATAACATACATATTTTGCTCCAAGTTGGTAGAAAGAATAAGTTTGTTATGCTGTGTGGATATTTTAAGGTGTTCAGGCAAAGTTGTATTGATATCTCTTATCAAATGACTTCTTTCTTCTGCCTTGGAACAAAACCTCTTCTTTTATGCTAAATAATACCACCTTTACAGTGTTAGCGAAATTCAAAATGATAAATATTTTTAAAGCTCATACTGATAAGACATTTTAATGTTTGGATAATTAAATTGGTGCACAAAAACTTAAAAGTCATTTAGTAACTTACTGACTGAACTTATAACCATCTAAATTTTCAAGATGGAATTAAGCAATTTTTGCTTACATACCATTTTAATCAAGATGGCTGAAGTGGTGCCTATACTGGATACAAAATTTTATTAGGACCAATTAGAAATCACCAAAAGGACTCATGTCAATGTGACTTACCATTCATGAAGAGTAATAATAATAATGAGGAACTTGTATAGCGCCTAATCTTTATAAGTTCTTAGCACTTTACAACATATATAATGATATGACTATTTTTTTTTTTAAAACAAAAAAAAAAAACACCATGAAATTAGAAAGCATTATAAAACAAGTGCTGAAAATATTTAAGGTAGGAAACATTATTAGGTCTTAAAGTTTGTTCTTACAGTAAAAAAAGGTGAGTTTTAATAGCACTCTTGAAAGGGATCACTGTGTCATTGTATCTAATTTCAATGGGCAATTCCTTCCACATTGCTGGGCCCTGGTATGCAAAAGAATGCTGTCCATATGACTTCGTTTCATAGTGGGAATAATGAGTATATGTTTGTCAGAAGAGGAGTGTAAGTATCTTGCTGGTGTGTACAAATGAGTGAGGTCAGATAAATATGTTAGACTGGTGTCCATCAGTGAAACAAAACACAGAGGACCAGTTTTGTGTTTGATGATGGATCAAATGGATAGCCAGTTTAGGGTAAAGATCAACTTTGAGGTGTGCTCTGAACATGGTATTCTAAGGATGATCCGAGCAGCTGTTTTTAACTTTCTTCAAATTTCTGGAGTAGATATTGAGATGAACCAGACTGAACCGAGTTAAAATAGTCCAGTCTTGAGAGTACTAATGAAAACACACGTATTTTAGTGGCATCAATTGCAAGATATTTGCGAATGGAGCTGATGCATCTCAGCTCAAGATGCAGCCTTGCATATGTTCATGTCATGCTGGTGCAATGTGAGAGTACCGTCAGAGTAACACCTAGATTTCGTACTGTATGAATTTAATGTTGGTGTTGTTGATATTTATTGTTTGAGGTAAAGGATGTGAATGAGAAAGTCTTTGTGTTGTGAGTAGAATGGCCTCAGTTTTATCATCAACTAGATGTTGACATGACAAAACCCTTCTGTGCAATGGCGGAAAGTTGCAATCCGGTTCAACACCAGTTTCCCCTCAATGGCTGAGACATGAAAATACTGGTGCAAAAACATAAGCCTATAAATTCCTTCATATATGGAATAATAACTGGCATCCATTCATAATTAGGGTGGTTACTCCTATTCTATGATTTGTTTATGTAACTAAATGTTGTCCAAGATATTAAAAAAATATCAAGCTCTGGGTTTAGCTTGAAAACCGTTGAAGTTTGGATGATTGTCTTAAAAACAATTGAAGACTTGATTACTGTCTTGAAAACCACTGATGTCTTGATTATTGTCTTGTAAACCATTGAAGTCTTCATTACTGTCTTGTAAATCATTGATGTCTTGATTATTGTCCTGAAAACCATTGAAGTCTTGATTATAGTCTTAAAACCTTTTAAGTCTTTATTATTGTCTTGAAAACCATTGAAGTCATGATTTTGTCTTGAAAACCCTTGAAGTCTTGAGTATTGTCTTGAAAGCCATTGAAGTCTTAATTATTGTCTTGAAAGACATTGAATTCTTAATTATTGTCTTGAAAGCCATTGAAGTCTTGATTATTGTCTTGAAAGCCATTGAAGTCTTGAGTATTGTCATGAAAACCATTGAAGTCTTGATTATAGTCTTAAAAACCATTGAAGTCTTGATTACTGTCTTGAAAACCATTGAAGTCTTGATTATTGTGAATATCTGAGCAAAAATAGCAATTTACTAAATATCACCTGCTCAGCTTATTTTGACTTTTTTAAGACCACAATAACACTGCTTAAAATATCAATTTTCTCCTCAAAGCTGTTTTCAAAATCATCATCCACATCACTACCATCACTTACCATTTCAGTATTCCACCATTCTGATCTCTGTTAAAATTCAGTTTTGAAATAACCAGTTATCTTCAATTCATTAAAGATAACCCATAGGAACTTGTCTATATTGTAAACTAATTCAGCATTATCATCATGAAGACTATAGTACTCTGATCTAAATATAAATTTTAAAATAAAATTATTATATTTTATTACCAATTTTTGTTTTAAACTCATGCTGTAACTGCATGATTTAGCATCATTGTACCTTCTACTTTTATTTTCTTCATTTCAAAGGATTGCATGTAAAATAATAAGACAAAGACATTATTTAGAGAAGCCAGTTCAATTAATTATAGAACTAATCTTGAGACCTTCTATCTGATATGTACAATATATACAGTATATACAACATGATGTGAAGAGTCTGGCTTGACATTAAATAATTACCATATTTTCTGACCTGTAATGCAAAGGCATCTTTAACAAAAAAATATGAAATTGGAAAACATAAAAACATGCTGAAAACATATAAGATACAAAACATTATTTGGTCTCTAAGTTTGTTCCTGCATTTGAAAAAGGTGAGTTTTAAGAGTACTCTTAAAAGGGACCACTGTGTCTTTGTGTCTAATTTCAATAGGCAATTCGTTCCACATCGCTGGGCCCTGGTATGCAAAAGAACGTTGTCCATATGACTTAATTTTTATAGTGGGAACAATGAGTATACGATTGTCAGAAGAAGAGCATAAGTATCTATCTTGCTGGTGTATACACATGGGTGAGGTCAGATAGATAAGTTGGAATGGAGTCTGTCAGTGAAACATAGAACAGAGAACAAATTTTGTCTTCGATTCTGCATCAAATCAATAGCCAGTGTAGGGTATAGAACAGTGGTGAGGTGGCTCTGATCGAGGTACTCTAAAGATGATCCGAGCAGCTGTGTTTTGAACTTTTTGAAGTTTCTGGAGTAAATATTGTGACGAACCTGACAGAATTGAGTTACAATAGTCCAGTTTTGAAAGTACTAATGAACACACAAGTGTTTTAGTGGCATCAACTGAAAGATATTTACGAATGGAGCCGTCTCTCATCACAAAAAATCATCCAATCAATAAGATATCATAATTAGTCTTCAATAAAACCTCATGTTGTTCTTACCATCAATTCAAGAAGCAATAAGAAACTTGTGCATCAGACAACAGACACTATGACCAGTAATGCTCAAAAACATTCATGGGATATTGTATGGAACACACTGATAGATCTGTACAAATTCATCAACTACATTTATTTAAGTCATTTACAATTCTCTCTTATTATCATGAAAGCAATATTCTCATCAGGCATAAACAATTTCATTTTAAAACGTCATAACATATCATTGATATATGTATATTAAACACGAACTAAATAAATATAAAGATCCATGTCTACTCTCTTTTTTCTCTGTATTGTTTATTTGACGATTTTGAAGACAATTCAACATTGTGTCACTAGAAGTAATGCATGGTCAAGATCTTTCATCCTGTAAATGGAAAAGAATATTCAAATAAAATGGACATTCTATTACAACTTTTATTTATGAAGATTCCAGCTAAAAATGACCATAAACTCTCATAATTAAAAAATAATGCTGAGCTGTGTTAGGCACAGGAACATTATGAATTGTAAGATTATCATTCATCATATCAACGTAAATAAATGGAAAAGAAAATTCAAATAAAATGAACGGTCTATACTGATTTCAGCTAAAATTACCATAAATTTTCATAAATTTAAAAATATTTCTGAGCTGTGTTAGGCACATGAACATTATGAATTGTCAGGATTATCATTCATAATTCTAACGGACATATAGAATAGTTTTACAAGTATATCAAACTTTAAATGTTTCTTGAGATGAATACAGTATTTCTGTGTGAAAAAAACTTTGTTAATGTGACTGGGTGTGATTTTCTGATGCAACATATGCTGTTCTCTTAATTACATTCACTCTCTGTCACTCGTCACACAATTACTTATAAAACTGTCTCTCATCACATAATTACTTATAAAACTGTTTCTCACCCAAGCGACAGAGAAATCTAGCTGTTGTGCTAACCTTACTTCTCTTATCTCAGTCAGACCAATCGTCTCAGTCATGGTGTCCACGCACTCAGAACTACTTTTAACAAAAGAAATCCTTCTTGTCTTCTGCTGTGCCATAGTTGTTCTCAAATAAAACAATAGCAACAGCAACAACAAGAAATAATATATAACCAAAACATAGTTACTTAAGGTCAATCTGTCTTAGAAAACACACCAAACAAAAATATTTTGATAGAGACAAATACACACATGCATACTATTTCGAGGTTTTGATATTATGTTAGTTCGTTCTAACTAACATGTTCAAGTTTATCCTATATGCAGGACTAGCTCAGTACATTTTCAGATCATTAAATGTAGCTAAAGCAACCGAACTAGTTGTAAACACTTCGCGTGAAACATAGTATATACTGTTAGCTACATTTAATGAAGCTGATCTGAAAATTTACTGTGCTACAGATAGGATAAATTTCTAAATGGTGTGTGAAATGAACTATGTCAGAAAACACTGATCCATGCACATAAGACTATATACCTATACACTTCATAGCATCCCAACTCTCTTAACAACACCGGAAAACTTCACAACAACCAGAAATGTGTTATGTCAAACATGTTCTATTATAATTTTGTTAAGCATCTCCGTTTTGCTCCAGCTGAATAAACCTGCAATATTTATTGACAAATAATACACTTACCAGCCAGAAGGAATCATTTATCCCTCAACACACTATTCCATAAGCAAATTTCACTGTATCACTTGCCATATTTCCAAGACAGAAATATAAATTTTCAAAGAATCCGTGAACTTGAAAATTTAGCACATGGTTATCCTCTAGGGTCCGCATGTTTGGATTTAAATTTAAGTTAACCAGCCACGAAGTGTCATATTTGGAGAGTGATGAGGGTCTTTTTTTTACGGGAGAGTGGGGTACTCAAAATTGGAAATGATGAAAGGAAACAGTTTATTTCTAATAAATTATAACTATTTATTGTTAATTTCATATAACATCCATCTATTAAATGTGATAATACCTCATTACTATGCGACGTTTTATGTTATTTTTCTTTGCTCACGCGTATGAACTGTGTACATCGGACACAACGGTCACACCACAGCCCTCATTAGTATATTTGTATTCATGGGCCACATGTAATCATTGCAACGTGATCACTAGTAAAGAGGTTTTTTTGCTTTAACGGATAATATTGGGTGAGAAAAATAATCTATGTTGGGGTTTGGACCGAGAAAATGAAATCCCAGCCGCGGGGTTTCATTATATGTCTCCCCACTCGGACAAGCCTCGTGGGGAGACAAATAAAACTGATAAAACTGTCTCTCATCACACAATTACTTATAAAACTGTCTCTCATTACACAATTACTTTAAAACTGTCTCACATCACACAATTACTTATAAAACTGTCTCTCATCACACAATTACTTATAAAACTGTCTCTCATCACACAATTACTTTAAAACTGTCTCTCATCACACAATTACTTATAAAACTGTCTCTCATCACACAATTACCTTAAAAATGTCTCTCATCACACAATTACTTATAAAACTGTCTCTCATCACACAATTCTTATAAATCTGTCTTTTGTCACAAAATTACTTAAATAAAACTCTCTCATCACACAATTACTTATAAAACTGTCTCTCATCACACAATTACTTTAAAACTGTCTCTCATCACACAATTACTTATAAAACTGTCTCTCATCACACAATTACCTTAAAAATGTCTCTCATCACACAATTACTTATAAAACTGTCTCTCATCACACAATTCTTATAAATCTGTCTTTTGTCACAAAATTACTTAAATAAAACTCTCTCATCACACAATTACTTATAAAACTGTCTCTCATCACACAATTCTTATAAATCTGTCTTTTGTCACAAAATTACTTAAATAAAACTGTCTCTCATCACACAATTACTTATAAAACTGTCTCTCATCACACAGTTACTTATAAAACTGTCTTTTGTCACAAAATTACTTAAAACTCTCTCATCACACAATTACTTATAAAACTGTCTCTCATCACACAATTATAAAACTGTCTCTCATCACACAATTCTTATAAAACTCTTTTGTCACAAAATTACTTAAATAAAACTCTCTCATCACACAATTACTTATAAAACTGTCTCTCATCACACAATTACTTATAAAACTGTCTCTCATCACACAATTACTTATAAAACTGTCTCTCATCACACAGTTACTTATAAAACTGTCTTTTGTCACAAAATTACTTAAAACTCTCTCATCACACAATTACTTATAAGACTGTCTCTCATCACACAATTACTTATAAAACTCTCATCACACAATTACTTATAAAACTGTCTCTCATCACACAATTACTTATAAAACTGTCTCTCATCACACAATTATAAAACTGTCTCTCATCACACAATTCTTATAAATCTGTCTTTTGTCACAAAATTACTTAAATAAAACTCTCTCTCATCACACAATTACTTATAAAACTGTCTCTCATCACACAGTTACTTATAAAACTGTCTTTTGTCACAAAATTACTTAAAACTCTCATCACACAATTACTTATAAAACTGTCTCTCATCACACAATTACTTTAAAACTGTCTCACATCACACAATTACTTATAAAACTGTCTCTCATCACACAATTACTTATAAAACTGTCTCTCATCACACAATTATAAAACTGTCTCTCATCACACAATTCTTATAAAACTGTCTTTTGTCACAAAATTACTTAAATAAAACTCTCTCATCACACAATTACTTATAAAACTGTCTCTCATCACACAATTACTTATGAAACTGTCTCTCATCACACAATTACTTATAAAACTGTCTCTCATCACACAGTTACTTATAAAACTGTCTTTTGTCACAAAATTACTTAAAACTCTCTCATCACACAATTACTTATAAAACTGTCTCTCATCACACAATTACTTATAAAACTCTCATCACACAATTACTTATAAAACTGTCTCTCATCACACAATTACTTATAAAACTGTCTCTCATCACACAATTATAAAACTGTCTCTCATCACACAATTCTTATACATCTGTCTTTTGTCACAAAATTACTTAAAGAAAACTGTCTCTCATCACACAATTACTTATAAAACTGTCTCTCATCACACAGTTACTTATAAAACTGTCTTTTGTCACAAAATTACTTAAAACTCTCTCATCACACAATTACTTATAAAACTGTCTCTCATCACACAATTACTTTAAAACTGTCTCACATCACACAATTACTTATAAAACTGTCTCTCATCACACAATTATAAAACTGTCTCTCATCACACAATTATAAAACTGTCACAATTATAAAACTGTCTCACATCACCCAATTACTTATAAAACTGTCTCTCATTACACAATTACTTAGAAAACTGTCTTTCATCACACAATTCTTTATAAACCTATGTTTCTGTCACATCTGCAAAACCCTCAGTAAACTAAATCAATTTCAAAACCAAAAATTAAATTTGTTCTCAAGCTTTTGTGCTTTGAGGGGTTTCAGTCTCTACCAGACATAATAAAAGAGATTAAAACTTCCAATGGCAGTGACAAGATTGTAAACAATGAAATATAGGTCATACTGACAGTCTTCACTAATGGCTTTACTGCTCCTCATAAAGCTTTTAAAAATCATGTGATGCTACAAGCAACAGCATCTGAGATAATGACAAAAGACAAAACCCTAACCTCATTTGTGCTATCTGATGGATGCAGATGAATAAAACTTTGAAAGCATCAACTTCAGGACAAACATCATCAGTCCATAAACCAAAATTGCTTTGTAATCTGGGAAAAAGTCATCATCAGGCTGAATCACATTAGAATTTTAAAACCTGGTAAAATATGAAGCAATCTTAGGAACTAGTACACCGCCCCCACCCCGTCCTGCAGGTAACAGATTATGGAAAAATTTCTGGAGAACATAGTGGAAACTGCTTGATTCCTAAGCTTTGTCTGCATAGTTCCATGGGAATGAAAAGACTTATGGAAACCTTACATTCTACCCATTGCCAAGGAAAGTGACAACAGGTGAAAGAAAAAAATAATATTTCAGCTAATATTATCCAATTAAAACAACTTCCACAACTATTCCTACTTGTATAAAAATTTCACTAACTGTTCATGAAATTATATCTTCTCAAACTTAATCCGATGTCCTTCCCTTGCAAACCACCTTAGGAGCAAATCTGTCTCACGTGTATCAGGGTTAGTTTTTATCTTGGTGCTTGGCATCTTCTTCAGGTATATGTGACCTGCCAAAAAATGCATGTAATTATTATCAAAACAACAACAAAGAGAGCTGTAAAAGGATTAAATATTGACTATTCAATGAAGAACTTAAATTATATTAACTTGCCCTAAATCTTTATCTAATAAGGGGGGGGGGGGGCACAAATGCTCAAGTCGATGGCAGCAATGACATAATAGACAGCTGTACAAACTCCCATTTAAAAAAGACCATAAACGGTACATTATACACTGCCCCAAGTTTAACTGTTTAACAATCATCAATATTGGAACTAGAATGGTATGGCTGACTCTGGAGATAATTGACCGCTGGGTGACTTGAATCTTTGGTTAAGGTATTGAACTAAAGTTACTTTGTAGAAACCATCAGATGAATGACCTTGAAACTCTAAAATCTACAGGTTTCTTCATTGCTATTCACAAAGTTTCGTCATGGAAATTCCTCAGAGCAAAACTTGTTTTAAAGTAAAGATGGCCTTGATCTTTGGCCTTTTGACTTCCACATCACTAGCCATTTTGAATACCTTATATGCTAGCCCCTCCACCCACCCCCACTCCCAACATCTGTCAAGGTATGTGATATAGGTCTAAAGTTACTATGCAAAAAAAAAATAATTCATTCAGAGAGTCAGACCTTGATCATGTACTTCTTGAGTCCAAAACTAAGAGGTTGAGGACTTAAATATTTGTGACTTTGACTTTGAGCTCATTTCGATATATGCTAACTTACCCCAATAAGTCTTCCAAAAAGTTTGGTCCATATTTACAATTTATAAATTAAATATTGTACCCCCCCCCCTTATTTGATTGATTGAACATTATTCAAGATAACATTTTCATATCTCATATGTAACAGTATCCTCCATATGAGGATTCAGTATTCAAGACAACATTTTCATGCTTCATATATAACAATATAATCCATATGAGGATTCAGTATTTAAGATATAACATTTTCATGTCTCATATATAACAAAATAATCCATATGAGGATTCAGTATTTAAGATAACATTTTCATGTCTCATATATAACAAAATAATCCATATGAGGATTCAGCATTCAAGATAACATTTTCATGTCTCATATATAATAATATAATCCATATGAGGATTCAGTATTTAACATTTTCATGTCTCATATATAACAATATAATCAATATGAGGATTCAGTATTTAAGATATAACATTTTCATGTCTCATATAAAACAAAATAATCCATATGAGGATTCAGTATTTAAGATAACATTTTCATGTCTCATATATAACAAAATAATCCATATGAGGATTCAGCATTCAAGATAACATTTTCATGTCTCATATATAATAATATAATCCATATGAGGATTCAGTATTTAACATTTTCATGTCTCATATCTAACAGTATCATCCATATGAGGATTCAGTATTCAAGATAACATTTTCATGTCTCATATATAACAATATAAACCATATGAGGATTCAGTATTCAAGATAACATTTTCATGTCTCATATATAATAATATAATCCATATGAGGATTCAGTAGCAAGCAGGAAAACTGTCTACCCTATTATAAATGATCTACATCTGCATGCAAGAGACTGTCCTCTATGACACCACCTTATATGATATTAGGCTTAGCTCATCTAAAAATGAAAGAAACTTACACAATGGTCTTGCAAAACTCTCCAAAGGGTGTAAACACGACAAAATGGTAAAAAGGGTGTAAACATGACAAAATTATTAGAATGGGTGTAAACATGACGAAATGGTAGAAAGGGTGTAAACATGACAGAATGGTAGAAAGGGTGTAAACATGACAGAATGGTAGAAAGGGTGTAAACATGACAGAATGGTAGAAAGGGTGTAAACATGACAGAATAGTAGAAAGGGTGTAAACATGACAGAATGGTAGAAAGGGTGTAAACATGACAAAATGGTAGAAAGGGTGTAAACATGGCAAAATGGTAGAAAGGGTGTAAACATGACAAAATGGTAGAAAGGGTGTAAACATGACAGAATGGTAGAAAGGGTGTAAACATGACAGAATGGTAGAAATAGTGTAAACATGACAGAATGGTAGAAAGGGTGTAAACATGACAGAATAGTAGAAAGGGTGTAAACATGACAGAATGGTAGAAAGGGTGTAAACATGACAAAATGGTAGAAAGGGTGCAAACATGGCAAAATGGTAGAAAGGGTGTAAACATGACAGAATGGTAGAAAGGGTGTAAACATGACAAAATGGTAGAAAGGGTGTAAACATGACAAAATGGTAGAAAGGGTGTAAACATGACAGAATAGTAGAAAGGGTGTAAACATGACAGAATGGTAGAAAGGGTGTAAACATGACAAAATGGTAGAAAGGGTGTAAACATGGCAAAATGGTAGAAAGGGTGTAAACATGACAAAATGGTAGAAAGGGTGTAAACATGACAAAATGGTCCAAAGGTCAGTTTTTATGTGGTAGTATAAAACTCAGCCAGGTCTTTTAATTCTTTTGTAATAAAATTAATTAAAAGATGATTACAAAGCAGATTTGCATGCTTATACATAATGGCACATTTTTAAAATACCTCACTTTTCACAACAGTATTGACAGTGGTTGGAGGGGGCAGAGCTCGTGTGAGACTTCACTATTAATTAATAATGTTCTGTGAAAGAAATATGTGATAATTACTCAAAAGGACTCTAGATCTTTGCAACTTAAATGTTTCTGCTATACAACCAAATTTAAATCATACAATAATAACACCAGTTTGGTGTTTAGCATTACAACCCACAATTATAATATACTTCTGAAACAGAAACAGGTCTAAGGCAAAGCTGTTTGCATTCTGCAACATGTACAACAGAAACAAAATGTTGGGATTCATGTGGTAGTTATGGAAATCATGCATGATATCTAAAACAGATAGCTAATCTAAAGGACTGTTCTTCTGTGCTAAAAAAAATTGATTTAGTCTAAAGTACACTAGCTATAACTGTTATTAAAATTTAGTCTAAAGTACACTAGATATAACTGTTATTAAAAATTAGTCCAAAGTGCACTAGCTATAACTGTTATTAATTAGTTCAAAGTACACTAGCTATAACTGTTATTAAAAATTAGTCCAAAGTACACTAGCTATAACTGTTATTAAAAATTAGTCCAAAGTACATTAGCTATAACTGTTATTAAAAATTTGTCCAAAGTATACTAGCTATAACTGTTATTAAAAATTAGTTCAAAGTACACTAGCTATAACTGTTATTAAAAATTAGTTCAAAGTACACTAGCTATAACTGTTATTAATTAGTTCAAAGTACACTAGCTATAACTTTTATTAATTAGTCCAAAGTACACTAACTATAACTATTATTAAACATTAGTCCAATGTACACTAGCTATAACTGTTATTAAAAATTAGTCCAAAGTACACTAGCTATAACTGTTATTAAACATTTGTCCAAAGTACACTAGGTATAACAGTTATTAAAAATTAGTCCAAAGTACATTTACTATAACTGTTATAAAAAATTAGTCCAAAGTACACTAGCTAAAAGTTATTAAACATTAGTCCAAAGTACACTATCTAAAACAGTTATTAAAAATTATAAAAATATATAAAATTTATGAAACATTATCAGCTCATTTTATTTCTTTAATGTTCAGTAAATGGAAATAACAAGAATCGCGTGATAGGTGCATATCGTAAGTAAAGAAAAGCTGCATATTCTCAGAACTAAATTATACCAAGGTTTGCAAGTTCAGGTGCACTTCAGTATGCTTTACTGAGTAACATGTAAATATTTAAATCAAATCAACTTGGATAATGTTGGTCTACATTTCATTTGATTGGAATAAGAAGGAATTCAGGAATGATTTTAATATGATGATATGTAGAATAAAATCAAGCTGACTCAACACTTTGTTCAAAATTAATATAATTTTATTCATTTCATTACAAATCATACTTCAACTTCCTGGATTCCATCACATTCAAGCTAACTGACTAAAATGTAGGCCAATGAATTTTTTCATTCCGTAGGTAGCAATAACAAAATTTTCAAGATGGCTGCTTTGGTGGCCATTGAATTTTTCAAAGTACAAAGTTTTACTGCATTTCTCTAAGGAGCTTAGGAAAAGCGCCAAAGCCAATTTGTGTTAATAAACAGAAGGATGATACACATCACATAAAATCTTATGGTATATAAACAAAAGCATGAGGATAATTATTCTGATAAGAAGGATGATAGACATCCCATAAGATGTAATGGTATATAAACAAAGCATGAGGATAATTATTCTGATAAGAAGGATGATAGACATCCCATAAGATCTTATAAACAAAAGCATGAGGATAATAATTCTGATAAGAAGGATGATAGACATCCCATAAGATGTAATGGTATATAAACAAAGCATGAGGATAATTATTCTGATAAGAAGAATGATAGACATCCCATAAGATCTTATAAACAAAAGCATGAGGATAATTATTCTGATAAGAAAGATGATAGATATCCCATAAGATCTAATAAACAAAAGCATGAGAATAATTATTCTGATAAGAAAGATGATAGACATCCCATAATATCTTATAAATAAAAGCATGAGGATAATTATTCTGATAAGAAAGATGATAGATATCCCATAAGATCTAATAAACAAAAGCATGAGAATAATTATTCTGATAAGAAAGATGATAGACATCCCATAATATCTTATAAATAAAAGCATGAGGATAATTATTCTGATAAGAAAGATGATAGATATCCCATAAGATCTAATAAACAAAAGCATGAGAATAATTATTCTGATAAGAAAGATGATAGATATCCCATAAGATCTAATAAACAAAAGCATGAGAATAATTATTCTGATAAGAAAGATGATAGACATCCCGTAAGATCTAATAATCAAAAGCATGAGAATAATTATTCTGATAAGAAAGATGATAGATATCCCATAAGATCTAATAAACAAAAGCATGAGAATAATTATTCTGATAAGAAAGATGATAGACATCCCGTAAGATCTAATAAACAAAAGCATGAGAATAATTATTCTGATAAGAAAGATGATAGATATCCCATAAGATCTAATAAACAAAAGCATGAGAATAATTATTCTGATAAGAAAGATGATAGATATCCCATAAGATCTAATAAACAAAAGCATGAGAATAATTATTCTGATAAGAAAGATGATAGACATCCCATAATATCTTATAAATAAAAGCATGAGGATAATTATTGTGATAAGGAAGATGATAGACATCCCATAATATCTTATAAATAAAAACATGAGGATAACTAATCCGATAAAAAGGGTGATAGATACTTACCATTTGAATTTTTCAACCATGCTCCTTTGACTGCAATCACTGGGTTTTCACTCAAGTCAAGATTTTCAACCTTTTAATCAAATGAATTTTTTTTAATACTACAAATCTGCACTAGAAAGCAGTATATCTGTACAGGCGTGAACATGGTATAATAATAATAATAATAATAATAATAATAATAACAATAATGATAATCAGGACTTTGTATAGTACCTAATCTTTAAAAGCTCTAAGCACTTTAATACATCTATCATGATATGACTTAAACAAAGAAACAAACACCAAGAAATTAGAAGAAAAAAAAAACATGCTAAAAATATTTAAGGTCGGAAACATTATTAGGTCTTTATGTTTGTTCTTGCAAAAGGGGAGTTTTAAGAGCACTCTTGCAAGGGTTCACTGTGTCTTTGTGCCTAATTTCAATGGGCAAATTGTTCCACGTTGCTGGGCTATGTTAAGCAAAGGAACACTGTCCATCTGAATGTAAGCAAAGGAACACTGTCCATCTGACTTCATTTTCATAGTGGGAATAATGAGTAAATGATTGTCAGAAGAGGAGCAAAAGTATCTTGCTGTTGTGTACACATGGGAAAGGTAGGGTAGCTATGTTGGACCTAAGTCCGTCTGTGAAACATAGCACAGAGAACAACTGTTTGCTTCTGGATCGAAGAATGGATAGCCTAGGGTTCCACATTGCTGGGCTATGTTAAGCAAAGTAACACTGTCCATATGACTTCATTTTCAATAATGAGTAAATGATTGTCAGAAGAGGAGCAAAAGTATCTTGCTGTTGTGTACACATGAGAAAGGTAGGGTAGCTATGTTGGACCTAAGTCCGTCTGTGAAACATAGCACAGAGAACAACTTTTTGCTTCTGGATCGAATGGATAGCCTAGGGTACAGAGCAGCTTTGAGGTGTGCTCTGATTGTGGTACTCCAAGGATGATCCAAGCAATTGTGTTTTGAACGTTTATTGAAATTTCTGGAGCAGATATTGAGATGAACCAGACTGAATTGAGTACATTAGTCCAGTCTTGAAAGTACTAATAAACACGCAAGTAAATTAGGGACATCAACGGAAAGATATTTGCAAATGGAACTGATATGTCTCAGCTCAAGATATGTATGTTCATGATATGTTGGTGCAATATGAGAGTACTGTCTAGAGTAACACCTAGGTTTCGTACTGACAGTGTGAAATAAATGTTGGTGTTTCTGATATTTATTGTTTGAGGTAAAGGATGTGAATGAGAAAGTCTTTGTGTTGTAATCAGAATGAACTCAGATTTATCATCATTCATCTGCAGCTTGTTACAAGTCATCCATGATTTCATATCAGAAATGCACCTCTCTACTCCTTGGATGGTAGCATGAACTTCTGTTGGGTGGCTAGATTTGTATATTTGGGTGTCATCAGCATACAGTTGGTGAGACACCAGATGATAATTTATGTCAATTTGTATTAAAAGAAGGAGTGCTATTAACCACAAAGAACTCACATAGTTATTCAGCGAAAATATTCTTGTCATCACTTTTCTCAACACAGTACAGTTTACACTACACTATTTACGGTCTTACGACAACAAACAATGACAACTGATTCCAGACTGGTAACTATAATACATTAAGAGTTTCAATTATACTCATAAAATATAAATCATTTTGTAAAGCACCATAAGTTTGGTAAAATAAGGATATTTTAGCCCCATTTTTACTAAGGACTGATGTAAAAATATGACTTTAGGCAAAGGATCAATTACAATATGCAGAAAAATGATATTTAAGTTTGTGGAGAATTTTCCTGGTCTATATTCAACATATGACAATGAACATGTGTATGTGTGTGAGTGTTATTTGGATTTTTAATATAACTTTAACAATTTATCAGTCATACTGCTACATCTGCAGTGTGGCAGTTTAAAGTAATGTCTAGCACTGAGGCATCATGCCACAGAAATGTAGCTTTATGTCTCACCCTGTCAGAATATCCTGAAACCAGGCCAACCAGTCCTAACACTAACCTCTTAATGCTGAGTGCCTAGTGAGGCAGCTGTTAGTACCATTTTAAAAACACTTTGTTATGACTTGGCCGGGGTTCAAACCTGGGACCTCCTGCATCCAAGGCAGATGCTCCAAGCAACAATAAACATACACCAACTCATTCAGATAACAAATGCTAGCAAATGGTAGACTTTTTGCAAACAATTGTTCCATCTTTGAAGATTTAAATGGATTTTATATCAACAATTTATGGATCCATAACATTAGAAATACAAATAATAAATGTTATCAGAATGATCTCATTATAACACATTTTAGGAGCTGCCTTAGTGTTAGTGGAAACTGCAAACAAATAAACAGAAGATACTGAGTATATGATAAATAATCTGACTGGGTCATGTTCTTTCTGATCTAGATATTTTTGAAAATATGATATAATAATCTGACTGGGTCATGTTCTTTCTGATCTAGATATTTTTGAATATATGATATAATAATCTGACTGGGTCATGTTCTTTCGGCTCTAGATATTTTTGAATATATGATATAATATTCTGACTGGGTCATGTTCTTTCGGCTCTAGATATTTTTGAATATATGATATAATAATCTGACTGGGTCATGTTCTTTCTACTCTAGATGTTTTTGAATATATGATATAATAATCTGACTGGGTCATGTTCTTTCTGCTCTAGATATTTTTGAATATATGATATAATAATCTGACTGGGTCATGTTCTTTCTGCTCTAGATATTTTTGAATATACGATATAATAATCTGACTGGGTCACATTCTTTCTGCTCTAGATATTTATGTTCTTTCTATGTTTTTAAACATATGATGACATAATCTGACTGGGTCATGTTCTTTCTGCTCTAGATGTTTTTGAATATATGATATAATAATATGACTGGGTCATGTTCTTTCTGCTCTAGATGTTTTTGAATATGATATAATAATCTGACTGGATCATGTTCTTTCTGCTCAAGATGTTTTTGAGCTTTCAATCAAATAGGAGGATGGAATTTTCTAATCTGAAAGATGATTTTTATATTCCGAAAAAGGTAAACAAAGCAATAGTGCCAGGTGATGTTAATAACAAGATTTACAAGATGGCTGCTGACTGGCAGCAAGATTGGATACTAGAGCAGCGCCATTCTCCTTTAGGACCATGGGATGACTGCAAATATTTATGGTTATCTTCCATGTAGTTTTAGATAACAAACTTGTGCTACTGGATTTAAGAACAGCAAATAACAGACCATGCCATAAATTCTTTTTCTTGATGATCTGGTGAGCAAAAAACTCCAAATGTTTGATAAAGCTGACAAAAATTGTTTAAATGAAACAAAAGAAAAAAACCTACTGACATATGCAAATGAAAACAAATGAAATTCTGCATCATCCTTAAACACTGATTGACAAAAAAATAATTCACCCCCACCCCCTGCTAAATAAATGAAAATAACATTGGATATAATGTCATCTACAGAAACATATAAATAAGTCTACATAATTACCTTTATTTATATCAAGTGGTTCTTTGAGTAATCATTCTAATATATTCAAAAATGTTTTGTCTAATTTCGCCTCCATCCCAAATATATGTGAACCAGGACTCATGTCGTGGACCAATGTACGTGTTTGTCATGGGGGAGTGCGCAATCGATCAGTGTGCATGATTACCGTGCTTCACAAGTATTAAAATCAATTCCCCACCATACTAACAAAAAGCTTCTGGCATTCCTACTCTAGTTCTTGAGAGAGACAATGCCTCAAGCAGTATGAGTCGAGATGACAGACAGATGGAGAATATAAGTAAGATGTCCCTGCTTCTATCACTTTGAACATGACAAAAAAAAAATCACTTACATCTTTCATATTTAATCTCAGTGGTACCATCTTTTTGGACCGATCGACAATATGAACTTCTATACTGCTCCATTTCCCAATAGTCTTAGTTTGGAAGTCCTTGACAACACCCACAACGTCTAAAAGGTAAGCATAATTCCATTATTAGTCACCATCAACGACATGCCAAGTTAAATTACTTTGTAAACTCACTGAGATTACACAAGCCATAACACAAGTCAATGGTTGCATAGGCTTTGAAATGTACACATTGATAAACTGACTGGCAATGCTCTACATGTAATCCCCACTCATGAGTCCCCCTCCTCCATTTTTCCCCATCAAATTCTGACATACATATCATATTTTCCAACCATGTTGAGTTTTTTAAAGATTAAAAAAGTGTTTTGATGTATCAAGAGGAGCTCAGTGCACATGACCAGAAAAAAAAGAGATCATACAGAAAATTAGAATAATTCAAATCTTTTTCCACAAATAAGCATATCAGGAACAATTGACTGCATTTTTTAAAGGTCATTAACCAGATTTGCAGAGGAACTTGAGTTACATACCATATGTTACTATTCCTCCTGCATTAGCAAATTCCTCAAGTCATTACAAGTTAAAAGGTATTCTGACTGGACATTTGTAATGGTCCATCAAATTTAAGGTGATACTATTTATTGGTTATGTGAACTGTTTTTACTCTACTCGTTATATATTGGGATTTACATGTTCTAAGTTTTTCAATTTCTTGGTACTATCTATTTACAGAAACCACAGCACCTTAGAGCTGATTTGAAGAAAATTATTTTTACTTGGCAACACATGGACAAGAGAACAAGTAGTGGAAATAAAGACAAAAATAAAAATATAATTAACAATTAACAAGATAATCAACTTGTTTCCAATAATATAATATATATAATAGACTGGTATTTTTTTCTAAATCAGAAGAAGATATTGTTTGCAGCTATTGACAGGCAAAACATTAAATTGTTAGTCCCTAATATAATTACAGTATTCTGTGGTACATATGGTGGTATGTCCAGAAATAGTGCTGTATACGATTGGTAAACATTTTTACCTATGTCATTATGTCCAGAAATAGTGTACAATACAGATGATTTTTTTTTTTTTTTTTTTTTTACAATTGGTGTTATGTCCAGAAATGCTGTGGTATTCCATGGTTCATTGGTTGGTTGTTGTAGGGTTTAATGCCATTTTTCAGCACACAATAGGCTATACATGGTGGAGGAAGAACCCGGGAAAACTCCCAGAAGGAACCACAAGAAGCTACTGGCAATCTTTCTCACATACCCACATTGGCTGAATCCGAGATTCGAACCCACACAGACAGAGATGAGATGGCAGTGATCCGTAACAGATAGCACTTTAGACCACTCGGCCACTCGGGGCCCCCGGTATACCATGGTACTAAATTTTATGTATGGCAGCATGACCAGAAATAGTGTGGTATACCATGGTACAAAATTTTCCATGGTACCCAGCTCTAGTAATTACTATCCAAATTAAGGGACTTTCAAAGTTTATTTGAGATTTTAATCATTTTTAGTAGCGATTGTCATATTTTCAAACAGTATTTGATAATATAATTGACTTATTACAGGACTATATTATCCATTTTTAATACAATTGCTATACAACTTTGTAATATAATAGAAAATTATTAAATATTCTTTTATTTAGAAGCTTCCATGTTTGTGCTGATTTGTTTTTGCTGTTTATCATCTGCAATCATGTAAATATAAAGTCTCGTTGCAAGTTACATCAAATTATTTCAAAGAAAGCTTCTGTTGTGTTGAACAAGGTCAGCTATTCAAAGTCTAGATGACTGTTCATCACAGACTACACAAAAACTTGAGCATGCACACGTTTGCACTAACAAAGGTAGCTTATAGCATCTGATGTACTCCTGATGTACACCTAGAATGTTGGTCATGTATTCCCACCAGCTTTATTAAGCCTAAAACTCTGTTCCCAATCAAACCATTACAACCCATTTCCCAGATTGGAAAGAAACAATTGTATTTTTGCATTGTTTTTTCTGTATGTCCTATGGGTAAAACTATAAGAACCTGCAGATAATGCAGGAAATAACCAAGTTTTGTCCCTTAATCTCAAATGGCTTCAAAGTTGTAGCGTGCAACTATGTGAATGATGGATGGATGGAAACATGGCTACTAGTCCCCATTTATCACAAAAAGGCACAGAACAATAAAGCTTCAAGGGTGTCTACAAAGGCTGGTAATCTAAGTAATATAACCTCACACAAAGACCAATATTGTCCAGCATTTAAACTGGAAAATCTGTTTTAGTCAGCTGAGCTAAAAACAGACTGAAATGCTTCATAATGATTTATCCCATGTATGGAGACCAAAAGCATCAACTGATAAAGGTAATACAAGCCCAGGAAATTACTTAAACCAAATTAGTTCCAAATATACTATGACTGACTTTGACCCCAAGGTCAAAGACACAAGTAAATGTGTTGCAGAATGAACTGCCTTCAAGCTTCATATTAATTCATCCTGAGTATGAACAGAAATCAAAGACAGGTTTTACTGTATTACATAACCTGGGTCTATATGAAGTAGCTCTCCTTGCTTGGTATTAAAAATGTGATGCAAATATTCTTTATGTTGTGTAATCTTAAGTGTTTGATTTAAGAAGTACAGTCGACTCTGGTTAACTGCACACCCTTGGGCCCGTCACGAGACCGTGCAGTTAACCGGAGTACGGTACAGTACATTTTTAAACATTGGAAAATTCGGGACCGGCGTGATTACGTGCAGTTATCCGGAGTGTGCAGTTAACCGATGTGCAGTTAAGTGGAGTCGACTGTAGTACGTTATGTTGGAATTGTTAGAAGCTCATTTCAGGTGAATTAAGTTGCACTATGACAGTGCTACACTGCAGCTTTAAGATTTATGATGCAATGCAGTAGTAAAGAAATGAAAGCAATGATCAAAACAGAAGATAAATGCTCTGCAATAAGTAACATTTCATGTTCTTTATCACCTTTTACCACACAGAAGAAAAAAGCCATTATTTGTATTTTTGAGCATATGTCAGCATCCAAAAGTCTGCCAATTATAATCATTTACTGCAAATTTCTAAAATTTTACCCTAATTTGGGATTAATGAGACCTTGTTTCTGCAGACATTTTAAATTCTTGGATACTTTCTCACTTATAAAACTTACCACATAATCTTCCAGATTCAAGTTTATCAATCTCCACAGAATTATAACTGATCTCTGTGGGCAGATCCAAGTTGTCTTCGTCATCACATAGCTCTATGTTCGTGTCATCTTCCAGTACCATATCATAGGCATTTCCTTGTGAAAATTTACGGTTAGCCTTCTTAATTGTAGCTCCACTGATGTAATAGACCTGCCAAATAAATAACAATGGTCAATAAAATATAAAAAATTTCTAAAGAAATAACTTGAGCTAAAAACAATGACTGTTATAATGGGTAGGGAGATACAAAATGCTTTTAAGCAGAAGTCACACGACTTTATGGTCAAAGTAAACCATTAATATATTTACAGTATGTAAAGAAATGGTGAAGGCCTGAATCAAATCTTTCATCTAAAAGTAAATAAAACATATACAACTCTGCTATTCTGACCTACAACAAGAGAAGCAAATTATTTTGTTTTGTTTAGTTTTTTTTTTTTTTTTTGTTTTACGCCATTTTTAAGCACAATATAGGCTATACATGGTGGCCAGTATTAATGGTGGAGGAAGAAATCGGAAAAAACCCCGGAAAGAACCACCAACCCACAAGAAACTACTGGCAAGCTTTCTCACATAACTACATTAGCCAAATCTTAGACTCGAACCCACACAGACAGAGGTTTTGTTTTGTTTAGAAGAAAGTAGTCAGATATTCCATACTGGATTAGAATTGATACACACCAATAGCTGGTTTATGTTATACATTTACTGTTGTTTATGTTCCATGTGAAAAATACTTTTAGGGCAGACTTTACTTCCCTTCCTAACTGTACTGATGTCTTGTATTTAATAAATACTATATTATGCCTTCTGCAGTAACCATTATTCTTCAAAAACAAATAACATTACATGTTGGCAATGCTAAAAACACAGGACTGAATTTATCAGAGTTGAAAATGGCGTTATTTCAATTCATAAATCTGGACAAATTTGACTTTTTGAGACCTGAAACTTGAGAAAGGTCACTTCAGTGCTTTGAACGCTTGAATCAAGAATCTGGACTTAGTGAAAAAGAAATTCAAGTAAATGCCTTTATTTATTCCAAGGGACTAATAATAATAAGAATGCTCTATTTATAGATGCTGATGACATTTGGTCTTCATTCAACCTGACAGAGGAAGGTCAAAAGAAGTGGAAGCCTGTAAAAGATATATTCGTGCAATATTTCATTACAAAGAGGAATGTAATTTTTAAAAGGGCAAACTTTAATCAATGAAAACAGGAAGAAGGAGAAACAGTGGACAATTTTGTTACAGGTCTCTATGTGTTAGCAGATAATAGAAATTTTGGGTCACTACATGATGAAATGATAAGAGATCGACTTGAAGTTAGACTGCAAGATTCAAAACTGTTGGAAAAATTGCAATTAGATGTAAATCTAACTCTACAGTCTGTCATTAGTCAAGCTCGACAAAATGAAGCTGTGAAGAAGAAATAAATCAATTATATGAGCAAATGGAGAACGAATGACTGAAATGGATGCAGTAAAATCATTTTCACTGAAATATGGGAAACATAAACATTAAATCCCAAATATTCAACAGAATAATGTCAGCAGAAAAGGATGCATGAGATATGAAAACAAAGTTAATCATTCTCATGACCAATATCCAGCAAAAGAAGCTGACTGTCACAAGTGTAAGAAAAAAGAACACTGCAAAATTCTGTCTGTCAAAATCAGCAGTTCACACAACAGAATTGAGAGCAGAACCTGGATTTCCAGGGACTACTATCACAATGAAGGGTCAGTCTTGGATAACGCGTGTGAGATTGAACAACACTTCGCTTTTATTCAAGATTGATACTGGAGCTGATGTGACTGTAATTCCTGAGAGGGATTTACAAAAGATCAGAGACCAAAAACTATCAAGGTCTGTACAAAAACAGGATGGAGCTAGAATCTCTAAATTTAAATTGTTGGAAAAATTTACATGTGGAATGGAATCGAACAATGTTTTAGTGTATAAGACATATTTGATGTAATGAGGCTGAATCTGGCACTGTTGGGCACGCCCACGATTCAGGCTCTCAAGATTATTGAACAGGTAAATATATCCCCAGTAAATGCTTCAGATAAAAACTCACAAAATGCAAGCAAATTTCACAATAAATCCATAAATTTAGATAGGGATTATCACAAGGAATTCCTAAATATGTTTAAATGGTTTTATAACATAACTATGGACGAAAATGCTAAACCTTATGCCTTATCTACCCCAAGAAAAGTTCCTATCCCTTTACTGTATAAAGTTCAAGAAGAGTTGGGTACAATTGAAAAAATGGGTGTTATTTCACCTAACTTTATGCAAACTCAGGCTTTTGGCAGATAGACCTGTCAGAAGATTCACGCCACCGTACATCTTTCATTACTCATTTTGGTAGTTTTTATTTTAATAACCTTCCATCCAGAATCAGTTCCATGCCTGAATGTTTTCAGAAAAGGATGCCAGAAACTCTGGAGTGACATAAAAGAACACTCTGTTACATGGACAATGTTCTTGTTTTGGGGAAAATGAAGAAACAGCACGACGAAAGACTAATAATGGTCCTGAAATCAATCCAATGGGTTCGTATTACTTTGAATGCTGAAAAGTATGAATTTCTGAGACCATCCAAATAGGTTTCATTAGCATGTTGTTGACAAAAATGTTTGTCAACCGAATCTGGTAAAAGTCAAAGCTATAACTAAAATGGAAACACCAAAATGTTTGGGAAAGGCAAATCAGCTTCACAAATTTATTCCAAATAAGTATGTATGCATGTGAATGTATGCGTATTTATGCATGTGAATGTGTGTTTGTATGCATGAATGTGAATATATATGTATTTATGCATGTGATTGTGTATTTATGCATGTGAATGTGTGTGTATTTATGCATGTAAATGCATGTGTATTTATGCATGTGAATGTATGTGTATTTATGCATGTGAATGTGTATTCATGCATGTGAATGTATGTGCATTTATGCATGTGAATGTAAGTGTATTTATTCATGTCAATGTGTATGTATGCATGTGAATGTGTATTTATACATGTAAATGTATGTGTATTTATCCATGTGAATGTATGTGTAAAATATGCATGTGAATGTATGTTTATTTATTCATGTGAATGTATGTGTATTTATTCATGTGAATGTGTATTTATGCATGTGAGCATATGTGTATTTATGCATGTGAATGTGTGTGTATTTATGCATGTGAATGTATGTGTATTTATTCATGTGAATGTGTGTGTGCACATGTCTACATACTATAGTATATATAAATAAGTTCCTTTCATAGATTAATTCTTCAGATAACTGTGCTTTAGATTAAGTCATTACTAAAATCAATTTATAAGTAAAGTTAAGACTATGTTTGACCTTATACACCCAAAAATTCACTGTAAAGGAAAGTTAAGACTATACCATATTAGCACCGTCTCATTCATTCTGCTATAAAAAATGAGAGATTTGACCTTATGCACCCAAAAATTCACTGTAATGGAAGTCAGACCTTCCCCCAACACTGGAAATCTGACCTATTTGAGGCATAATGTCTACTGCACTGTACAACAGGTATCCAGACTTGAGATTTTTTAAAATTAATTAGAGACAGTCACACCTTTTAGAGAGATCAATCTCACATTGAAACCTAGTACCAAAACCAAGAACAGAGCAATTCAAAAAGAGTTTTCAATACTCTGGTACAGTTCTGTGGAATAAGCTTCCACTACATGTAAAATCGGCTGAAAATATTAGAGTATTTAAGAAGAGATATCAGGAGCATGCATGTGTTTCTAACAGATAATGGAATTTAGTATTTTAATATGAAACATGCTAATATAAGAACTAATTATTGCTTCTTCACACAATGTGCATTTGTTATACTTTCATTAAGAGGACCTCAAGGGAGGATAGTCCTTGACTAATGAGTCACCCTCTATAAATAAAGCATTATTATTATTATTATTATTATTATTATCTTAATTTATTTCCTAATATGAATTTTGACTCTGTTGTGGTCATCAGTCAAAACTTATTACAGTGGAACCCCGCTATAACGCGATGATCGGGGTCCATAAAATCGGATCGCGTTAAAAGCGGGGTTGCGTTAATGCGGGGTTTTACAATATTTAATTTTTTTCCGAGAACATATACGTGTATACATGTACAATGATCAAAAGTCGGCTTATCATCAGATGATTATTAACTGGAATGCATTAATTAAGATATATTCAAAATAATCGATGGCTAATATATTTATAGGTTATTACTGTGCATTAAAAACATTTACTAATTTTTATTTGTTTGAACGATAATACAGATTGACCGATAATACCAGACTATCGCTATATCATGAAAAGTGTATCAACATCGTATGCTACCGTGCCGTCGTGACATGCAATTCATCCATAATGGATGTAATTTCATTGAAAATCGTACAGATTTAAAATATTCAATAATTTTGTAATAGTCTGAATTCGTCGTGTAAAATATAGGATGAACAAAATATTGAAACCATTTACCTGCCGTCTGATATCGTACGGTCATTCATTGCATGCAGCTATTCCCGGGTCTACATACGGTGTCTGTACAAATTTTATACCGCTAAAATTTTATCATATGCGACAACTGCAAGAATAGTTAACAATCAACGCATGATTTCAGCGTGCAAATAACTTTTATTTCAGATTTTGTGAACATCAAAAGAAACATGTGAAAACTGCTAAATTAATCGTTGCGCAAAGTGCAAAGTCAGTGTGGTTCCAAATTTAAATTTCATCATTTCTTGAAAAATATATCCGATAACGTTTGCTTCTTTGCTCTAGGGCATACAGTTTCTCTTTAGCAGAAAACGACTTGCGTTTTTGAACTTGCTTTTCCATAATAGTAAAATATTTTTTTATATAAGCAAACAACGTACACAGATAAAGCTCGATAACTAAGTAATGAAGGCCTGCAATGGTTACGAATCACTTTTTATATAAAACAAAATTAAGCTGAACGGATGTACAATTTCATACCCTTTTAATTTACAGATAATAAAGTGGATATTATTTACTTTCAACTATTTGTTGTTTGATCACACCGCCAAGCACAGCACACATGTTGGCGGCTTTCATCCTTTGATGTTTATTAAATTGTGCGACTCTTGTATCAACCACAGCTTTGTCTGCTGCTTGGCTTGATTGAAGTTAAATAAGAAGCCCATGTCGGCTATTGTTTGAGCAACGACTGTATACAGAATTCATGGAAGACAATCACAAAGACGATTTACTGGCTTTACTCATGGGTCCGTAATAAGTAACACTTCCGATAATGTTTACTTCGGCTTAACAATTCAAAAACCTAATGAAACCAGTTTCCTCTTCTAGAGTAGAATACGGAGCTTCACCACAACCTGTTCAAATTGATAAATTTCAGAAGCCAAGCGTTGTACACACTATTTCTCGTACGTTATATATATCGTATTATTTTAGAATTCATACACGATCACTTCTCCAAAATCACTTAAAGAACCTGAATAAATTGTTAAGTTCCGATCGTTTATTATTAAAAGTCATACGCGAATTCTTCCACCAAATTATAATAAACGTTTTACACACTATTTCTCGTACGTTAAACAAATATTTTCACGGTCCGATAAAAATACACGTAAATGAATTTCAAATTTCAGGAACCATGCCACGATCATATTATTTTAAAAGTCACAACTAATCTCATGCCCAAAATGAAGTTAATTTCTTGTTTGTTTTTTTTTTTTACTTTTCTCCAAATTTTTTTTCTCCATGTGTGAATGAATATACGAAATTTCGGGAGCCATGCTACGACCGCGTTATATCCGAATTCGCGTTATGGCGGGGCGCGTTATAGCGGGGTTCCACTGTACGTATACATACAACCAGGTACCAAGCACTTTATCATCATGAGGGAGTTTTCATTTTGATTTTTAATTAGTTCCAAAATTCATACCATTTCAATTCATTTATTGAAGTCCATGGGGGCTGAATTTATACACATGTAGGTAACCAGTGGAGGTAACAATATGCACAATTAAACTATAAGAAAGGGAATGAATTCTATCCAGGAAATATGAAATGCATTATAGAGAGGACACTTCATTTTGATCTTTTATCATCTAATTTTACTTAATTTGAGGTGCTGTAGAATACACACTGGTTGCAAATGTGTTTTCTTATTTATACCTAGGCAATGTTCTCTGTGGCAGCCTTGTTTGTGGTTGGTTTATGAATGTATGCATCAAATCTGGTTCATTAGAATGAAGAAAACATTGGTATTGGGACTTCATGAGCTTCTACTGTTGACATGATGGTCATTCTCAATAATGAAGATAACATGCATGGCCCTTACCATTCTTTAAAATTTGCCAAAACAGCAATGGCCTTTTTCTTGAGAAGCTGGAGAAAACACTATTCCTGTGACACTGAATTTTAGACAGGCATACAAATGTTGTATTTTATGTCATTAAAAAAAGAAACACACATGTGTGAAATTCAATAAACGATATTCCTCACTATGTTATACAGTAAACACTAAAATAATTATAGAAATGCTAAGATAAATTCCATTCAACTTTGCTATGACCTTCATCTTTTATCCAGCAATATAGGTACAAAAATTCAATGCACTGTCAAAAAACCTGTTTATTTTCAGTAATGGCTAATTAAAAAACAGCATACAAACTTTGAACACAGTAACGTTATTTCAAAGATTTAAGACAGTGACCAGTGTAAACATTAAGCAAAATCTTTATGTTGACAACATAGGAAAAGTTGATACCTATGTCATGTCATTCACAGGCAAAACAAAAGCCTGTCTTCCAACCCATTATTGAAAATCGTAATTTTGACCCTCGAGCCAGACAAACGAATATAGTATGTAGTTCATCAACTTGCTATAATTTACACATATGTAATGTTATATTAAATTTTCTCTTTCTAAATTGTATTGTAGACGGATGAATGGAAAGTCTATGACATTATTTGTAAAAATTTTAATGAAACCCAAATTAAATGGCTTTATTACTTACCTTTTGCTCTTCTAATAATTTATAAAATTTGTTAGCTGCCTCTCCAAATGCTACAGCTTCAATTGATCCACTGTCATCAGCTAAACTGACATTGAAACGCTGATTCCACCCACCATATATTTTAAACTTAGAAATTGTGTTCTTGTTGGTTACGCGAACACAAATTCTCCATCTGAAAAACATCAATAACATGTAAAAACTCAAGTTCAATAACAAAGTTGACTATTGCATTTTCGAAATATCTGGTATCTTACTTACAGGTTTTCATACCTTTATTATCATTAAAATACACTGATATATAATTATTCTCTGATATTTGTATATGAAGTAGCAAAGGATGTGAACTAATTACTTCTTTGTTTAAGCGTACTCATATTTAAGTGGAAAAGGTCTGTACAATACAGAAATATCAGTGTTCTGTGTAAACTGGTGAATGCATTAAATTTCTTTTATCTCTGAGTTTTAATATCACATCTGAAATAATAATAATCTTTCCAATGATCAAGGAAATGTAATTGAAAAATTGTTGATGACTTTATTCATTCTGGGTCAGCAATGCCAAATCAAAGGAGTTAAAAATTTCCTAAAACTATTCCAGTCAACAGAAAATCTTAATATATAATTTCCAAATTAATTGTATGAGTTGAAAATGAGTTTTTATCACATTTGACCATAACCCTGTAACAGACTATCCTTCCTATACTTTGCATTAGTACATTCTTTTAATACACATACTGGTTACAATTTAGCCACCTTGCACATATGTTGTCTGCATGGTATTATATCTCTGAAGTGAAAACTGACCATTATTGGGGCTTTTTCATCTCATATGATCCCAATCTAAATTCTCTGTCTGATTGGTTTAGCATAATTGTAAGACAAAATCATTTCAAATCCATTTAAATCTAGATTGTGTGAACTAGCAAACCAAGCTTCTGAAATAGTTTATATTCAGTACTTTTTTTCTTAGAATCGTTCTACAACTACACTCATATGGAGAGTATTTTTCTTTCTTAGAATCGTTCTACAACTACACTCATATGGAGAGTATTTTTCTTTCTTAGAATCGTTCTACAACTACACTCATGGAGATTTAAGTGTAGCTGTCTACCAGAATTTGCCTTTCTTGAAACTAAATTTGAGTAAATATGACTTTCTAAACCTTTTTTCATCTAAAATATTTGGAACACATTACTGCATTTTCATACTCAATGGCAGGGCATAGTTCAAACTCATTGGCAGGGCATAGTTTCAAATACTCATTGGGAGGGCATAGTTTCAAACTAATTGGGAGGGCATAGTTTCAAACTAATTGGGAGGGCATAGTTTCAAAAACTCATTGGCAGGGCATAGTTTCAAATACTCATTGGGAGGGCATTGTTTCAAACTCATTAACGGCATAGTTTCAAACTAATTGGGAGGGCATAGTTTCAAAGTAATTGGGAGGGCATAGTTTCAAAAACTCATTGGGAGGGCATAGTTTCAAAAACTCATTGGGAGGGCATAGTTTCAAACTAATTGGGAGGGTATAGTTTCAAACTCATTGGGAGGGCAGTTTCAAAAACTCATTGGGAGGGCACAGTTTCAAAAACTCAGGGAGGGCATAGTTTCAAACTCATTGGGAGGGTATAGTTTCAAACTGATTGGGAGGGCATAGTTTCAAACTCATTGGGAGGGCATAGATTCAAACTCATTGGAAGGGCATAGTTTCAAAAACTCATTGAGAGGGCATAGTTTCAAAAACTCATTGGGAGGGCATAGTTTCAAACTCATTGGGAGGGCATAGTTTCAAAAACTCATTGGGAGGGCACAGTTTCAAAAAATCATTGGGAGGGCATAGTTTCAAACTCATTGGGAGGGCACAGTTTCAAAAACTCATTGGGAGGGCATAGTTTCAAACTAATTGGGAGGGCATAGTTTCAAACTAATTGGGAGGGCATTGTTTCAAACTCATTGGGAGGGCATAGTTTCATAGTAAATGTTACTCAACAAGGTATCGGCCATTATATGTATAATGATCAAATAAAACTGATTCAAACGATACAAGCATTCAAGGAATTTAGTAGCTCATGATCTCACATATGGTCAAATGTTCGGATTCACTTTGATTTAAAACTGTGCAAAATAAAAACTTTGGGAGGAAACAAAGGTTCTCATTATTAGAAATATAAAAAAAATTAGTTTAGTTTTATTACAACCATAGTCATCTGTGATGTTTCTTTAATCTCAGAACAACACTATGTTCATTTCAACTCATAATGAATAGTTGATACCTGAGAACTCAGTTTAGTTTCCACACCCATAGTTTGTAACTCCCAGGCTGCATATGAAAACTACTGCAATGGAACTTAGCCTACAAGTTCCTACCATCAGGTTAGGACCTGAGGATACAAGTACCCACCATCAGGTTAGGACCCTACCCTACAAGTCCTGACCATCAGGTTAGGATCCTAGCCTACAAGTCCCCACCATTAGGTTAGGACCCTGGTCAATAACTCTCTCCCATCAAGTTAGGACCCTAGCCAACAAGTCCTCACCATCAGGTTAGAATCCTAGAGAGCCAAGGTAACTTCACTATAATAGAACTAAAATACCTCAGTAAAAGGTTACCTTGCCTTCAGGAAGGTCTACTTGTATGTTTCTAATGAAATGTTTTATAATGATCAAGTACTGTACACGTATTATTCATTAGAACATTTAATAGATTTATTGTGCAAGTCAGCTTATTTTTGCTGTATATTTTTTTAGGAGTACTGTAGTACCGTATCAAAATTATTAAAAGTAATAAGTTTTGACATTTATACTTCAAGGTTTCATTCCCTATCAGGAAAACTTATGCTACAAGTGTGTTCATTGCAGTGCCTAACATTGAAAATCAATGCTCCCAAACCAAAATCCCTCCAGATTATCCAATCTGGTTTGTTTAATTTGTGAGGAAATAACTGAATGTGGTTTACACGCATCATCATGTACAATTGGAATTTTCTGAAAGCCTCACTACAGCGCAACAAATGATAAATATAATCTGAGAACATTGGTATCGGTATGTTACTGGTGTATTCATGCCACAAAGACATCTACATCTACAAGCATGAAGGCTTTGTACGAAACAGATGTCATTACTGACAAACACTTTGAAGTATAAATATGCAAAATTGTGAAGAGTTATTAATTAGCATCAGATCCAAAAATACTCAGCTTGAGTCAAATATTAAATGAAAATTATATTGGCAAAACAAATAAACCAGCTTGAAGACAGTACAAAAATGAACTCCAACTGAAAATCAGACAAGAAATTACTTTTTTGAAACATGAAGTCCTTTTTATTTTCATCCCATACAATGCATATCTCGATCATAAATAGTCAAGCTTGTGAAAGGTAAATATTTTTAATTTGCTTTATTTAATCATCATCATCATAATCAATCTCTAATTGACCTAGTGTGGTCGTTGAGGCAGTGCTTTATTTATTTAATAATACTGGTCAATTTATTTTCATATTAGCATTGTTTCTGCCCAGAAAAGAAAGACAAACTATGATTTTCTCTTCTACTCAACAAAGGGAATGAATACAACTTCTTTATATTTATTTTTTCACATTGACAGTGTCATCCCATTTAAATCTATTTTAGCATTGAAAAATAAAATGTAGTTACAATTAAAAAATCCACAACAATATTTATTTTATTTATAACAATCATGTAAATGGTGAGAATTCAGCAGTAGACACATTTTTCACATGTAACTGTACTAAAAACGTTCTCACTGACAAGAAAGAGTACATGCCCTATGTTCCATGTACATGTATATACAAATCCATGTATGGATAAATATACAATTATCAGTTTCAAATCTGATGGTTTTTGTTGTTTTTTTTATTTTTGTTCTACAGAATGATTTAAGTGTTGTATGTTTCTTTTTTCACTGTGTGTAACTATGTACTATGCAATATGCATACAATGAAGGGCTACAGGGAGAATCAATTTTATGGGGTTCCTGCAGATTTAACAAAAACAAATTCCATGACTTTTCCAAAACTTTTCAAGGCCATTTCACAAAACTCAAGGACCACACTATTTTGCATTGTGAAGTAAATTAATATAAATAATGACATATATCAATGAAAAATAACAAATAAGTTAACAACAAATATTTTTAATATGTCCATTTTAAATTTACCCGGGCTTGCACACCTTGACTTTATGTAGTAATTCATGTCATGTATTCAAAAGAAACAAATATACAAATCCTATGTAGTCTTTGTATGTGTTCCTATTTACAATACTAACAAAACACATTGCTTTACAGTTGCTTTCTTGTATTTAGTGTTAAGCAAACTTTTTCTGCTCTATCTCCTTTTCAAGGTCCTTCAGAGTCTCTTGTTTCACTTTTGCAGTCTTTCTGAGAGAATTGGATGCAGTAAGCAGGCTTAGGCTATTGTCCTTTTCGGCTGTTTTAGCATTTGCAATTGCACTGTCCGGAAACATCAGTGAAAAGACTCGTGAAATGTCCTCATTGGAATGAAATAAACTGTGGGTATTCACTGTCCTTAGGGTCCAAAATATTTCTGCTTTTAATACATCATTTGATGATGTATATGAAGTTAATGTTGGGGCAGGCTTTGGCATAACTTTAGGTGATGGTGAGGAAGAATTTGAAATAAAACCAGAGATTGTGTTGTTCTGAGCAGATTTCATTATTTTACAATTCTGCACATGCTTCTTGCTGGTGGAATGACTTTTGAGGGCAGCTTCTCCCATATTTGCAATATCTATAATTCTGCTACAAGCTTTGCATTTAGCAGTTCTTATGTCTGAAGCATTCTTCTCCACCTATTTTTATCCATTTTTTTTTTATCGGGGGGGGGCTGAAAAAAAAATAATTTAAAATATTCGTCAGCAAAGGGAGACCCGTTGTCAGTGAATAGCATTTACACTTTGAGAAAGAAAAAAGAAAAAAAGGAAATTTTGAGTTCATGAAGACAGAATCAGTGTGGTTACCTTTGTGTAATAAAATCCAAATTAAAATATTACACTGATCACATCCTGATATGAACAACATTGCGATATTCAACGTCGGCATTAGCACATGGCTGGGAAGTTGTCAGTTACATGCTTCATGTACATGTACTTAAATTGGCCTCGATTTTGGTCAGTCTGTACCCATCTTATTGCGGCTGCCAAGGGGATGGGGCTATTCACAGGGAAGAGAAAAACTGTCAACAGTACATGTATTCTCCACAAATACTTTTGTATCCGATGTTATGACGAACATTAAAGCGACTGAACCAACCACTTGTTGCAGCGAAGTTCTCCACACTAAGTTTTTTCTATACTGCTTCATTGAACCATTCTGATGCTTCCTCCACGTCTTCAAATGTAGCAGTCTTGCTTCTTCCTTTGGGGAGCGCAGTTACCTTCAACTTAGTCTTTCTTTATAGACTCAGCAACTTTCATCCTTCCTGGAGGTGTTATTTTTAAGTGAAAAAATTTCACAGACCTTTTTGCGAGATGTTCATCCCTTAACTTAATTAACAGCCAGATATTTAGTTTCCAAAGACTGTAAATTTAATTTGCATTTTATCCTTCTGTCGGTAGCCATCGTAAATGTAAATAAAGTTAAAAACGAAACTTTCGCAGAAAAAAAAATACTTGTTTTAATCACCGATCACTTTCAAAGGTTTATGGGTAATCCGTATTTCACGCAATTTTTATATACAGTATGGGATTCAGAAAATCATGTATACAGGAGTCCTCTGTACGCATCAATTTCCTGGACAGCTTGCTAGTCCTGCTTCGACTACCTGTTGATTGGGAAATTGTGTTCATCAATTGTTCCTTTTAGCTGTGCTGATATTTACAATCAGAAAATTCAGTGGCTGAAAGACCGACAGATGTACATGTTGTCATTGTAAGAGTACATCTGAAGAACATGACCCACAAGCTAGGCAGCAAGATCAAAGACTTAACTAGCTGCAGAGTGGTAAGAAAATGTGCTGCTATGGTTTTTTTTTATCCGACAACGACAGCAAAAGCCTGGCCGCAAGATCAACTAATTGTTGAACAAAGTATTGGCCTTAATTGGCAGCTTGTCGAGATAAACGTTTTGAAAACAAAGGATTTGTTCAAGCTGGGACCAAGGGCTTCTGTCGACATATACCTTTTTCTTTTATCTCGATGTCGATATAAGCATGACAATTTGATAGTAATAGTAGACCATGGGACCAGGACTTTGCTTTTTTGTTGACATAGGCGGCTTGTCGAGATAAGAGATGTCGATATGAACGGGTAGGACTGTATATATACATATATATATATATATATATATATATATATATATATATATATATAGTCAAAGGGTTGAGTTGATCTGTTGCAATATTAATTATTTTATATTCATAACAAGAAAGATCTATAAAGGAGTTTCATAAGAATAATCAAATGGCAGAAAATATCAAGAAAATGCATACTATTATATCTTTATTTTCCATGAATATATAAATGCTAAAAAAATGTAATAAAACATGATGCATTATAATTACCCTCTCTGAGATGGTCGGAGACTGGAAATTGTATTTATAGGCCCATTATGTGGTATCCTAGTGTTGTTTGAACTACTGCTAGTACTTGCTGTAGGTCCACTGCAAGCCACTGAGAAGATAAAAAAACTAGATTAACTACTGCTAGTACTTGCTGTAGGTCCACTGCAAGCCACTGAGAAGATAAAAAAACTAGATTAACTACTGCTAGTACTTGCTGTAGGTCCACTGCAAGCCACTGAGAAGAAGATAAAAAACTAGATTAACTACTGCTAGTACTTGCTGTAGGTCCACTGCAAGCCACTGAGAAGAAGATAAAAAACTAGATTAACTACTGCTAGTACTTGCTGTAGGTCCAGTGCAAGCCACTGAGAAGATAAAAAACTACATTAACTACTGCTAGTACTTGCTGTAGGTCCAATGCAAGCCACTGAGAAGAAGATAAAAAACTAGATTAACTACTGATAATACTTACTGTAGCTCCACTGTAATTTACAGAGAAAAAATTAGATTAACTACTGCTAGTGCTTCCTGTAGCTCCACTGTGAGCTACTGAGAAATAAACTAGATTAACTACTGCTAGAACTTGCTGTATCTCCACTGTAAGTTAATGAGAAATAAACTAGATTAACTACTGCTAGTGCTTGCTGAAGCTCCACTGCAAGCTACTGAGAAGAAAACAAAACTAGATTAACTACTGCTAGTACTTGGTGTAGCTCCACTATAAGTTACTGAGAAAGAAAAAACCTAGATTAACTACTGGATGCAAGATTTTCTAATTAGCTGCCATAGTTGCAATACAGGATGCAAGATTTTCTAATTAGCTGCCATAGTTGCAATACTGGATGCAAGATTAGCTACTATAGTTGCAATACTGAATGCATGATTTTCTAATTAGCTGCCATAGTTGCAACACTGCATGCAAGATTTTCTAATTAGCTGCCATAATTGCAATACTGGATGCATTATTTTCTAATTAGCTGCCATAGTTGCAACACTGCATGCAAGATTTTCTAATTAGCTGCCATAATTGCAACACTGCATGCAAGATTTTCTAATTAGCTGCCATAATTGCAATACTGGATGCATTATTTTCTAATTAGCTGCCATAGTTGCAATACTGGATGGAAGATTTTCTAATTAGCTGCCATAGTTGCAATAATGGATGGAAGATTTTCTAATTAGCTGCCATAATTGCAATACTGGATGCATTATTTTCTAATTAGCTGCCATAGTTGCAATACTGAATGCATGATTTTCTAATTAGCTGCCATAGTTGCAACACTGCATGCAAGATTTTCTAATTAGCTGCCATAATTGCAATACTGGATGCATTATTTTCTAATTAGCTGCCATAGTTGCAACACTGCATGCAAGATTTTCTAATTAGCTGCCATAATTGCAACACTGCATGCAAGATTTTCTAATTAGCTGCCATAATTGCAATACTGGATGCATTATTTTCTAATTAGCTGCCATAGTTGCAATACTGGATGCAAGATTTTCTAATTAGCTGCCATAGTTGCAATAATGGATGGAAGATTTTCCAATTAGCTGCCATAGTTGCAATAATGGATGCATGATTTTCTAATTAGCTGACATAGTTGCAATACTGGATGCAAGATTTTCTAATTAGTTGCCATAGTTGCAAAACTGGATGCATTTTCTAATTAGCTGCCATAGTTGCAATAATGGATGCAAGATTTTCTAATTAGCTGCCATAGTTGCAATACTGGATGCAAGATTTTCCAATTAGCTGCCATAGTTGCAATACTGGATGCAAGATTTTCTAATTAGCTGCCATAGTTGCAATACAGGATGCAAGATTTTCTAATTAGCTGCCATAGTTGCAATACTGGATGCAAGATCAGTGCCATTTTCATTTAGGACCAAGTACACATTAGAAATAGTTTGGTGAAAACACCCATGAAAACATGACAAGTGAAGTAGCAATAACAAGATTTTCAAATTTTCAAAATGGCCACTATGGCAGTCACATTGGAAGGCACTTGGCACCATTTTAATAAGAACCAGACAGAAATGTCTTCTGGTTGAAAACCCATGCTGATACGATTTTCTGTTGAGGAGTAAAATTGCTTTCAAAATAGCAGCCATCATGGCCATATTGGATACCAGAACAGCATCATTTTTGCTTAGGTCACAAAAAGTCCTTGGCAGAAAATCCCATGTTCATATGACCTTCTGTTCGTGAGGAATAGTAATATGATGGCTGCAGTGATATTGGATCAGCATCATCTTAATTTTTGATCAACTAGACAGCACAAGTCTTTCAAAGAAAACCCTTTTTGATATGACCATCTTTAGCATAACCTAAGTGGCAAAAAAGCATAATTTAAGCATAAAAAAAACATAATATATATTTATTACATGTTATAACACTGTTGAGTCATGTCCTACCTGACTACTGTCAATTGTTTCAAAAGATGTTTACATGAATTTGAGTACAAGATCAATCCTTGATAATAACCTTAGTAGGTTATGGAAGTGAACCTTTTTACAATTTGATGTAATTTTCCATTAAGATGATTACCGTATATACTCGACGATAAATTTAAGACTAATTTTTAACCTAAAAACCTAAGTTCGACTTATATTTGAGTCAGAAACAACGTGCCTGTTAAAATCGACGAGAATTTTCAGCGTCGTAAAATTATGCACGATTCAGCCATCATGTACGGTACATACACACATTACGTGTTGGCAGCTGAGCACCGAATTGATTGTATTATACTTAAGAGATTGAAATAAATATACCCGGTAATTTGTATTACATATTTATATAAAATTAATCTTAAATTTATTAAACTTGATAAATAAAACATCTTCTTAATGGAAAAATTAAATTTACCAAGGTTCGACCATGCTTCCTATAAACAGATTACTGGTACAGCTTACGGGTTCGACTTATACTCGCACCGTCGATTTTGGACGCTATTTTTACCAAATAATTTACACTTCGACTTATACTTGAATCGACTTATAGTCGAGTATATACGGTAAGTGCTTTCAGAAAATGCTACTGAGACATAGGAAAAGTGGGGTGTATATAAAATGGATTCTATAAACAAAGTCTTCATTCCTATTTTAATTTCAGTCTGAGGAATCACTTTTATTTGTGTTCAGATATAATTGGAGAGGAATCATTTATTTCAAGTTTTTATTAGAATTACAAAGTTCTCATTGAATTTTTTTAAAACTAAAACACTGCTTTGGGATTATTGATATCTGTTTTCCTAACCCCCCCTCACCCTTGTCCACTTTTGTCCGCATGTTGCTTACCCCACCCCAAAGGGCTGCGAAAATCCCTGTCTAGCATTATAATCTGCTCTATGGTCTGAGTGTTATACAAGCCGCGGTGCATCTTACTTGGCTATTTGTATACTCGCTTCGGTCCAATATGTGGGCCATGTAATCAACCTCAAGCAATGGGAGCCAGAGCTACCATATATACTTATGTATAAGCCCGTTCGCGTATAAGCCGACACCCCCAAACTGAATTGGTAAAACTGTTATAAAGTGCATGATCCGTGTATAAGCCGACCCATAATTTCTAGACTACCTGTACATCACAAGATGCACAAAGCGAGTTCTGAATATGTTTATTTAGGCAAATCACATTATTAAATAAAATAAATGTAAGAAAGCTAATTTATATGTTGAAATAAAAACAATTCTAAAGTGTTAAGTCTTAATGGAAATTTAATTAATCCTCATTCTAAAATCATGAATTATAAAAGTTCAATCACTTTTAGAATCCTTCAAAATCGGGCTCTGTATCAGACTTGCCAAACAGTTCATGAAACTCGGCTTCTGTTACGGGCATATTTTCATCATATACATCGTCATGGTCATCCGATAGCGTGTTGTTCTCCTTCTCGCTCTCCTCGTCATTGTTGGATTGAAATATAGCATCATCCTCTGCTCCATTCATAGCATTGATGATACAGCACTTCCTGAATGATTTTGCAATCATTTCCGATGGAATTGAGTCCCACGCTTCTTGTACCCACTTGGTGACCAAATCAATGTCTGACCTCATTAAATTCCTGCCTTTTGTCATTTTCACAGCCCCTGTATGTTTTTTTTAAAAAAACTACTGGTAGTGTGGTACAATTGATCAAAATATGATTTGTTTCAGCATGAACTTTATTCAAGTATTGTGACTGTTTATAACTTTGAGCAGAAACCATGTCCACTACCATATCTCAGTAAACAATACATCTGAGAGTCGGCATGTATTAGTAGTCATAGACATTGTGCAACAAAACAAACCTATTATCCCCGAAGCATTTACCACAGATTAAGCATATGGTAGCTATTGTGCAACACTCTACCGCTAACAAACCAATTTGCTTTACAAACAACTAAACAACAGTCGTATATAAACTGTGGCTGTTGATTACTTCTAAAACACCTGTCAAAGAAATCCCCAAAATTATATTGCTTTACATTTATTCACGCTGACTCGTATATTGCACTGTTATTTACCCTTCCTAAGCGTGCATGCACCAAACCCCTATGGAGCCTCTCACTATTATTCCTTTAAGACTATCGTATATGTATTTCTACTCTCGATCAAAATGTTTGTCATATATACCTTCAATATTGTAATTCTTTTATTTTTTTTTTACATAGATTCTTTTTATATTTACACTAAAATAAGATAGCATGCATTTGTACGATACTGTAGAGTTAATGATTACTGATTAGCTGAGGGTTAAATACTTGACTGGAGATTACTAAAAAGGCGGTTCTTTTGGAAAATACACGTACCACCGTGGCTCAAATAACATGTATGGCTGCATTTTCTGGTAAATGGAGATCTATCAAATAGATGTCAAGTGCGTTAAAACGTTTTTCATTAATTATCCTACCACTTAAATTAGAAACAAATATTTGTTTCACTTCACGACAGCACAAATCTTATGAGCCATGTGGCATCATTAGGCATGTGATATCACCTTCGGCGATCGACAGAAACAATAAATACTGGAAATCTAGGGAAAAAAGCATTCAAAATATCAGACTTGGACCTTGGCCCGCAGATAAGCTGACCCCTCCCCCTTTCTCCAGGCCTTATTTTTTCCCTAAATTTTTCAGCTTATACGCGAGTAAATATGGTATGTATTAATGCCGACCCATTCATATATATTCTGTGGCACAAATCATACAAATTGAAATTACTAGCTTGCAGACATCTGCAAGGTCCTTTACACCCCCTCTCCCCTTGTCCACATTTGAACCAAACATCCACACCCCCACCTTTGCTCACGTCCTTTATGGATGATCCCTTATATCTTGTGATATATGAATAAACTGACACATCAACACAATCAAGACTATCTGAATTTATTCTGAACATTCTCTAGTTTTGAACTTGTGATAGAACATTTAGGATTATTTAGAATTTAATTCCCAATACTAAAAGTTCCTTTTAAATTTTTACTATTTTATTCAAAGGCAATAAATTGTTTGTTGAGTTTTTACAAAACTGGTTAGTTTTGCTTGTTTCTGTTACCTAGAATAAGACTGTGTTTATATCACTTGAAAAAATAGAATATAATGATAGTGTTATCATGCAAGTCTAAGATACATTCTTATGGTACTTTTACAGAGTTGCCTTCTTTTCTAGAATATTTTCAAAGTACATAAGTGTGATTAAAGATGTTATCAGTAGAGCTAAAACCAAAATGGACCAAATTTGCAAAGCTTTCATAAACCTCATACACATATACAGCATCATACCTTTCTGGTGAACAAGTTGTATATTATTGCAATTTGCAAAACTTTCACAGATAAACCTCATACAAATACAGCATCATACCTTTCTGGTGAATAGGTTGTATATTATTCCCCCTTTTATTTTCCAGGGCTGCAAGCTGCCTTCCCACTCCCTTGAACTGCAATTGAGTTTCTTCTTTGTGTTTCTCAAACCGGTCGTCCAGGGCTACAAGCCGGTCTTCGTGTGACAATACTTTTGCTTTGATCTTTGATAGTTCTTCTTGGATATCTTTCTTAAAATCTGTCATGTTTTTGGTGATTTCTATGTCATTAATGTCTGGGTTATTATTCAGGAATGTTTCCATTTTGTCATAAATTTTTTTCAGCTGAAAAAGAAATAAACAAGATCCTAATTTGGTGTGTCTAAAAAAAATTCCCACCTCTTATTTACAGAACATTAATTTCCATTAAAAAGTAATCTCATGGGCTGAACTGCAAATAAAAATAATTACATTCCAAGAAAAAAATATATATCTGCCTGCTTTTCTGTAGGGTGATTGTTAGAGACATTGATTTGAAACCAGAATGATAGTAAGGGGATTTATATTGATTTCTTGGTCAATAATAATCATGTCCAGTAAAAAGCCACCATTGAGATGGTAAAACACGAGCCCTTATTAGATTTTTATTTCATCTGGGTATGGTTCTATGTCAAAAATGCTTAAGAGTTTTCATCATGAGTGGCATCTATGCAAATAAATAAGGCATTCTTGGTCCTAACTGACTGTGCTTGTAATCATTTTAAAGACTAATAAAGCATTTATGAATGACTGTGGTTATCATTCTAAGGGCAAATAAGGGTGTTCTTGGCCCTAACTGACAGTGCTTTTCATTTTAAAGGCTAAAAGGGCACTCTTGGCCCTAAATGACTTTATCATTTTAAAGGCTAAAATGTCATTTTTTGCCCAAACTGACAGTGCTTGTTTTCATTTTAAGGGCTAAAATGGCTATCGATACACAGTCTACAGTATGATGCACTATTGATACACAGCCTACAGTATGATGCACTATTGATACACAGCCTACAGTATGATGCACTACTGATACACAGCCTACAATATGATACACTATCAATACACAGTCTACAGTATGATGCACTATTGATACACAGCCTACAGTATGATGCACTATTGATACACAGCCTACAGTATGATGCACTATTGATACACAGCCTACAGTATGATGCACTATTGATACACAGCCTACAATATGATACACTATCAATACACAGTCTACAGTATGATGCACTATTGATACACAGCCTACAATATGATACACTATCAATACACAGTCTACAGTATGATACACTATTGATACACAGCCTACAGTATGATGCACTATGGATACACAGCCTACAGTATGATACACTATCAATATACAGCCTACAGTATGATGCACTATTGATACACAGCCTACAGTATGATGCACTACTGATACACAGCCTACAGTATGATACACTATCAATATACAGCCTACAGTATGATACACATATTAACCTGATGTTCTTTCCATCTTTAGAAGGTCTGCCAATTGTAGGTGGTGCCCTTTTTATGTTTGTTGACATATTGGTTGTATTTCCAGTATACAGATTATAGACAGACATATAGTTAGCATTTTTATGTCATTCTCATTGATGAGAAGATAACAAAAATACATCTAAACAGACTATTTTTTTTATTCAGCATTTAGTAAGTTTAAGGCTCTTCAATTTGATCAGATGCAGAAATGCAGAAGCCACAATGCCCTTTAATTTGCTCTACATCAATGCTTTGTAAAAATCTTATTACCAGTTTGATGTCGCACATAAACTTGAAAGGCATTACAATGTTATCTTAAAAAAAGAAGAAATAATAAAATTTCCACATTCAAGGAAAATCTCATCTAAAACAAGTCCAAGCATATGATCGCAGATGAATACCACCAAAACCATCATACTGTACTTCCTGCAATCACAAGAAACTTTAGTACCCAAAAGTACTTCGTTTTGTTTGTGAAATAGAAGCAATACTGGACAACACCCCTTCCATTTTAAAATTATTTCTTTTTAATTCACACAAGGTGACAAACTTGCGCATTTAGAAAAATGTACTTTTGCAGATTCTGGGGTAATTTTATTCATCCTGTCTGCATGGTTAATCACTGGTTATATATCTCAGCATAAAAAGAGACAATCCAAATTTATATATAGTCAACTCCGGTTAACTGCACACCCTCGGGCCCGTCATGAGAGTGTGCAGTTAACTGGAGTGTGCAGTTAATCGAAGTACAGTACAGTACAGCTTTAAATAAGCACGGCACGAATATATGTGAAGAATAAATTTAAACAATGATTAGATTCAACTCTTTCAACTTTTACTTAAATGTCAAGCTTGTTTTCCTTCCTCCGAACACAATTTCACTGATTCAACCAATGAATCCAGGAATTATAGCGAATTTCAAGAAAATCTATAGATTGCTTTTTATTCAAAAACTGCTGTCCGACATTGATGGATCATCTCCAACAGAAATAGCATTAAGCTCCAAAGTCGTCTGCATAGTACTGTTTTTCGCCGTGTTGTTGTTTAAATTGAATTCCGTTGCGCATTTTCCATCTTTTCAACCATCCATTTTTTGGTTTGAAATCATTCAAACCCGAGCGGTTTAGAGCAATGTTTCCCATGCTGTACTATGATTTTTCCCATGCTATTGCTCCCTAGTGGGCGCGGATATACATGTATATACCACCTCTGGCATCCTTTACACGTCAATCATTTACAACGTCACATTTACCATCTTAATTGTCGGCTTATTTGAAGCACTACAGCAGTGGACTGGCAATAACTGATCATGAATATACATTGTGTAGTTAAGCGGAGTAAAATTGTATTGAATAATGTGCCACGGGCAGGGACTGGCGTGACTATGTGCAGTTATCATGAGTCGTCTATAATGTACAATTTAAACAGAGATACTGCCAAAGATTTTATCGAAAGGGGGAGCTCCCCTCTTTCACCAAAAACATAAAGGAGAAGAAAAAGGGATAGTTTATATTTATCAAAAACTTCAACATCCATCTCTCTTTCATCTTGCTCCATTATTTTATAGCTCTAAAATCACTTCACGTTGTATAAGCAATAATGTAGTGACTGTTTCTGAGCATAATTTGTTCCTTATACAGTGTGATCTCGCTATAGCATGTTCCATTATAACATGAATTTGGATATAAATATAATGATCATGGCATGGCTCCCAAAATTTCATATGCATGTACCTTTCTCATACACAATTCTTCCTTTCTTCTATAATCGACCAAATAACAGACGATACCAGAAGTGAATTGTTTTTATTTACGAAGGGAATTCCTTGATTTCATTATGGCAATGTCGTCCTCATCTGTTGATTGCAGTGATTTGTTTGGAAGTGAAAACAATTTTTCTGGATTCAGTTCCGATGAAATAAATTTTTTTTTAAACAATGATGCGTTTAATGACGAAGTATCTGAAATATGTCATCAGATATCGACAATAAAATGTCATCAGACTCTAGTGACACTGATGATGATCAGCCAACTTGGTTTGCAGACGTGTAAGATATTGACAGAAGTCCATTTACTCAGTGGTCAGAACCATCACATAATTTGCAGGAAACAGCACCAGAACTAGACTATTTTCAATTATATTTTCCAGTTGTGCTTTTTTTTTTAAAATGTAAGTGAAACAAATAAATTTGCTGCTGAACAAAATGTGGATCATTAAATCATTGATGTTAACTGGACAGAGACCAGTGTGCCTGAAATGTCTGCCTTTCTTGGCATTTTGATCTTAATGGGGATAATCAAAACTCCTGACTATAGTTTGTATTGGTCAAATGACAAATTTCTATCAAATGAAGGAATAAAAAAATGTAATGCCACACAGATTTGAAAAACTCCTTCAATACCTTCACCTAAATTATGACAACACAAATTTTCCTGCCAATCACCCTAACCATGACTAACTTCACAAAATACGTCCAATACTGGATCAAGTTCTGGAGAACATTGAGAAAGCATACAAGCCTCAGCAACATCAAACCATTGATGAAGGTTTGTATACATTTCTACATTCATTCAACATTATGTATTTTTATTCCAATAGTAGATATCATAACTGAAATACACATGCATGCATACATATTGTATTGTATTTCATCATTACATTAATCTGATAATTGTAAAAATAAAAAAGCCCATACTTTATTCATGATTTAAATTGTAATAAAAGCCACTTATGTGTGTATATCATGTACACATAAAACCATAACCACAAAACTCCAATCAATCATATCTCCATACATAAATCTAAATATTAAATTCATGAATATGTCAAATGTAATGCATACCTTTTCATAATAATACTATTTAAAATAAGTTTAACTTTTCATTCACTGATCTAGTCTTAAGTTTGATTAAAATTTCATACAATACTGCATTAAATGATTTATCAATAAGATAATGCACTTTACATGTATAATTGCATTTAAGGGATGCCACAAGGCCAAGCAGTATCTGCCTTTAAAGCCAATCAAATAGGGCTTAAAAGTATGGATGTGCTGTTATAGTTTGTCTGGTTTCTGTCACCAGTTTGAGTTTTACCAGGGGAAGGAAGATAAAGATGAAGTGAATGAGAGCATGAAGGGTATTGGATATCGAGTTGTGCAAAAGCTTACTATGCCTTTGAGAGGAGAATTTTATCATGTATATTTTGGAAATGGTGGCGATATATGTTTCATTATATTATAAATATTTGCATAATAAATAGTTTTATAACAATGGTGTAAAGTCATCCTGAGAGTCAGGAAAGAAGAAAACGATTCAGAGTTAGATTTTCAAATTAATTTGGCAAAGCAGCTCATAGGAAGTTTCAAGAGCAGGAAGGTTGCCATGCATCAAACATCTGTAGCCCGAGTGACACAGGACAATATTGAGACACACAGACTGCTGACACTTAAAAGGAAAAAAATCCACTTGCAAATACTGTACCAAGCATGAAGAAAAAGAGACATAAAGAAATCAAATGTGGCTGTGTCATTGTAGCATGTAAATAACCATAGCCACCTGGTACTGCTGACAGTATCATAGTGGTTTGGTGATGTGTGTTGACAATGGGGTATAGATCGAATAAGGAATAGCATTAATTATGTTATTTTTGTTTTCTAGCAGCTTGTGATTGATACATTTATTTTAATAACATGTGATCTATTCCTGAATTCATGGATTTTTCATATACATCTACAGTACTTAATGTATTATGGACTAAAAACACAAATGTAAAAGTTGCCAATATGCAAGAGTATTTCAGACTAGTTGAACGGGTCTTCACTCCATTAAAAGCATATATTTTTGTGCTGCTTTTATTAATATTCCCTCATTTTATTTTGGTACATACATCATTTTCTTCAGCCAAAAGTCTTCATGAAATGGAGAATAGCATATGGAGTTACAGCATTCACAGTGATTGTTCTTGGGATTGAAATTAATTGTGGACGATTTTACTTATTTTTTTTGTTCTTGTTTATATTTATTTTTTGTATTGTTGTAGAGAAGAAAATAAAATCATTAATCTAAGTGACTCGTGTTTAAACTTAGCATTCTATTTAATGAAGAAGCAAATTCTTTCTAGTAAAAGCAAAAATTGGAAGATATGAAATCGAGAGGTAGGTGTGGAGCAACCCCCAAAAATCGGGAGTTCTTTTCCCCTCCCAGCATGAAAGTTGACAGGTATGGTGTAATGTCACATGAAAGCAGACTGCAACTCAGCTTTTATGGTAATCAGCATAATTTTCGAAGCATTATTTCTGAAACTTCATTATTGTATTTTGGAGATATCATTTAGCACAATGGTGCCCATGATTAGACTCCAAGGGATGTACTTAATTCAGTGCGTAATCAAACTAACAATGTACATGCAGTGGCGTCATTATGTAAATACGTTCTGTAGGCTAATTGCGAGCACTGAATCGAACCATATTGTTGTTCGTTGTGTTGTCATAATGGGATTACATTTTAAAGAGTCAGGTATTTACAATTTCAAAGCAAAGTAAAAATGTAATTACCGGTGCACTAATATAAAATGTCCAATGCCATAATGCATAAACAAACAATAATCAAGTCAAAAGGGAGAGGTAGTGTTACAGCAACTTGCGATTACTAAATTCTTGTCATCGTTCGATCAAAGTATACCCAAATGTAAATTAGGCAGTAATAATAAGAAAACAGACAATTAAATAAATTACTTTTCCAACAAGTTTATACCATTTTTTTTTAATAATCGTGCATACCAACTTTGAGATAAGTATGCATGTAATTTGTTTTAAAAAAAAGTTTGCATAAATAAATGCATTCAAAACTTACCTCATGCATCTTCAGATGTGGGTAGGTTTATTTGCGGGTTAGGTTTGAGGGTAGGCAGGAACACAAACAGGCTTATACACGAGTATATATGGTAATAAATCTACGATAGTGTCTGTGATAATGACGCATTTGCATTTCCTCATAAAACAACAAACAAATATAGGTATTTTGTATTTCCAATCAAACTGCAGTCAAACCCAAAAGTATAAATTCAATAACCTTTAATAATGTATATACACTATGTACCAGTTGAAGAAAGAAAATTAAATTCTCTAATTACCATATCCATATATAAATATAGCTTATTATCAACGCTGTGTGTGTGTGTGTGTGTAATGCACTTTGAATATAAATATGCATATCACAGAGGATATTAGTTCCATGCAACTGATAGGGTATAAAAGCAACTTGAAAGTCTCTGAAATTATTTAAAAAGAATATGAACTATAAACAGAAAATGTTATGTCCACTATATGGCATATAGTTTTATTATCCTTCGTTTGAATCAGAAATCCTAGTATTTGTCTGAAATGCATGCCATATATACAAATTTTGACAAAGTAAAACAATCACAATTCATGTTTTTTTTTGCAAAACATTTTTCTTTTTTCAGTCACTGACACAGATATTTGTTCTATTGGTTCCAAAATCGATAGGAGGTATCAACAAAGTCTGGCTTTTTGTTGTTGCATAGGACCTTACTTTGATGTAAATCATTACCTTCTTAGTTTCCCTTGTAATTTTACTTTCAAGATTTCAACCCCAAAATCAACAGGTATCTTCCTTGTCTCAATTTCAAAAGAGTTTAGTGAAGACATGAGAAGCAGGACCTGATCAGCGTTGTGGAAATATTTTTCCAATATTGCCAATGACCATGACCTTTATACCTCAAATGATTAGACATCTTCCTTGTCTAAAATGTAAGCCAACCATAAAACTGCTTGGCAATAAAGCTCTCCAGATATTGTGATATTTTTTCTTCAAGCCATTGTGATCTTCACCTTTGACCCCAAAATATAAAAAGGTCTTGTTCTTCACTTTTGACACCAAAATATCAATAGGTCTTGTTCTCATCTTTGACACCAAATAATTCTTGTTCTTCAATTTGACACCAAAATATGAATAGGTCTTGTTTTCATCTTTGACACTAAAATATCAATAGGTCTTGTTCTTCACTTTGACACCAAAATATCAATAGGTCTTGTTCTACACCTTTGACATCAAAATATCAATAGGTCTTGTTCTCATCTTTGACACCTAATAGGGCTTGTTCTCATCTTTGACCCCAAAATATCAATAGGTCTTGTTCTCATCTCAAATGCAAGCCATTATCAAGTTTCATCAAGAGATCTGGTATACAGGATTAATGACCATGCAGAAACAGGGTTTCTTTTTTCAGTCTATGTGGCTAACTTTTGACTAATTTTGGAGCACCAAAATCAGTAGGTTTCTTCTTTACTCCAGATGCTGGATACTTCTAAAGTTTGGTAACAGTGGTTTGTGGAGAATTCAGATTTATTGTGCAGAAACAAAAAACAAAGCAAATGAATGGTTGAACAAATGGACCAATGTATATTATAACATGATTGACTCCAGAAGTGAGTGGTATTACCAGCATACTGGTTTTTCTTCCACAAGTAAATGTACAGAAATTCCAGAGTAATCATGTTACAAATTGAATAACAGTAATATTGTTTTCACTTGTCAGGAAAAAATAATTAAAATCTTTTTTGTGCAAACTTTGTCACAAATTAGTACTGAATATTACAAATAATTGTATGCTCCTTTAATCACATTTAACATGTCATAAATGCCAAACATTGTGACCATTGTTTTTTTTTTTTTTAAAGATGTTCAGATCAAATTAAACCTTCAGAAAAAGTTTGGATTTTTAAAAAAAAAAGTAATTTTTCAGTCATTTACTTACTTCATGTATATTAATATGTTATATACATGTATTCCTTTCTAAGACCACAAATCGCCAGAGTTTCAGGACAGCATTTGCTATCTAATTTCTGAAGTCCACTAAGTGTGTTTTAAGTTTACTGGCCCTCTCTAATAAATATCCTGCCTTAGTATTGCAGGCTTAACAAAAAACATTCCATGAATTTTCCAGATCCATTTCGCAAAATTCAATGATGTTCAAATTAACAATTTTTTTTAAACTGGTGCTTGGCGCTCTATGAAATTAGCAGTCATCAATTCTATTATCTCCATTGTCAGAAATTTCATGACGTTTCAAGGTCCTTGAAATATATTTTTTAAAATTAAATAACTTTTTCAGGTTTCCAGGACCCACAGCAGCCATGGTATTTGCCGCCCACTCAAAGTTGTTCTGCTTGTCTTATCAATAGTGAAGATGTAGGCAACAGTGTCAAAACAAGCTCTCTATTGACAGCACTGTCTTTCACGTGGTGTAAGCTAAACTGTAAGCTAACTTACCTCAATTTAATTAGATTTTAGATTACAACTTATCAACTAATTAAAACACATCATAGCAAAATCATGTATTATTAGGTACTGATCATTACTAATTTCCCATACTCAGATAAAAAAAAATCTTCTAACTTCAAAATTTTCGGCATTATCACACTGCCTTCTTCAGTGACTAATGTTGAAGGCAGTGTGATATTGCCTAAACTTTTGAACTTGAAATGATTATGAATTATTCATAGCAATGAAACAATCTTTTCAGCTGTATTAGATACTGGGTGGCAACGGCAGCTTTTTTGTTTCAGCAGGTGTTATTTTCTTTCATCAAGACAATCATTATATACTTCAGAAAACAAAATGAATATAATATAGTTTTATTTTGCTATAAATTAAAGCAATATAATTTTCTAACTACACCACTCACTCGATAACTTGCACCGTGATAACTCGTGAACCCGCTTATAAAGTGGTGTCTAGCGTAGATCCCCGATTCCCCCACAAAAAAATATTTTCTAAAGATTTCATAATATGCTAAACGTGAAGAAAAAAAAAAATACGATAAGAATTAGTAAATTAAACCTTTATAAATGTCTTGTTTTATCATCAAAAATGGTGAATAATGCTCATAAAGATAAATTCCATATTATGAAATTTGCATGTTCTAAATAAGATATTTCATATTATGTTAGGGTTTATTTGTTGATAAATAGTCATCAATACACCATAAATTAACAGTCTGGTGAAATAGCATTCAATGCAAACATTCGGTAAATGCTAACAGGTGGCAACAGATAATGAAATAAACAGCAATTAAAAATCTTGCTGTGTGAAAACCACACTCTAATCCTTTATTTCTGTTTCAATGTATACATTACAATTGCAACATATTCTTTTTTTATGAAAACGCAAAAAGAGTCAATCAACTGTCACATTGAAGCCCATGAGTACTTCTGTAAACTACACCATAAGAAGAGTTATTTAATCACAGTACGATTATAAAGTAAGTTTTCAACACTATAAAATCTGCCACCCACCCACATTTTTGCCTTTGTATCGATCCTTTTATTATTATAGGTCCCTTGATAACTCGCACCTCACTTATAGTGCAGTCGATGTTTTTGGACCCTGATGTGCACAAGTTATCGAGGGGGTGATGTATTGCCAAAAAAATTTAAAACAATATTTGGCAGAACATTAAATTGTTGATCCCATATACAACTTTGGTACACTATGGCATATATTGTAGATGTTAAGAAATACCATGGTACAAAAGTTTTAGTGGTATCCAGCTGTCATAGACTCCACCTTGAGGCAGGTGTAGAAAATGTAGCTCAATAATTTTTTGACAACAATAAAATAAATTTAAATATGTACCAAATAAGCCATATAAAAAAAAAGTTCTTTCTCGAAAACTCATGAGACTACATAAACAAAGGCAATATCTGGGCGCAAAATAGAAAATTTCAGTACTCACAGCATTTTCAATATTTTCAATTACAGCTGCCAAGGTGCTTAACAAAAAAAGCTGTTATCAAATTATATGGCAAACAAGGTGGAAGTAGCAAAACACATTAGAGCTGTTCCATTTAAACATACATGGTACACAGGGAAGGCTGCTTTTAAAAAATATAATGCAGGGTACTTTGACATCACAAAATTCATTTTAAAATGAAAAGAAATTTCTAAATTGCATCCATGGGTGAGTACCCATTTCAAAGGTGCCTTCCTTTGGTCCCATGTATGTTTTAATTAAATAGCCATTAATAATTTAAAAATAATGAAACGGCTTCGTCAGACTAACTTAATGATGATGAATCTAAAGGTAATTTATTTTCAAGTGTCAAACTTAGTTTTTTTCTCTGTAGCTGACAGGTGGTGTAACCACACACCAGCACAACAGTGACAAATCTTGGTTTTAATAGGTGTGGTGGGATATCTAGAACATTTTCTGCTTGTATGCTTTTTATAAGGTTAAAATCTCAGATCATTATCTTAATGTTTGTAGAATATGTTACACATAAACGAAATGCTTATTCAACTTGTAAATAAATTTAATATACTTGTAAGTTTATAATTCCAATATGTTACACATAAATGAAATGCCTGTTCAACTTGTAAATAAATTAAATAATATACTTTTAAGTTTATAATTCCAATACACATAACAATTCCAAGTAATTTTATGTCATGCCTACTCTCCTGCCTAATAAAGATACAATGCCATTGTCTAATACACGTGCCAAGATGCGTCACTCATTATAAATGAGAGCGGCAAAATATCCAGTAACAAATCTCTACTCAGTCTCAAATTTTATCTTGCTGGCTCTGTTGCTACTAGTCAAAATTCATTCTTCTAGAAACTTTATACCTCATACAAAATGTGCCAAACACTTTTTAAAATATCTGATTTGTAATTCAGTATATAAGAAAACAAACCTCTTGCACTTCTTCTGCATGCTTAGTTGTCTCCTCTGACTGCTGAGTCTGTACATTTTGCAGTGAGGCCATCTCTCCAGTCAATTCAGTGAACTCACTACGCAGGCCAGACACCAAGTTTTGCAGGGCTTGAATTTCATTTTCTCTAAAACTCACATCAATGTCCTCACACTTGATCTGGATTAAAAATGAAAATAAAAATTCTGAAATATTAATCTGGACTTCTGTAGTGAAATGAACACTTCAATTTTAACACACTGCATTTCCACTGGTAAGTGATTTACATTAGGAGATAGAGTAACATGTCATCAGTATGATAGATGTCTAAATATACATTATACATTATGATACAAAGTGCTGCATGGGTCCAGGCACAAAAAGCCTTTTTAATGTATCCACTTTCACATAACACACTGATTTGAAGACAACCCTTAGTGAAATATGGTTTTGAGTTATGCCCTCTTATATCCTACTTGCTGTTTTTTAAAAAATTAATTCAAGATCTCTGGGTTGTAATGCATAAATAAACATAATCATAACTGGGATACATGTGTTACATAAAATACCCTCTTATATGTCATCTTCAATTTCTTCTGTTGGAAGCTGAACTGGAAATCATAATACATGAATATATACTGCATTATCAGGTAAGCAGATTTGGCAAAACATTAATCATAGCTCTAGTGCATTCAAAGGAGATTATTCCCTCATTCAATTAGAACGGTTAGAAGAAAAACAACATGCTCCCAGTCTGATACCTTAGACAATTTCCAAAATTCAAAATATCATCCTTCTTTAATTTGGACCAAGACTGACATCTGAGTCAACAAAGAGCAAGGAATTAGGTACTTAACAGCATGCAAGAATGACATAATTAACATAAGTGTTAGGTCCATCCACCCACCCACTTACCCCCAGCTACACCGTAAGCTACTTTTCAACAGTAATAATACCTATTACTGCATTGATAAATTTGCCATCCTATAGTGAAGGTCATGACCTACAATAGGCTATCAAAGTGAACTTGGTAGGATAATCTAAGTATACTGGAGGAAAGCTTGACTAGATTGACCGACACAATTGGGTTTATTACATAAATACCTTTGCAACAGTCCTACAATGATTGCAGCCAAAGTGAAGACAATGCATGCAGGGACTGACAGAATACATTTTTCGTGACATACAAATGATTAAGAAGAATCAAGATGAAGCAACAGCCCTTAAGCACATGGGCTTTGATCCTTACGAAAGAAAAATCTCTCTCAGAGATGGATAAGCTCTTTATAAGGAACAATAAGATGCTGGCTGCTAAAATATCAGCGGTACCTTTCAGAAGGTGAAGGAGATGGCAATGTGTTTCTGTTCTCCAAATAGAAACATAAAAATAAGCAAGCATATACAAATCTATCTTGATTATCCCCAACACAGTTAAGACTGAGACTTTCATTACAGGGGCTAGTAAAACATGGGTTGGCAAGGTGAAGTAACCTAGTCATTGTTACCTCTTAACTGTATAGAACCCTTTTCCACTGACAAGGCATGAAGTTCACTCCTTGCTGACATTGGGGAGAAAGGAGTCTGTTTTAAAAGTAAGGTTCTCAAAGGAAGCTTTACTCAAGAGTTAATCATTAAGGAAGTTTAAATAATGTGCAAAGAAACATGAAAGGCCCAATCATTGGTGTCATAAATCTAAGTATTAAAGAAAAGGACAGACTGGTCTCAGAGTTCAAAGTATCTGATCAGATCTGAAAGATGGGTATTTGACACTACAGTGGTGCCACAATCACTGGTGTCATAAATGTGAGGGAATAATATCCTGTATGATGGTATGATGTGTGCACCAACTTTCACTTGGCAGTGAGCAACATGCTGCCCTGAACATGAGGACTGTTCTATAACTAAGGTACATCTTCTATGCTGAAAGACATTTTTCACTGTCACATGGTCAACATGCAACAACCAAAATAATATTCTGGTATTAGGTCATAAACACATACCGTTCCTAACGTGAATGGTACCGCATCCTGGAGGCAATGGGATTAGCAAGGGGGGTGGGTGGGGTGACACCAATATTCAAGGGGTGGGGTGAAGGAGGCACTAGTGAGCCCCTCAAAGATAGATGATCCTTTGCTTATGATTGACATAACTAGAGCCTAGATACCTAAAGCGAAACACCTTCCTCACTCTGCATTTAAAGTTTTTACTGCTCTTCACTTTCAAGGCTTTTTATTTTGTGATAGGTAGGGTTTATCAGCAGCCTACACTCTCACTGACTGTGATAGAAGGTGCAACTTGCATGTGGCACCTTGACCAGGTCACACGAGGTTTGCATTCTTTGTTTTACCAGTGCTGTACATAAGCATTATTGTCAGCATTCAGTGTACAATACTGTCTTACTGTGTAGTAGTAGGAAGGACTATTGCACCAGCCATGCAGTGTCATCTGTCACTGGTTTTCCAGTCTTCTGTCTGTTTTCTGGACATTTATCCACTTCAGGTATATCCAATATGCTTATGGGAGGGGTGGACTCCTGTTGTCATTGACCATAATCTTCGTTGTGTACTACATAATACTTTGTTAAGTAGTTATATATAAATATTGCATGGCATATATTTCCCTTATCCATATGTTTTCTGGACATTTATCCACTTCAGGTATACTCAATATGCTTATGGGAGGGGTGGACTCCTAGATGTCAAATCCTATCAAGATCTCTGCCTTATAATACATTTAAAACCTTTCTTAGAACAAAACCTGATGTCTCAGAACATGGTCTAAAGTTTTTTCACTATAGTCAGATGCAAAAATGTAGAAATATGCCTGAAATGAAAGGCACTTGTCAGACTGAACTCTTACTGAAATGTCTTACTATAATGTCTTATGATTTCTTCCGTCTGAACTTTTTCCATTCCTGAAAAACAACAGAGAATTAAAGTTACCCTATTCAATTCAGACTGAGCATTGCCATTTATTTTGAGGTCAGACAGAAGTTGAATCATCTTGTCTATCCAAACATCTTTGTTGCTGTCTATGACCTTGAGGTCACCAGAGTGCAAAACTTCATTTCGGACATCTATCAACTGAAAAAGAAAAAGAAAACTTAAATCAGGGATATTGCATCTATATATAAATATTTACCTTTAAAACAGTAATTAATACTACCAACCATCTGCCATATTATGACCTTGGGAATGACCTTTGGAATTTAAAATATTCAGCCCTAATAATGGAGTTAAGCACACTCACCTATGAAATTTAGATGTGTTATGTTCAGTAATACTCAAGTCATGTATGCTTACTAACCAGAGGTCTTTATAATTTGGACAGTTTTGCTGCCTTTTCTCCATCTAAGATCTCGAGTTTTTGTATCACTATCTAAAAATTATTGCAATTAAAAAAAAAAAATCAACTAACAAAAAATACACTGAACAGCACATTACACACCAAGTGATTATAATCCACGAAGTTCAGAAAAAAAAAACAGATCGTGTAAAAGTAATGCAAGTTGCAATTCTTTGTCTGGAAAGCATCAATCTTTGACATAAGAAAAGAAACATTGATCTTTGACCTATAAAGCAAAAGCCATCCTTCTTGTATCTAATAACCAATGTCAATGTAAGTTGTTGTAAAGTTATTAATATTTTTTTTATAGTTAGGAGTACAAGGTGATCATGATCGTTCAATGATCACTCACACATATCTCTGCGAGGGTTTAAGTCTTGACTTAACATGTATCTTAACCTAGTTGATATTGCTGACATGTATCTTAACATAGTTGATATCGCTGACGTGTATCTTAACCCTTTGAACCCGACAGGCCGGTTTATCGGCCTATTCTAACGGTGTATATACCCAAAAGGCCGGTATACCGGACTCGCTATCTACTGTCATAATCCGACAGGTCGTTATACCGGCCTGTGTTATGTTATTTGCTAGATTCGCTATAGTATTGTCAAAATTTGCCGGGGAGGCTCGGCTTAGGGTGCCGTAATATGGGGGAGATTAGGATTCAAAGGGTTAACCTAGTTAATATTGCTGACATGTATCTTAACATAGTTGATATTGCTGACATGTATCTTAACCTAGTTGATATCGCTGACATGTATCTTAACCTAGTTGATATCCCTGACATGTATCTTAACCTAGTTGATATCGCTGACATGTATATTAACCTAGATGATATCGCTGACATGTATCTTAACTTAGTTGATATTGCTGACATGTATCTTAACTTAGTTGATATTGCTGACTTGTATCTTAATCTAGTTGATATTGCTGACATGTATCTTAACCTAGTTGATATTGCTGACATGTATCTTAACCTAGATGGTATTGCTGACATACATCTTAACCTAGTTGATATCGCTGACACGTATCTTAACCTAGTTAATAGATATAGCCTTTCGCTGACTCAATAACCACAGATATCAACTGACTTGATGAATATGTTATTCCATTACAAACTGTTGTCAACTAATCACCACAATAATTTTATGATGGATAATAATTTATATATATATATATGTACCACCTATATGATTACTTACATCTGAGAGTAGTTGGACATTTGGAATATTTTTGCTGAACCAAGAACAATATTTTAAAAGAGATAAAATGGCTGGTGCATCAAGTTCATGGGGGAGATTGTGAATCCTGTCCTGGCCTTTTGGCATGTACACCTTTGCAATTTCATAAGGATTTGTAGGCCACTGACTTATGTCTGCATTCTTCCAGTTGATGCTTCGCATATGTGGGTCACTGTGGACTGACAGGATCTCAGAAAGCCATCTGTCACACACACTGTTCCTGCATTTCATGTTCCAAGTTCTGTTTTTTCTCACATCCTTCCAGGTACAAGAGCGACATAGAGTCCCAACAGAAGGCACACCAAGGGTTTTTGAGAGATTTGTTTTAATATGCAAATGTAGACTTTTCACCCCAGTATCTACATAGTCATGTAACTTCTCCTTCATAAGCGTCAAGGACAGGCTACATTTGACCCAGTTCCTGTACTCCTTGTCTTTAAGCCTCTGTGGTGTACTCATGGCTTCTCAGTTCTGGAAGTGACAATAAAATAGTAATGTTATGATAATTATAGAATATAGAATATTTCTGCACAGGTATTAGTATTATTACTAACCATCCACAACCCCCTCTCCCACTAATGTGTCCATAATACATCAATGTCCCTACCAATCCTGGATGACTGCTGAAAACTGGTTCAATATATAGTGCTATTATATTTCTTAACAGATCAACATTATTTCGACTTGACTGAAAAGCATTCATGTCAGAATGTTTTTATTGTTCTAAAACTTGGTAAGAATTTAGGAAGCAGTGTATGAAAAGCTGTTTAATTGTTTTCAATTTTTAATCATGGTGACCATAGTTGATGGCAAGATTGGTAGCAGCCTAAAAGCCTTTCATACTGAAGTTCTGTGCAAAATTTGTTTTAGAATGGATCAGTAGCTTTCAAGAGGATATTTAAAAGAGCATGTGGACAAGGGATGAGATGCAGGGACATATATGAACCTCAAGCTTTGTTGGCCTTACAGTGACATAAGCTACTAGTGTAAGATAGGTACTTTAGATGGAAATAAAGCTGAATGGAAGAATATATGTACATAAGCATAAATAATAAGAGAAGGTGAAGAAGAAATACAAGCATGTCTATTAAGTATTAAAAATATAACAGTTGGACACTAGGGCATGTTCTGACATCAGATTTTAAAATTTAAGCAATATTATTTTAATACTTGATGAAAATTGCCCAACCAATAACAATGAAAATTAAATCTTATTTTATAATTTTATTTATTATTTGTAGAAAACATTTAATTACAAAAGTACTGTGCAATTTAAATAAATTACTATCTTCATTTTGGTGCTTCTTTATAAAAAATAGTTTAAAAAATACTTTAAATATTCTTAATCTTAAAATCTGATTTTAAAACTTTAAAATCTTAAAACGCTGATGGCTGAATTTTACTAAGCCATTCAATATAATTCAGAAATCAAAACATCAAAGGATTCACCATTTCGATCCTTACAAGATCTAATTACAGATCGTTTATAATCTTTATTGATAAATTCACAATATTTAATCAATTAAACATATTTAATGTGAAATAAAACTGATTGTCTCAATTTCTTTTTATATGATCCACCAATAAATATAAACTTGTATCTTCATTCACTGCTTCCATTGGTGGGTAGTTTTAATTTGACTATGATTGAAATTCCTCATTCACTAGATGTGGTGCTACGCAAGCTCAGTAGTTAGCAAGAAAACTTGAGTTGTATCTGTAGGCTACTTCATTCAAGCAACAGCTCCTGTGGCCTAGTGGTTTGAGCATCAGCTGTGGAAGCGAGAGGTCATGGATTCGATCACCGGCTGAGTCATACCAAAGATTTACAAAAATGGTACTAACAGCTGCCTCGCTTGACGCTCAGCATTAAGAGGTTAGTGTTAGGACTGGTCGGCCTGGTTGGTGTCACGATAATGTGACTGGATGGGACATCATGCTACATGTCTGCGGCATGATGCCCCAGTGCTAGACATCACTATAAACTGCCTCACTGCAGACATGGTAGCAATATGACTGAAAAATTGTTAAAGCTACGTTAAAAATCCTAATCAACGAAACAAAACAAACAAAAAATCTTTATTCAATTTACTAGGATGGGCATCTGCTGATCATTTAAAATAAATATGAGAAAGATAGTCACTCCTCTATACACAGAATAAAAAGTCCCAAAACACATGCCGGCCACACAAAAAGCACCAAAGCTAATAAACATTCTGTAGTATCCTTTCAAAAACATAGCTGAGAATTTTGCCAAGATTTAAAATTACACCTATGATCAACTGCAACAAATTTCAACCATTATCAATAGATTGAGTCTTTAATGTACATGTAAGTGTGTTTACTTTTCGGTGTTGCTTTTTGAGCATAGTGCTCTCAGTAAAACATGTCCCTGCATCAAGGATAATATAAACTACACTGAGGCCTTAAATTGTCCAAAGCAACATATTCCACAATTAAACACTGTCTTGAGCAAGATTGCAAAAGCTGTAGTATCCATGTGTCAAGATTAAGGTGGCGCTCTACAGTTTCGTACTTTGCACAGGGTTAGAATTTTAAAGAAAAATAATTTTCTGTGATTTCTTCACTGGTTATACTGGCAATATAATAGACTTTGTACATGTATATCTTAGGTGTTGGGAGAAGAACTTTCAATTCCCTTTATTTTGATGAGCAGCAGGGGGTGGAAAACCAACAACTTTTTTAGAAGCGTCGACGAGTTAATCTGAGGCTTCCTCGAAAATGCGTTATAAAAACCTACATTCAGCTAAATAAAAATTTAAAAAAATCGACGCCACCCACCCCATGGATTTAACAATTTATATAGTTAACGATGTTCTTCGAAATGCTTAATAGAAGCCTCCATTGGGTAAAAAAACGACGCCAACGTTGTTGTAATTTTGCCCCCCCCCCCCCCCGGCTGCTATGGATTTAACAATTTATGTAGTTAACCATGAGATAACGATTAACAGACCAACTCTTTTTGCGTCTGATTTTGGTAAACTGAGGCTTCCTCGAAATGCTTAATAGAAGCCTCCATTGGGTAAAAAAACGACGCCATTATGTCAAACAGCTCTCTCAAAAAAGACAACACACAGGATACAATTCTCATATATCAAGGGAGATAAATCCTTTATGGATAAATCCATATGACAGAGTTATGTCGCTTGAATGAAATGTAGTCCTAATTACTGTCTATTACAATTAATTAATTATTCGTTACGATGAAAACTGTTAGCTAGCAGCTATATTATATTTTTTAGTGGTTTATTCAAATATTCGGTCTCATTTAAATACTGTGAAACACCATTTACAAGTATTCGAGGAAAGAGAATAACACACCGTGTGGATTGAAGCTGCTGTTTAGTCACCTTATATACCATTTGAACGATATAAAGCTTGTGGCTTTCCGAAGGCCAATTCGACCAATCAAAACTAACCAACGCCATTTGACACAGCGGCGTGGTTGTCTTTTGTTAATCATGCAACCGGGTTAAATTTTGTGGGTTGCTTTTGATTGGTTGGATTGCCTTTGAAAATAAGCCCATTGTTTCATGTTTGTATCGTCTAGTGCTGTTCCTGATTTCCCCAAGCATATTTTCTGGGCGGTCTAATACGGCATTTGTCACGTATTTTGTCATATGTTCACGCTAGGCCTCCCGCCGGAGATTTATGTTTCGGGTGACGTCCATGGTAAAATAAATGGACGTCAAAATAAATAACAACCATGGATGTAATTAGCTCTCTGTCACATTTGGGTAGCCCCGTAGTATAGTTCAGAATGAATTACCGGCCAAAATAAACTGTCATAGGGTCAAATCGAGATTGAAGAAATCTCAGAAAAAAAATTGGAAATTTGAGAAAAATACTCTGACGAGAAAAAAATACTCAAAGAAAGAACCCTATGAAAGACACTGCGGCCTAATAATAAGGGGGCCAAATGAATGATAAACGCTCATCATAGGTTGTTATTTATTTTTGAAATTATTTTTTTTTCAAATTAGAGATAAAATATTTTATAATATATAATAATGGATATCCAAGATGTAAATAATATAATTGTTGAAATCTCAAATTTGAAAAATAATGGAATAGTATTATCTGAAAATCTAGACTGAGCGCATTATATCAGAATATGAGCATATCGATGATCAATCAAAACGAGGTCGTTACGTTTTACCTAAGATGTATTCTCTGATAAAAAGAATACAAAAATCTATTAATGTCTCGTTGTATCGTATCGACGTTAATGTATTCATACAGTTATTTAGTATCATTGAATCAATTAGACAGAAATTAGGGCAACAGTACCAGATTAGATCCGAGATAGCCTCTAAAGTTCGTAATGTTAAAAAATTGATAAATGACCCCCCACGCGACCATATAACGGATTCACCTAGCATACATTAACGTCATTACCTTCAAGGGGCACATACATACATACATACATACATACATACATACATACATACATACATATGCATGAATGAAATTCTTATAGGTGGGGGATTCTTTTTTTTTTCGTTGTAAAGTCATGCAATACAACAAAGATTTTCACGACTTCATATTTGAAAATTCAGTGGGGTTTTACAATAATGATCGAAAAAGCATTAAGGACTAAATTAGCACGAGAGAGATTGAATGCTATTAAAAAGTTTATTCCAATCCGCGACTCGCTACGTGAAAAATTGCAGCAGCGACAGAGTCTTCAGACTGATTTTACAGAAAGCTCTGAACAACTTTTTTCCCCTATAGCTACAACAACGAAACAGATAGTGTCAACAATCTCTGAACAAGGAAAAAAAAAAGAAGAGACTTTTCTCCTTGTGTTAGAAAAAATAGCAAAAAGAACTAAACAAACAAAAAAATCCTTACAATCACTTCCTCAGGATATATCAACTAAATTCGAAGAATTTCAAGTAGAACAACCACTAGTTAGTGAACCACCTAAATCAAAACAATTAGCGGATATGTTTACCAATAAGGCTAAACAACTAATTCTCAATGAGAAGGAGGACAATTTAAGTGAATTTGCTGCTAACAACTATAATTCACAAGAGAAGTTTTTCACGGACAATTATAAAGATCATACATTGTCACATAATGAATGGGCTGATATTTTGTATGAAATAAATACTGGGAGTTTAGATAGATGGATGACGAAATATAGAGAATTCAAGAGAAATTTTGATTATTATATACAACAAGAAAAAAAATGCCAAACACCAAGACATAAAAAACAAGACCCATACGATGAGGAGCAATTTTCCCAGAGAGAGACTCTGGGGAGTGGGATATCAGGTAGTGGTCAAAACGTCTTGACGTTTCGTAGTTGTCCTGGCAATATTCTCAGTGATATAGCACGATTAGAAGTTCTCATATCAGGGAAACGAGCTGGAAATAACTCACCGGAAGTAATTAATGAAACAGCTGATATCTGCAGGAGGTTATTTCAGGGTGGTATCATGGATATTGCAACATATCGACATTTCATTGACGAATTAGCGGAACATCACCATGGTGATAGCTATGGTGGTTATTATATTGATTAAACTTGAAGAGTTTCCAATCGAACAACAATTCAACACAAGTATTTTTTATAGGAATGATCATACACTACAACCATGATAAACCAACAAGCGTGTATGTGGTAAACTCACGATTGCCGGAATACAGAGCATACTATGGAGATGGTCTCGGTGATACTATAATGGGATTATTTGCAAGAATGGCTCCAAAAGTAGCTTCAATAGCAAAACAACTATCAATGAAAGCCATTGATGTTATTAAAGATAAGGGTATTAATTTCGTTGGTGATCTTGCCGGGAAGGCGTTTTCAGCCGCGAAAGATAAATTAACAGTCTTAGTTCGACGGCAAAAGAAACCACAAATGACTTCACAGTCATCACTGTTACCATCTACGGCAGTGATGCCTGCAAGTGTTAGTAAAATAATAAATAACGCAGTAGATGAAAAACTAGCATCATTGATGGCGACTAACGCCCAAGATAACATAACTGCAAATATGATAGCGGGAAGTGGCTTAAACAAACGTCAACGACGTCGGTGAAATTGAAAATCTTGAGATTTTCGCCTACAATTTAGACCAGCAGATATATAATAAAAAATGTTCAAACGGGTACCTGATAGCGCATTTGATATGGATTCCCCAGTACTTAAAGATGATTCTGTACGTGATTATCAATTTTATTCTTATCACGCAGTGCAACCTGATCTTAGATCATGAATTGAACTTCAAGTTCATGATACCAGTAAACACTTTTTGCCATGTGAAGCTTTTATCGAAATCGAAGGTGAACTTCTACAAACAGATGATACACCATATGCAAATGACCCAACTATCCGAGTTGGTTTTATTAACAACGGGATCATGACGTTATTTGAAAGTGCAGGATATCTCATTGATGGAAGAGAAATCGAATCTATTGAGCGTGAAGTTGATATTGCTACGGGAATAATCGGGTTAGCAAGATACTCCGATGACTATACAAGATCGGCAGGTCCGTCTATGATGTTTGCGAAGGATATTACTGATAACGCTGATCACACTCAGTATTTTAAATTACGGACACCGCAAAATACCGCAGCTGATCCACAACCCGATTCTCTTGAACACCAAGCAAGACCAGCTGCTGCCTTTGATGTTATAAAAAGCGTTAATGGTAATTACAACCTAGGATTTGCAACACGAGTAGCAACGTTGCAGGGACAACATCGACGGTTTTCATGTGCGATTCCGTTGCATCGCATATTTGGATTTTGTAGAAACGTCAGAAAAGTTATCTATGGAGCAAAGCATACAGTAGCATTAGTGAGAAAGGGCACTGACGATAATGCAATCTGGCGCACTGGCGGCGCTGCGGGTAAAGTCGTTTTATCAAAATTATCACTGTGGATGCCAGTGTTGACTCTGTCGTTGTCAACAGAAGAACGATTACTATCATTTATAAATCAAGGAGGAAAGTCATTGTTGAGTTGGTTATCAGTGTCCACAGATACGATGGATTCTAATATTGATGGTACACTTACATGGCATCTAGCATCAAAACATGGTATTTCAGCTCCATGTCACATATTTGTTGCGCTACAGAATACTGCGCGATTAAATAATCAAGAACATTCCCATATGATATTTGATCAAATTGGATGTAATGAAGTCTCACTGAGAATAAATGGACAGCAAGAACCATCCGAGGATATACAACTTAATTATGAAAACAATCACGTTGCACGAGTTTATCATAACCTGTTGTCATATATGGGACGCGATCAAAATGTTGATACTGGTCTACAAATATCTCAGTTGGATTTTAAAAATTTGTATCCGATTTATTACTTTTCGCTGGAACATCTCGATTTAACAAGGCAATCCGTCATTGATATCCACTTTCGAGCTCGTGTAACCCATCCTGGTGGTATTGCTAATTATAGAGCAGTTGCTGTCATTCTCAGTGGTAAATCAATGCTACTCGAAGGTGTTGGTGGACGAACGAGAATCATTGATGCACCAGTGGAAAATATGTAATTGAAACTTTATAGCAATTAGATCAATCTGTGTTTGTATAATGTCGTATAGTAATATCAATGTCACATTGACACCTGGTCAGTTAAAAAAATTACAATCCAAATCAGCTAAACTATGTGGAACCACAATAACGCTGAAACCTAATCAAATGAATGGCGGGGCAAATAAATTATCGTTGACAACTCGTCAAGTGAAACATTTCAATGATGCACTTGTAGCAAACAAAGGCACCCAGGTTACTCTTTCTGCAACTGCGATTAAAAACATGATAAAAAACCAGTGGTATATTCCCGCTATTAGCTGCGATTCCAGCGGCCTCCCCAGCGGTAGCTAAAGCGGCAGTGTTAGGGGCCGTTGGTACTGCGGCAGGAATGGCACTAAAGAAAGCAACGGGAAAGGGGTATAAAAAAAAGGGAAAGGGTCTAAGACTACCAGGAACTCCACATACGTGGTACAAAGGATCAGGTTTTAGAATCCCAGAAACTATTTACTAGTTCCCACGTCTAATTTTGATTTAATTGATGCCGCTAAAAAACTCGCGATTAAAAACTTCAGAGGTGTTTTTATGAAAGATCAGTTACCGGCACAACCCAATGATGTTGAAACCGGTATTATTAATCTAGATAACAGCTCCGGACCTGGAACCCACTGGGTTGCATACGCAATTGATCCACGTGGGATTATTTATTTTGACTCGTATGGATTAGCGCCTCCGAAGGAATTTATGCGTTATATAAACAATTTAAAAACTTTTCACCTTGATAAATCAAGGGTGAAGACTTGGTATTCTACGTTACCAACACAAACGATGATTGACCCACCAATATGTGGCAGCGAAGTACTAAATGTACTTGATGCCATTTCACGGGAATCAAAGATGAAATTGCAAAGCAATTTACACCCAAAACCACCTCATATAGTTGTGAATGAGTATACTAGCAGTCGCTGGATTTAAACAGAGAAAAGATTTCTACAATAACAATGATTGATATTTGGGGACGACATTTATCATTGGGAAAACCCGAAACTGATGGAATTGAAATCCTTGATGTAAAAAAAATAATCGAAGATGAAATAGCTGAAACGTTGAACTTAGGAAGTATTGATCCCGGTGAAATAGTTGTATTTCAAGATCGTCAGGGTAAATTGAAAACTAGTAATGTTTCTCTTGATGATATTTTAGTTAAACAACAAGACGCAACAGAGAATACTATCGCGCTATTTTCCGATCAGGGTAAACTCAAACCCGGTGTCCTTATTTCAACAATTACAGATAAAATTTTATCACTCGATAACAATCATATATCTGTTAGGAATTCATTAAAAACATTCAACGATAAATATGATGATCATATAATTAAATTTAATCAACTCATTAACAACATCGAAACTCCTGTAAATAGCTTCTTTGACGTTCCACATGTGACCACACCAAAACTCACAGAGATAAAAAATTCTATGGTGGAATTTGCAGCATTTCAATCCCGATATGAAGATCATGTTGATAAATTTACATCATTTCGTAAAAATATCATCGAGAAATTTTTTATAACCACTCTGGATAAAACTGATATAAAACTTCCTGATATTAAAAAATCCATCCATGAGATGAAAAACTTCATCGAGGCAATCAAAACTGATTTTTTGAGGATGATAACATTCATTGAAAAAACATAAATTCCTCATGAAAGAACCAATAACATAGTATACACGATTCAACACGGATCATTTGCGTGGACTCCTACAGACAACAAATTAGATATCACTGCAACCGTCAAGGGTATTTATCGATTAACAATAGTATCACCGATTCAATTTAATATTTCATCATCTATTTCATTTGGGGTTAACAATGCAATATCAACGGTCATCGGCAAGGATATAACTGAACAATTCACGATAGCATCCACTGATAATAATTTGGTTAGGGTTTTTGTAATATGGTATATGGAATTTGTAGCAGATTTGAGTAAATAATTAAACTGATTTTCAGTTTCAATTGAAAACACTAACGCGTTAAAAAATAAAACGACAACATCGATGATTTCATCATCTCAGTATCGCTATGATCAGGTCAGAAAATTTCAAACTAAACTCAACTCACTCACTGAAAATTATCAAACAAAAATAAAAAAATACCGACGAAGAATCACCGCGGTTGATGTTATCGTGTACTCGGTATCTGGAGTAATCACCGCGGCTGGAATAATACTATCTTCGGTTACAATGATGATTTCATCGTCACTCGATGACACAACAATATCAGATAGTGAATTCTCAGCGATGGTTCAATTGTACGAGTCAACGATGTTGAAATTGGAAAATGTAAACAATTTCAACAGTGATAATAATAATAATAATGACAACCCCGCAAGAGCTACTTCAACAAATGGTAGAAAATACAACACCGGTGAAAACAAGCATAATATCAATAACTTCAACGAATCCAGAATTTAGCTTGAATTTCCCGACTCCGATTCCCGTGAAAGAGATAGCGCTGGCAAAACTACGAGTGTATCATAGTTGGCCTAATAGATCAGTAATATTTGGTGGTCAACAACCGAATAATTCTTTGGTGTTTGCGTGGAAAAATAAACCAGACGGAACCCCAGATTGGAACGTCTCGTTACCAACAGGGTCATATCAAATTGAACAAATCAATAACGAATTACAACGAAGAATTAAATCTATTACTGGAAAAGAATCGAAAATTGCTATAACAGTTCACGAGCCGACGCTATCATCTGCGATCGAGATATATTCTCCCGGGTATGTTGTAGATATTTATAACAGTTCGATCAGATCAGTGTTAAGATGGCCTGAAGTACTACTTAGACGAGAAATTGTTATACCACCTGAACCACAAAAATCTGATTATATCACAGATAAGATAAAACCCGTCAATGAAGTAAAGAGTTATCAAGATTATTCTCCCAACAAGTTCGTCATGATCAGTGGCGGGATTAGGAAATTAAAATTTCATTTAATCAACGAAAATTTAACAGCGATGAATAATGATTTTTCATTATTGTTAATATCCCTTAAATCCAGCTCTCTCACCCAAGATCAATTTATTAGTGTAGTACAAACAGGTAACAAAATCATCAACGATATGGAAACATTTCATTCACAATTTATTCAAGAAGTATAAATGAACGTCAGCATACAATTGCCATTTGTGTTATCATACAAAATCCGCGAAGAAGATATTCCAATATTTAAAATTCCTGGGTATAACATCGATGAATTAAAAAAATCTCTCAGTGATGCCATCGATATTGGGTTAAAAAAAATCCACGACGATTGGAAAAGAATACAACTACAACAAATAACAATCCTCAAACGTGATAATGACCCAAACGGCGGTGGTAGGCATATTGCCCCAAACAACGTCAATATATCCTCAGTGATTGCACTAAATTTAGTATGTGATGTTATCGAAGGAAGCTATCAAATTAATCTCGAGCGATCAAATAAAGCTCATCAGGGATATATTTTGTATTCATTTGCACCTGGCAACAGCTCCTCCAGGATTTCTAATTATTGAGGATCCAACTAATCCAGTCTTTATGCGATGTCATAATAATTCTTTAACTAGAATTAATTTCAAACTCACTGACCAGTCCAATAATCTAATTGATTTACGAGGTGAGATTTTGCAAATTTGTCTGTTTGTAAAGTTGTGAAAATCGTAAACGATTTCAACAAGGACTTTCATCATAGCAACTGTTATCGTAAAAAAAAGATTTTAAAGATAAAGCTTGCCTGACATAAAACCAACCAATATTAGAAAAACCCACTGAGGGTAAGCCGTACACATTTCCGCACGAGTTATCTCTCTTTGTTGTTATGCACATAATAAAAAATAGAATTCAGAAATATGTAAACTTAATTCTGTTTTCGAAGCGCTTCGAAAAAGCGGATTGAGTTTTATTCTCTGCAACATATCGTACGGAGGGTATACAAATATCAAAATATCTACCAGCCTCAGTCATTTATTTAAATGTTTTTTCTTCGCTAGTTACTATATTAAATGATTTTATGGGTCTCTTCCCAATTGATTTACAAGTACCTGTTTTCCCAACAGTATTCTCACTCAGTGTAATAGCTCGTAAATTATCCAATTTATTATTTTGAGGACATCCATCAATATGATCAATAAGAAGATCATCTTCTATCAATCCGTTATACACTTCATACACGAAACGATGATTATAATAATTTTTCTTTCCAGTACAAAACCACAAATATCCCATATTACACACAACACCAACAGATTTCTTCAATCTACAGTGTCTAACAACACCATCGCGAGAAGCTTCATAATTGCTGATCACGGGATGCTGTTGAAATGTTTGGTCCATTTAAATATAATACTATTTGTCTAATTGATTGTTTGCTTTAATTATTACATTATTTGGAAATCTTCCAATGTAGTCTTGAGGTGTTTTTATGATTTTGTTGCTGACTCTGTCCTTAACAAAGTCAGGGTTATTGATGGAATTCTTAATTCGTTAATCATAATAACGCTTCAACTCTCTGTATCGCTTACCACCGCAACTCAGACACAATTGCGATTTTCCTCTCATACCTACCCCACATTGTATGCAAGGTAAGGGCCCATAACTCCCGTTCCGAACGCTTTGTAAATGATATCCACAGAATTCCTTTCTGCATGATTTGTTACATGCTGTATCTGATCCTATCATAAGCCACTTGCAATGGTTCATTATATAATAAATTCTTTATTTAAATACTTGTTTTAATTATATGAATGAAGAATTCGAGAGATTATCATCCATTAAGCCTTACAAAAATATTAAAATTCAATCTCAATAGAACCCTCAAAGATGTGCCAAAACAGGCATTAAATGATAACAGCTTGATAAAAAAAATTTGTGACTGTGCTGTTGAATTCAAGCGTGATGGAGCATCTCATAGCTGGTCAACATTTCGAATTGATGGCGTTATTGATGCCACCATGAACGAAGAAAACAGCTACAATAATATCACAACTTGACAGTAAAAAGTATTTTTTTAGAGTGAAATTCATTGTCAATTTAGATTCAGGTGATTGGATTATACGAGACAAATTTGAACCAATTCTCAAAGACAAGAAAACAGTCGTTGTAAGTCGTGATTCTAAGCCGGGTCTGTTAACTGGAATTGACAAACCATACTATGAACGAGCATACCCTGAAACAGCAGTTGTTTACGGGGTATATCCGTCAAATGAAAAACCTGATATACGAAAACTAGTGCAGATGAAACAGTCGTCGCCGGCAACCTCGACGCTGAATTTTGTAGCAGAACGAATAACAGAGCATTTTACACATGCATCCCGAGGGAACAAACTAACTGATTTACGGCGTAGCAAAATAGCTCAATGGAGTTTAACAGTCAAAGAGCGCGGAGCAACTATTAACGATATAGCGAAATTAGAAACATCACTGAGATTTCCAATAACCATTATGATAATAACAGGAAAAGTATTATATGAATCAAAATATAACAAAAATGGAGCCCCAATTAAAATTATTGATCAAAACAAACACGCATGGACATCCGCGGTCACAATATTTCCAAAGAACAGAACAGTAGAGTATATACCCGACGCAGTCTTGGGAGAAGATGATATTCTCGTTGAAGAAAAACTATTCGATGCTATTGCGCATTTGAGCAAAAACGACCCTGTGTCAGTGTGGTTACTTCGCAGCAGTGATACTTTTGATCAGTTTGTAATACCAAATGGTGAATTATATCGCACTGAAGCGTTGCACAACAAAATGAAAAAAACAGCTAATGGTTTTTTAACGGCAGATGATGAAATCATCGACAATGACAATGATGAACAATTACTGACAAACTGCTTTACTATTCCATCGTTTGCAGCTCATTTTGCGAGAAAGAAAAACGCATAGAAATCAACACGAACTGAATTCTTGCCAGATATTGAGTCTAGTTGTCTCGAATTTAATTATGGCGGTTTATGGAACCAAAAATACGATCCTGGAACCACAGGTTCCTCAAGTATCATTTCAGTTGATATGGTTGCTTGTTATTCAGCTAGTTTTCTTGGTTATGGATCCACCGATTTGGACACCCCGTATATGAAATGACTCGTGTTGCAATTAATGGACCATTACCCGACTTTGATTTAACCGGTTTTGCTCGTGTAGTATCATTTGAATTTGCTGCAGGACTTCATCGCTGTTGTTATATTTGGATTGATAGACACATGTCTGAAAAGAAGTGGCTGCCAATAGCGTTATTACGGTTCATAATTGATACAAAAATGTTAATTTCGTTGACAGTCAGTGAAGCAATTATATCATATCGGAAACAAACTAATGTCTGGTTGCCAGAACCGGAACGTCTTGATAGTATAATTGACGAATCCAGAAAACATATTGATGCTGACGAAGAATATATCATTGAGTGGTCCAAAAGGGTATTTAATCAACGAAACAGTGAAGCAAAAGATCTCGGCAGAAGAATAATTGGAAAATTCACTCAGGGAGGGAAAAAATGTGACTATAAAAGATATTCTTCACGGTTGATTATAGATAACACCGAATATGACTTTGTAATCGCGGATGCAGTTTCTAAAGACATATATGTGGATCGCAAGGACGCTTTCTTGTCCGATGGAACAAAGTTGGGTACAGTTGTTACTTACAGCGATGGTTACAGATCTCCGTATACACATTTAAGGTCGTCTATGCTGGGTTATGCTTGTATCAATTTATTTTCAATGATAAATAGATTTCCTGACACTGCGGTTAGAGTTGCAATTGATTCATTTTATATTGACAGAAAGTACATCAACGAGGTCACTGCCAGTAACGATGCTACTGGCGAAGCTACTGACGAAGAGCGCTGGGGTACATAGAGAATTAAAAAGGAAACACTGCGTGACTATTCTGAATCAGCAGACGTTGAGATTAAAAACAGTTACTTACAAGGAGATAATTTATCAGAACGTTCTAATGCACCACCGATATCTGATCCAATTTGTAGATATAAAACAGTTTATTTAAACGGCTGTGGCGGGTCAGGAAAGACGACTCTGGCAATTGAATTATATCGTGGGCGAGCAAATATGATTGTGCTGACACCAACCCATAGATTAGCGCGAGAGATAAAACAACGAAACGTTGAAGCTTGTACTTATCACAGCTTTTTTCAATACAAGGGCGATGAATGGACCCCTGAAAGAATGGGTGAGAAATTCATTCCCGAGGTTATTATTTGGGATGAGATATGTACTGTTTCGGTGGATGTATTAAAAATGTTTCTTGATTGGTTGCTGCGCGCAAATACAGCATTGATAATGTGTGGAGATCATGGCCAACCACCACCATTTGTCGGTGGGAGTGTACATGATTGGTTGAAAGGGTTTGTTGACTTTTATGAAGAAATCGATACAGACTATAGAGCACTTGATGAACAATTACGTGAAGTACAGAAATTAATTAGATTACAACCGGATAAAATCCAATGTGAAATAATCAGAGAAATAATTCCTGAAACTCCCATGGAGGAATTTTGGGAAGCATGGAGACCAAATGATTTTGTAGTGGCAAACAGATAGATAGTCAGAGACAAACTTCAGACAAAGTTGTTTGAATTACACAAAGAAAAATTTCCAACACTTCCAACGCCGCTGTGTTATAGACCCTCGGATACACGAAAGCAGAATATTGAAGTTGAAATTCCAGGCCGGTTGACAAAGTCAGGACCAGAAAAACAAACACTAGTGTTAAATGATATTGTGCTGGTTGATATCAGTGTTGTCGAAGATACATTGCGTGCTGATAAATCGCCATGGACGCTGGGTTATGTAACAACAATACATTCCTCGCAGGGATTAACCATCACGGATACAATTGTTTGGATAGTTGATAATCGCATCGAGTGGTCAAATTTAGTCTATTTTGCAGTATCCAGAGTACGGCGAATAAATCAGCTTCGAAGAATTGTTTTCAACGACGACACAACAATGGATGATATTGATGTTAAAATCATTAATAAAAAACTCTCCGGATATAAACAACAAGACCAAAAAAAACAACGAGAATTTGATATTGATGCCGAATTAATAATTGCACTGAAACAACAACAGAATAATCACTGCGCGAGTTGCAATTGTATAATGCGTTGGCAGTATTCGGATAAAGATCCTCGACAATTTACCGTAGACAGAACAAATAAGAGTCTTGGTCATGTCAGAAACAATGTGATGTTGACTTGTCTTGAGCGCAACAGACGCAACGGCGCTAGTTAAGACCATGCAGTGGCAATTGAGTATCGTCAGGAATCACTTGTAGTTGTTCGCGTGTAAACCCCCGCTGAGCGGCGGTTGAATCCAATCTATAGATTGACGGTCTGCCAGTTGATCGTGTTATAGTAGATATTTTATGCCTAGTGACACTCCAAATAGGATCAGTAGCCCTTCTTTTACCACATTCAAGCTCTCCTGGTTCATATAAATATCTCACGGTACCGAGAATTGGCTGAGAAACGTTTTCTTTTTGTTGGTGTGATATATACTTCCTTTTTATTGCGTTGTTAGGTTTCATATTGATTGCTCTGGTAATCTCGTTATTTAGAGCTGCAACTACTCCTGGTAACCTTTTGACCCATTCACGAGATCTTTTTTCTTGGATGAATTCTTTTGCGTATTCATATCCAAATAACCGCTCAGCAAGAGTCCGATTAAATCGTTCAACAATTGCCTGATCGCGATGTAGAGCAGTATGCCCTCGTCGTATTGTGACATTATGATGTTTCATTGTAGATGCAACCACACCTTGAAATTTCTTGCCAGGATCAACTTGAAATAGATTTGGCCAGCGTAGTGGGCCTCGTTGATAAATTCTTTCAAATGCAGAAGCTACTTCAGTGGCCGACTTTGTTTTTAGCGGTTCTGCTTGTTTGTATCGACTCGCAACATCAACTACAGTTAACGCGTACTTATAACCGTCGTCATGTGGTAAAAATAATAAATCAGCTTGATGAACTTCATTGGGTACGATAACATCAAAATGTGAGAAGTTGATTTGTTTAAGACGCGGTAAATAGATTTGCCATATAGCCTGTTTGGATAACCGATTAGCCGCAGTGGCCCTTTTCACTTTTGCGGCGTTGGCGAGTTTACTGATTGCAGCGCTACCCCTCCAGTATCCTCTCGGAGAATAATAAATAGATTCCATATTATTAATTACCAGCGCCCATCATCAATTTGCCTTTCATAGCTGATTTTACCAACCATGAAGCCAATTTTTCTTTGAAAGATATATCCTTGACGGAGTCAAGAATAGCATTTAACGCATGAATTAATTTCACATCTGCTAGATGTCTATCCTGCAAATTGCTGCTAATATGTTGATAAATGTACAGGAGTAATCTATTTTAATGACATGTATACTTTAACCTGACAATAATATTACATTATGTGTTACTTTTGTTCTACAACTTTGTTAAATGAATTAAACTTTTCATGGCTGATCAGTCATATGTAACTGAAATACTGCTACATTCCATTGAAATTCTTTCATTCACATGTGATGTGTCTATAATTTAAAGTATAGAAGGACATGTTTTTCTTGTTTGTCATTGTTTATAAATACTACAAAAGATGTTGCAATTTGACTGAAACAAATCAACAAAATCTGTTTAAATGTATTAACTCAACAATTAAACAACTTGACCATGTAATAATGACTATATGTTCCTAATTATGAATCATAAGGTTTCATATTTGTAGTTGTGAAGGGAATTAATAAATTTCATGTGAACTTTTACTAACCTTTGTGCTTTGCATACACCTAAAAAGTAGACTCCCTTTACACACAACCGAGTTCACAATCGATTATCTGCTCAACCAACTGACGATCGATTATAATCGATAATCGGAACAACACTATGAAGAAGTACATAACACCATCACTCATCAGGCACAAAGTAGCCCATTATGAAGACCTCCTCACCAGTGTCAAAAAGAAAAAGCTGACAGGGTATGGCCATGTCACTAGAGCCAAAAGTCTATTCACAACAGTACTGCAGGGTAGTGTTCAAGGTGGTAGAAGGAGAGGTAGACAGAGAAAAAAGTGGACTGACTACATCACAGAATGGACCAGGAAAAGGTTCTGCAGAGGCACAGGCATTGGCACTTGATCGAGATAAGTAAAGGGAACTGGTCAGATGTTCAGCAGCACAGTGCCTCATTGACCACACTAGGTCAAGAGACTGATGATGATGATGATGATGATGATGACATTAAAGATCTGCCATAATCTTTGAAAACTGCTAGACTTCTAGCTTGGATCGGAATACTTTAAAAACTTTTAATTGTCAACAATGCTGTTTGAAAATCAAATTTCAATTAAATCTAGGGATGTTAATATAAGTTTTCTTCCAAAACCGATTATCGTTTGTAGAAATCTGATTTTAAACCGATTATCGGTTTTTGTCCTACATTGAAATTACAAGAAATATATTCTTATAATGCAAGTTAGTGAATGCCTCTTGCAAATAAAAGATATTCATTACATACCAACACGTATAGACGCGCATCGTCTGACGGCATGGAGGACGATATTGTGGCTCCACCAAAGCCATCAAATCACGGAAGGAATTGAATTCAACAATTGAAATTGGTAGCATGTTTTCAGCGACAAACTTAGCTACAGCAGCAGTAACTTTTTCTTGATGACTATCATGACAGTTTCTTTGTGTTCCAATAAATGTTGTTAATCGCGGCTGAACATTTGAAGGAGCCGCAATTTCGGGATGTTTGCTATGCAAATGTGCATGCAATCCAGTAGTAGTACCACCGCTCCGACTTATTTGTTGTGAACATAGTTTACAGCGAGCTATGCTTGATGAAATTTTTTCAAAGTTTTCCCAGACATCAGATTTATTTATACGACCAGCCATATTTGTAAACTTGAAAAGACACAACCAGCAGAGACCAGTCCTCAACAACAGAGACTGTTGCTATTAACAGTCTATTGTTATCAATTTCGGACATCAAAGAACTTAGCGACTGGTCGGTCGATTAACTATTTACATCCTTCAACAATAAATGTATTCATTTACAAACACGCTGCATGGAGCGCTCACAAATTTTAAACAAACACACATTCTTATCTGCTGGCCATATTGTATTAAAATGTAAACACAAAACAAATGCATAAATGAATTTTTTTCTGGCATTTTTTAAAATTTTCACTATAAAAATGGTAAAAAATATTGAATTTGATTATCGTTTTGTAAAAACAAAACCCGATAATCGTTTTCAAAACCGATAATCGGATTTCCGATTTTTGTTTAACAACCCTAATTAAATCTGAGTTCATCTGGTTCATTCTCTTGCTTTCATAGGCAAAATACTGTAATTGACATTTTCAGGTCTTCTTTAAATATATTGTTTCAGTCATGGGCTCCAAGTGCCCAAAAGTTATTGTAAAGATGGTCTAATCACCATCTTAAAAAGAAATTTCTAAAACATCCACAAATATTTCCAATTTTCTGGTATGCTTCTCTGATTATATTGCAAATATGAATACTTGACTCCATGGCCTAATCTATTATGAACATCCAAACCTAAATTTCATGCACAACTTCATCTACAACAGAATAAGATTTATTGTCTGCATGATTTACAACAACAATTTGGTCATTCCAAATGAAATCACTAAAAATCCAAAAATCTTCCCAGGTGATCATCTCCTGGGTGAAAGCAGCTCACACACACACACACACACACACACACACAGAGTTAAAATTTGGCATGAATACAGCTGCTATTTGTATCTTGATCATATAAACATTCTTTATGCTTGGATCACATAGTCAAGCCACCTATATTACAAGGCCAAGGACAGTTTTTGAATTTAAGCCAGAGTTACAGCTTAACAATAAACTGGATCAAGCATAATTCTGTACAGTCTCCTGCAAATATAGTTCTTATATACAAAACAATATATATATATATATATATATATATATATATATATATATATATATATATATATATATATATTCCAATTTCATTATTTTTGTCATTTGTTGTTCTGTAGTGTAGTCATATCATTATTGATGGTGTAAAGCCCTTAGAGCTTTGAAAGATTAGGCGCTATACAAAGTCCTCATTATTATTATTATTATTATTATATAAAATCATACCAGGTGAGCAATTGAGAATCTGAGCTCATAATCATATTCTAATTTCCTCACATCACAAATATGGAGTGTTGACAATTTCAGCCTGAAATCTGTATATTTTTTTTAAAGGTACAAAATCCTCTGTTGTATGCATAGGCACTCGATTGGGGGAGGCGACTAATGTGTACACATTTGACTATAATTTCCAGTCCCCCTCTCCCCAATCAAGTGCATGCGGTTGTAGCCCAAGAACAATGAATCTGCAAGTCAAATAACTATCATGTTACTCCTCTCCACTCCAATCACTGAATCAGCTTTAACTTCAACAGTATTTCAAACTTTTTACTGAAACTGCATGCCACCATCAATTAGGGGCTAGGGCCTACATATATGTAAAATCACACCTGGAAAAAAAATCATTATGGTCATCAGGGGTAATTTGGCATGGAATGTCACAAAATGGAGTTAGGGAATGTAACAAATTGTAGTTTGGGAAGGTCACATTGGAGTTAGAGACACAAATTTGAGTTAGAGAAAGTCAAAAATTGGAGTAGGGAATGTCAGAAATTGGGAGTAGGGAATGTCACAAATTGGAGTTAGGGAAGATGGTACCATTAGTTCCCCCTTCTTATTAACATAAGCAAGTGTGTGACTAATCTACTTAAATGATATATGCCTTCTGTATATATTAAGGCTTAAGCACACGAGTTTTATCAATAAAGTACGGCGAAATATAAAACATGAAATCACCTTATCGGTTATATAAATGAACATGCATTCATTTATATAACCGATAAGGTGATTTCACGTTTTTATATATTTCGCCGTACTTCATTAATAAAAACGTCAGACCTGTGATATTAAGCAATTTACTAACAAAAGTGGACTACTTGAAGTTGCACATAAGTACAGTACACATCAATCTACTGTTTAGTTTATAACTTAGAAAAACTTGTAAGTTAATAAACGTGATTACAATCATTTTCTCCAATATAATTGCTTGTGATCTTGGCAGTCACATATGTTTAAAATAAGCTACTCACTTTCACTTTCGACTCATCTAACGTGCCATGAAAATGGCGGGTTTTTTAAAAAATCTTTTATCTTTCGAACCAACTTCGGCATTGGTCGTAAAAAGGCTACGATAGACTGGTTCCTGCTTACAAATCAAACTCTGTCTCAGTTTTCTTACCAGGTTATGGTACTGTGTAATCGTCCTTACGTAATCAGTTATGTAATTTACCGAACATAATCAGTTGTCGTGCAAATGCATACAATAATTATCTGAATATGGTATTCCCGTAGTTAATTTGTAATGTATGGTACTTGATAGTCGATATATTTACAATTATCTTTCAAATTATTCATTTCATTCGCGGTTACAATAATTAATTTGGGAATGACAATGGCGGGCATCATTTTCATGGCGGCATCTTTTAATTGAATTCGCAGAGAAAACAATGTGTGTGTGGAATTGTGCGTGATTTAGATTTTTAACGTAACTTGAACATTTTTCAGTCATATCGCAACGATGTCTGCAGTGGGGCAGTTTATATTATAGTGATGTCTAGCCAGGGCTGGCGCTTCCGCAAGTCGAACTAGGTAATCGCCTAGGGCGCTGGGCTAAGGGTTTATTTCATGATGGGCGGGGGGGGGGGGGGGGGTGCTGAGTGGAAGGGGGGCGCCAGATATCTGATCTCGCATAGGGCACCAAAATGCCTTGCACCGGCGCTGTGTCTTGCACTAGAGCATCATCAGACATGTAGCATGATCATGATGTCGCACCTAGTCACATTATCTTGACACCAGACCGACCAGTCCTAACACCAGAGGCGTAGCTAGAGTGTTTGGCGCCCGGGGACAATATTCATTCCCCCCCCCCCCCTCAACTCCGAAACCCATTATTTTCATCAATAAAATCACCATTACCCGTTACAACCTATTTCAAAGCCCATTTTGGCGCCCCCACTAGTATGGCGCCCGGGGACATATGTACCCCCTGCCCCCCCCCCCCCCCAGCTACGCCTCTGCCTAACACTAACCTTTTAATGCTGAGCGCCATGCGAGCCAGCCCTGAAGGCAATGTTATATGCCAAAGAAACTATTTCTTTCCCAATGAAAATCATTTAATTCATTATAATTTAATTCATAAACATGGAACAGTTTATTCAAGAAGAAAGTGTTTCATTTGGGTCCCCGTTAGATTTAGATATCATTTACGGAGAACATGTTTAACTCTCGCTCATAATACCTTTTGTTTCAGCGATCTATATGTTATTTAAGTGTTTTATTTAACTATATGTTATTTAACTTGTAAGGTGCTGCCGGTTATCAAGGGTTATCAGTACAATATTGCACAAGCAGCTGGTCAGAGGTATTGCACAACTTGTAAGAACAACACTCGAAACCGCCTCCCGCTAATACTCGCTTATCTAAGGAATGACCTCTACGGTGTAATATGCCCGGTTAGAATGGATATGGTAATCTGAGATGGTACTTTGAACAAGACAACACACGAGCCCCCGTAAAGATAAAAAAGAGAATTTAATTAAATACAATTAAGAGAAGAATGACACAGTAAATTACAAATTTTCTTTCCTTCTGACTTTTCTTCGTTCAGAAGTACTTCAAAACCGAAGCTTTAAAATAGCAGATACGTTAATTAAAATTAGAACACTAATAAAGTAGATGAATTTAACCGTTAATAACTGATAGTACTTTCATCATGGAATCGAATGTTCATTAACATTGGACTGTTGGGTGATTCACAATGACCTTGTTCGTTGACTGGGTTTTTTCTTCTGCGGGCGTTACGACTTTCTTGCCCTTTGATTGAACGGGGAATTCCACACTCTGACTACTGACTTCTTTTCCCTCTTTTTCCTTGACTCCTTTTTCCTCCTTTTCTTACTTCTCGCTGATTCCCAGCGCTTTCCAAACAAACTATTTTCCTTGTAAAAGAAAAGGGTAGAACGCCCTAAGTATCTTACTTTAATAGTTGAGATTGTCCGTCCGTCTTTCAGGTTCGAACAATCAGATCTTACTATCAGTGTTATCATTTATACGGCTAACAAATACTACACAAGTCTTCAGATCAATAAAGCTATACTGCTACTTATCGACATCAGAACCCGGGAAAGTCATATATTCCCGTAAATCATTACGTAAAGTGAGGTAATATGTCATAACACACAATCCATATTCACTAATATGATAAATTCAAATTAATGTAACACTTTCCAATCACAAATGTACACGGCGGGTTTTCTACACCACCCATTTACCTACCTAAGTATATAAGGTAAAAATTGCTAATTCAGAATTCAAAAATACATTATTAAGTCATTGTAATACCGACTTTCCATACAAAATATGAACACATCATGCATCTGTAACCAAGAAACATCATATCAATGTACGTTATTAAATCAATGGAATACTGAACTATAGTATCGATACATCATGTATCTATAACAAAGAAAACATCACATAAATTACATCATGATAAATGTGAATTTTAGTTAAATACCTTGTGTTTTTGGCGTCTCACAATCGTTCCACATTCAGTTTAATCTGGAACCACAATCTTACGACGTCGTTCTTGCAACGAGCGGTCGGAGTCTTGGTAACGGTTCTCTCTTGCAGAGAAATTTTTAGACTAATTTAAACTCATTAACTCCGAGGATATATTTCCCCGATCCTAGGATTCGACACACCCCCTTCCTCCTACATTTGACCAATCGGAATAAATGCTATTCCTATGGACATTTTGAAAAACAGTCTTTCAAGATGCCAAAAATGCCACCTTATCACCCTATCATTTATTTCAAATCACTTTGTCAGCTTCTACGTGAAAAATTCGTATTTTTACGCGTGTCAAACACCCAGTCCGTTTTCACTCTAAATATTGTAACAGTCTGACCGAGTTAAGAAAACATTCCTTACTCCAAACTCTACTCCAAGATAATTAATTGTCGGCTAGACTACGAATCAATCAATGAATTTCACTGGCGAAAAATTTGGCACTTGACATAACTGTTATTTTCATTACAATTGTAAACTTTATACTTTATACCGAATGATATTAATTATTAAAACTATATGTTATTTTCGTTACAATATTTAACTTTATACCAAATAATGTTACTTATTATAACTATGTTATTTTCGTTGCAATTTTAAATTATACCGAATGATATTAAGTAAGTAAATGTATGTGCTGTATGTGTGTGTGTGTGTGTATATATATATATATATATATATATATATATATATATATATATATATATATATATATATATATATATATATAATGCAATACAATCAAACAATATTTCATTTTGTTTTCAGAAGACGTCAAAATTACCAACACATCAAGTGGACTATAATACTTCTACCTAAAAAAGAACATAACAGAACCATTATTTATGGCAGATTAAACTCTCGACACAAGTTTACTGCAGTGTTCTGTTTACATTTCAAATACATATAGCACGACTTCTAGTGTTATTGCAAAGGAAAAAGTCTAGAATTTAAATATTACACTGTAAATTAATTTAAAGCAAAATTTAAAAAATATGATCAAAATTTTTTTTAGACTTACGATAGCATTAAAACATTTTAATGGCACAATAAAAAAAATATGAAAGGGAATTAGCTGAAATCCGTATGTTTTAAATTAGAAATATTCCATATATATTAGCAAAAATACTACCTTTGGTCGACAGGCAAGCAACCTTTGGGCGACCCTTGTCACAGAAAAGATATAATATCTTCTGTCGCTCAAAAGTCAAACAATATTTCGTACATTTTCCGTTAACTGAAAAGTGTATCAGTTTTTCGAAAATTATGAATGAGATAGTAATAAGGTTAAACTGTGCTTTAAATTCAAGTTAATACGAAAGGTTTCATAGATTTTTGCATTTTAAAGTTTTGATATATATTTGCGGTGCAACCTTTCGGCGACATCGTGTATACTTTGAATATCTCTGTTGATAGGATGTATGTTTACATTACTTAAGTATATTTTAAAATGATTTTTTATCGTCATCGTTCATATGTATCGTGGCGTTATCAAAAACAATGCTATAGTGATAACCCCACATATTAGCTAAGTTCATACCCAATTCTAAGCTTTACACTGTTGCTGAAGCATTCTAGTGTGATGCGCAACCAGCGCATGCTTATAGTCAGCTTCCGGAGACGCTTTGCTGATGTTCATATTGGAAACAATGGCAGATTTATCACTGAGCTATGGAAAGCGCATGGTAAGTACTTTCCACGTAATGAAGAGTCTGAGATTCTCAAATATAGCAGCAATTGATATTGTAGGAAAGGCTTTCGCAAGCGTGGGAATGGTGGGGTGTCTCTTTAGTCTTGTTCCAATCACGGTCAATATCATCGTGTCTCCGCCTCCGGTTCCATTATCTATTAGAAACAAATACATGCTCATGATATCTCTTCTTAAATACGCTAATATTTTCAGCAGATTTTACATGTAGTGGAATCTTGTTCCACACAACTGTACCAGAGTATTGGAAGCTCTTTTTAAATTGCTGTGTTCTTGGTTTTGGTGCTTGAAGGTTTCCTTGTGATATTGATCTCAACTGGTATTGTGTTGAAAAAAACCTGAATAAGTCTAGCAACAGGGGATGATTTTTTCATAATTATAGAATATATAAAAATGGAATGTTTTCTACATAATATAAGTGTGCAAATTTAAAAAATGAACCCATCTTTATGATATCTTTTCAAATAAATTCACAGGAAGCATTCAAACATATGTACCGTCCATCATCTTTTATATTGGTCTTCGGCAATTTTTGAAAATTCTTGACCTCATGTTATTTCAAGCTGAAATTTGCATATTTCTTAAGTATATTTTACATAGAAATGTTTTGTGAACATTCAGCTTTTAAGAATAAATTGACATTTTCTGAGTTCTAGGTAATTCAGAATCCACCTCGTGCCTTTTTATCAACCCCCACAACATTTTTGCATGAATTATTATATTTTTGAGTCCTATACAAATTGAAATTATATGTTGCTTTTAAAATGGTATGTTTTCTGCTTAATTTGAGTGTGCAGATTTAAAAAATGAACCCATCTTTATGGTATCTTTTGAAATAAATTCACAGGAAGCATTCAAACACATGTACTGTCCACCATTTTTAATATTGGTCTTTGGCACTTTTTGAAAGTTCTTGACATCATGTTAGTTTAATCTGCAATTTGCATATTTCTTACAAATGTTTATATAGAAATGTTTTGTGAACATTATGCTTTAAGAATAAATTGTCTTTTTCTATGTTCCAGGTAATTCAGAAGCCCCTCTGTGCCCTTTTATCCACCCACCCCCCATTTTTGCATGAAATACTATATTTTTGAGTCATACACAAGTTGAAATTATATGTTGCTTTTAAAATGGAATGTTTTCTGCTTAATTTGAGTGTGCAGATTTCAAAAATGAACCCATGTTTATGATATATTTTCAAATAATTTCACAGGAAGCATTCAAGCACATGTACTGTCCACCATTTTTAATATTGGTCTTTGGCAATTTTTGAAAATTCTTGACCTCATGTTATTTCAAGCTGAAATTTGCATATTTGTTACATATGTTTATATAGAAATGTTTTGTGAACATTCAGCTTTAAGAATAAATTTACTTTTTCTATATTGTCAACTTAGGATGGCACAACAATAAATTTTAAACATTAAACTTCTTTCAAAATGGGAAACTTGGATTAAGATGCTTAATTTTTTAAGGTTTACATTTGCATCTTTAAAATAATGTATTTATTTGTATCATTCTAAAAGATGCATAGTAAATCGGATTTTCTGGGTTACAGGTTCAAGATCATGGAGTGGGTCTACATGATGACATTTAGAAATCACATTTTCATGTGCATTTCAAGTCTAAATGTGGGATATTTTTGTACACTTTATGAATATCACTGTCCTTGATTAAAGTATTATCGTTTTTTCTTGATACAAAATGGATTTTTTAACCAAAATAACACGTGACATATTGCACAGAATTACCTGATGCGCAGAATTGGCTGACATGGTGGGTATATATGAATGGGTTGGCCTTGGAGCAGGCGGCTGGCTGCAGTAGCCACCACTACACTGCTGCTACGCACAGTACATCTGAAAGCATGGACTCCAGCTGCCTTCCGCACACGTTTGTTAATCAGTGACATAGGCAACATACAGTTTAATCGAGTTTTTAATATCTATATTTTTCCAACAAATACTACATATTATTTAAAAATATTGTTACGTATATCAGATTTAATTCATATTTATTTGAATTTAATTGTTTGTTTTAACTTTTTTATTATATTTAATGTTATTATAATGTAAATTTATTCACTGGAGATGATAATTTGTCCAGAAAACCTGTTGACCTTAATCAATCTTATATAAACACCAGGTGTTGACCTCGATCCTGACCTTGATTCAAGATTAGTAGCAGCCACGTGAATAAGTTCTGTTTTTATTTTAAAATGATTGCTTGTTGTCAAGGTCATGATGGGACTGTGTTTTTTAAAACTTTATTCTCGGAGTAAAATCATTGGTCTAATCAAGGCCATATTCTGTTTACGTGATTTTTTTTTATATGTAAACACGATCATGTGACCCCCTTTTGATTTCGCAATTTGGGGAATTTTTAAACTGCGTCTTAGTATACGATATAATCTTTGTTTTAGAGAGAGATCTCTAAGTTTTCGGGCTTTTACGCTTGGTATAAAGTTTTTATTGTTGTAGCCAGATTTTTTAGTTATAATTTTCTTCAGATCGTTTGGATTTTAGAAGGATTAAATCTTTTTCCTGTAAATATTTTTGTGCTCAAACAGGATTCTTGAACAAAGACATTTAGTGAAGTTTTATTCGGATTTCCAACACCTAAGTGTCATTATTTGTATTTCTACAAGGAACAGTAGATAATAAAAAAAAACAATACAGACTACAGCATACGTCATCATCATCCAACTTGGATTCTTTGTCGGGATTCGAACTTGAAATTATTAGAACATTTTATTACTAGGACTTTTTCCATTAATTCGTTGATTATTCTTGGATTATTTTTAGATTATTCTTGGATTCTTTTTGGATTTGATTCTTGAAACCATAAGTTTTTATTTTTTTCATTTTTACAGAATATTTCCAGGGAAATAAATTATTTGTTAAATTTTACAAAGCTTGTTGTTTTCACTCTTTCAGTGTTACTGTTTATTATAGCCTAAACACTTAACATAAGAATATTCTGTATACTACTGATGCTAATAACGGATGCGCATTATAAACTATAGCAACTTTAAGGATGCTTTCATTGCTGCACACCCTGATCTGAAGGCAAATCTGACACATAAACGTGCACAGGAGCAGTGGAACAATTGTAAACAAAATGAAGAAGTCAAAAACTTGATTTGAGTTTGGCATGCGAGAGCAGCAGAAAGAAAAAGTCTGATGAGCATTTGCACCCGAACTGCCTAAGGTAACTCTAAGCCAAGCATCAGATTTAACTACTTCGACGCTAACCACGTCTATCAGGAACTACCGTCAACTGTGTTGATAATAAATAGTGATGTTCAGTCAGAGGTGGAAGAGACATCTTCTGCTGACGTAACAACAAGAGACTGATGCCGAGACGCAAACAACAGCATTAGCATGTCTAGTGAAGAAAGAAAACCCAAAGCTCTACACCAGCACAAGACACATCAAGCAGTGAGTTAGAATCTGTCAGCGCAAAAATGGCTACCGTATTTACCGTATGTTTTCGGACACTGTATGTTTTCGAACACCGTTTTTTTCGGGGAAAAATCATATTTAAATGCCTTGTAAGTTTTCGGACGTTACTCCGCTATAATTGTTTCTACAATTTATGTTTTCGGACACAATATTGGAGGATCTGCTACGTCGTTTTAATGTAAAATTTACAGCGTGTTTGCCGTTAATTTAACTGATACAAAAGTTCGTTTTATTTGGTCGCCAATTATTTAATGCGATCATGAACGTCCATGAACTAATATAATTTAAAATTATTAATCACATGTATGTATGTATGTATGTATGTATGTATGTATGTATGTATGTATGTATGTATGTATGTATGCAGATAGAATGATAGATAGATAAAAAAAAATTTATTAAGCCATTAACAATAAATAACGATATCAAAGAATGAAAAGAAGTATGATTTAATGCTGTAATATATTTAAATATATTATTTAATTTCAAGCAGGTTGTCCATAGCATGTTTTAGGTCCTCGGGTGAAAAGCCCTCAAATTCTGTATCGCTATCATCATCATCCATAATGTTTCATTGTTCGTCATTTCTGATCAGCGCGTTTTCGCTTCCGCTCAGATTGACACTGATGCCGCACACCTTAAAAGATTTCATTATCATTGTGCGTCTTTGGAGACGATTTTGACAAGGGCGAGTCCCTCCAAGAACTAGGCAGTGCCTCCTCACTTGTTGCATAACGTATGATAAACTTATCCATCAAAATTATTACAGTACTAACAATATTATGTTTCACAACGATAGCTATCCAGTATACTAACTTTTGTATGTGGTGGGTATTTTATTTATACTTTTTATTTTAATAGTTTCATTCAGCTAACAAAAATATGATTGGTTGTCAGTATAGACATTGTTACACACGAAACCACTTCATACAGGTGTGACAGTTATGGCTTTGATTAGAAACCATGACCCCTGCTTTATATCATTAAACAATACATCAGAGTCGGTATGGATTAGTAAAATTAATTGGCATTGTCCAACAAAACAAACCCCTTATCCCTGAGGCATTATATACAAAGGTTTAAACATAGTTATTGTTCTACAGGTAATAAACCTCTTGGTAGACGATATATTTGATTGTGGGTGCTAAATGTTAGGTACATCGTGTGCTCTTTTAATAAAATCCAGATGGCTGCCTTTTATTTCCGAACACATCTGTCAAAGAAATCCCACCAGTTATATTATTAACAATTAACACCCAGACACTTTGAAATCTCTGACATGCATCACTACAATCTTCGAGCAGTAGATCGTTTCCAGCCGGCAAGCTTTGCTCATTTTAAATCTACCCTCGGCTAGGTGGAAAAAAAAGAAGAGAGAACCACAACAAATGCATCACCTTTATTTAAAAAAAAATATCAACATATTAATCACGCCGACTCGTATATTGCAAATTGCTTTTTATTTTTACCCTTCGTAGGCATACATACAACACTCACCCCATTTGGAGCCTCTCACCTTAAGAATAGCCATCATACATGTACCGGTGTTTCGACTCGCGATACTAAAATGTTTCTGCCCAAAATATCTTAAGAATTATAACTCCAAAATCTTTTTATTTAGTTTGTATTAATATCTTAATTACACAGAAATAAAGCTTGCGTGCGTTTGTAATGTAGATTTTAATGATCATTAGCAGAAGGTTAAACTGGATTGCAAGATTACTATGTTAATATGGCGGTTCTTTTGGAAAATACGCACACAATCGTGGCTCTAATACATGTATGGCTTTGTTTTCTGGTGGATGGACATGTATCAAATAGACAAAATAGGCAAGTAATGCCCATTTTTCATTAATTATCCCTTCTGTGGTGTTAGACAAAATACTTGTTTTACTTCATGGCAGCACGTTGTCATGTGAGCTAACGGTAACTTCGTTACGGACGGGGAAGGGGGGGGGGTGGAGGCATAATTCTATCTTCACTTTTATGTTTTCGGACACCTAATCAAAGAATTTAATATGTATTCTGACAACAAAAAAAGTAATTATTTGTTGCAGTCCGAAAACATACGGTAAATACGGTAGTCTTCTACAGGTAAAAAAACACTGGACTGTGGACAGCTGATATGAAAACAAAGTCTGATGAACTCGGCTGCAAAAAGGTGTAGCTTGAGAAAAAGTTAAAATGACTGGCAGCTGAATGAGCACGCAAACAGACCTCCAGGCTTGACTTCAAGAGAAAACTGACTGAAGTTACTGAAGAACATTCAGTTATTGGCCAGCAATTCAACAAGTTCTGTCAGCAGAAAGTAGGAAGGCACCGCTTAGAAGATGACCAACCAAACTTGCTAAAGACAATCGTACACATTCCTGAGGATACCCTTTGATTTCTACTGTCCGTCGGTGACTGCTGATCTTGAAAAGCGCGTTTGTAATCAGTGTGGCCTGTACTTTCCATCTCTGGCTGAGAAGCACAATCATGCCCATTTTCACAGGCAGCCTAAATCTGTTAGCGCTATTCTGTCAACTTCATCATCAGCTTCTGCAACTGAAAGCAGTGATGGTCTGCCAATTGTTCGCAACTTATTTGACTGGTTATAGTCTGCGTTTGTTAAAGTGGAGTAAGACATTGACAGTCTATCGAATTTAGTTTCTGTGAGATGGCAACTTTTGTTCTATGTCCTGAATCAAGACTTTTTAGAGAAAGAACTTTCTGCTTGATTTTTTTTCTTTCTTTTGAGCTACATGCTGTGATGAGATCAGTGAGCGTTGTATTTTGAGAGCACCAGCTATTACACTGCCAGACAATAGAGTAGTGTATAATGCTAAATGAGGACGTCCACAGCCGGGTGGTGGTGGGGGGTAAGCCACATGTGCACAAATGTGGACAAGGGGGGATGGGGGTAGGAAAACAGGTATTATCTGTGGACATGCTTGATGGACAACCCCTTGTGTCTTTGACATTTGAAATAAATATACATAACTTAGATTGTTTTATTTTTATTTACATTCAAAGACAAATCTGTTTCAATATTAAATCATTTAATAACTTGGGAACATTGATCAGGAATGCTATAAAAATATATGTACATTTTTTTAATATAACCTTTATTGTAATAATGTGTTTTGAAGTATATATGTTGTTGCTATGCAATTACACCATTGCTATCAGAAATTCCGGTTGAAATAACTGATGTGCATGCATGTGTCATGTTTGATAAACGTTTTATCAATGAAAAGTCAGGAAATGTTATTCTAGTAACCCGTGTGGACTGACTTCTCTCCATTTCATAAAAAAATTTGGGCATGTTCAAAAAATTGGCCAACTCTAAATTTTCATAATGATATTTTTCTGTTTAGTGTTAATCACTTGAATATTATGATGCTGTCACAAAATGAGCAGTCTTCCCATTAACATTTTTATAGTTGGACCAAATTGTACATACACTGTTTGGGTTTCACCCAGGCCGTTCTATGATTGTGAATGCAATTCCATCCCATTTTATTTCCTGTGACAGACGGCTTTGTTTGCAACAGGCTGCTCTTTACCTTGTGCTAGACCTTATTTATTTTCATTATAAAGAGCCTCAAATAAAATTCTTTGTAAATATTGACCATATCTTCTCGTTTGTTTTTTTTATGTTATTGTAAGTGGCAATATACAGTGTGCAAAGTTCAATAAGGTCAGTGTTAATTAACAGCACATGGTGATGCATTTATAAGGTAATTTTGTTACTTTCTGCTGGTAACATTGTGCACTCAGCAGAGAACATGTTGGCACTCAGAGAAGTAGATGTGATTACAGAAGTATTAATTGTCCATGTAGCCATTCATCCAAGATATTAAAAGTAACTTTCAGATCAATTCATTCTGGAAAGAACTGTTTTGATAGTTGTCATTTGGTAATTGATGAAGTTTGTGTTTATTTAGTTTTTCCAAATAAGGATTAAGATTGTTTTCGATCTGGCCAAAAGATCCTGCCAGTTCCTGTCCTTTACACACACATTATAAGAGTGTTATAGTGAATTATTAAAGTGCTGAGATTGAGTGATTACTGTGCAAACTTAGTAATCCCAAATAGATAGAAATAATATGTTATTAAAATGTTTCTCAGTAACTCGGTCCTTTTCTTTTTCAGTTACGAATAAGTCTGCAGTGCAATCAAGTGGCTGTGGTATGTTTTCATAATAGGAATTTCTTACATTGCACTGCATCTTTGGCTGATAATGGTCTAAATTGTAAAGAGATACCGAAACAATTAAGTTATGGTCTATAATATAGATGCTAAAGTAATTAAATTATAGTCTATATTTAAATACGTGTATGTGGCATTGAGAATAAGGAAGATTTATCTGGGTATTTTTCTGCGAGTGTTTACACATTTCACTTAGACCAAAAAATTTTGACTCTATTACTTTGTCTACTTTTTATCCTTCCATTGTATTTTGTTCTTCATATGATGATTTGTGACTGTCATACAAACAGACTCTGATCTCCATTAGTTGTACTTGTAGTCTAGTTGGAATTAAGAATTTAAAGAACTGTTGAACCTAGTGTACCTTATTTGCAATGTAATCTATAGGGTTTTTTGTCGTTTTTTTCTTCATATAAAGATCTGAAATCATTTTATTAGTCTTATAAATAAAGTGTTGTTATTCTACTAAGATTTTTTTTCTTTTTTATTCTCTGTTTTAAAGTCTCAAGCCTATTGCACAAATATTGGGAAGCCCCTTGTCAGGAAATTACAACATTCTCATTAATCCTTTAACTCTTTCACTACCACTGACGTGTATATCCGCTGCATAAATATGCCTAGCCTCACCAGTGACTGATAGATCCGCTTGTAAACAGAGCACTATTACTCCCAGTGACGGACATATCAGCTTGCCGTACATGCTTCTTAAACCCTAGTGACGGATAGATCAGCGCTGTATGTCATTGTTACAACCGATCGTATTGGTCAATATATGGAAGTAAAAGTCTATTCAACCAATCAAATTAGAGTTAACAAATGATTGTTCTTACTAAATCTGGTTCCTTTTTTCAAATTTTTACCGGGTGTGTGTTAATACATGCATTTGTAGTTGACAGTAGAAACCATGGCGTTCTCTTACGATAGCGATTCAGATTCCGACTTTTCTGGTTTTTCTGAGGATGATATTGACCACCATGAATTAAGAAGTATTGGTAGTGATATTAATATATCTTCTTTATCAAGTCCGTCAGAAATTGAGACAGAAACTGATGATGAAGACGACGAAGTGTGGACAAGAGAACCACGTGCGCCGAAAGTAACGGAGTTTACAGAAAGCGTCGGCTCAACTTTCGTTTTGGATGAGGGGAAAAAAAGAAATAGATTTTTTCTTTAAATAGATATCACGAGGAATTACTTAAGAAATAGTAGAACATAGTGACTTGGTAACGGTGTTAGTAATTAAATGTATATATTTGATAAATAACTTAGTATAAAAGACTCCCAGATAAATTTTAGTGTTTACAAGCAGTTTTGTGTTATATTCCTGGATAAATTTTAGTGTTTTCAAGCAGTGTTTTGTGTTATATTCCTGGATAAATGTTAGAGTTTACAAGCAGTGTTTTGTGTTATATTCCTGGATAAATGTTTGTGTTTTCAAGCAGTGTTTTGTGTTATATTCCTGGATAAATGTTAGTGTATAAAAACAGTGTTTTGTGTTATATTCCTAAATAAATTTTAGTGTTTACAAGCAGTGTTTTGTGTTATATTCCTGGATTTCAGCAGGATAAAATAATCAAACAGATATAAGGTAGTTAGAGCTTTTATATATGCATGATTTTAGCCTATAATCAGTTTATTAGAGAGAAAATAACTAACACAATCCAACCATACATCAGCTAAAAAGTTATCATTTGGCTACAGCAGCATTTGGCTCTGGTAGTCAGCCCACAAATCAGCTGCAGTAGTGACCCCAGCAGCTAGGCATAGCAGTGAGCCACTACAGTAGCATTAGTAGGTAAAGAGTTAAATGGCCATTGATAAATATACCTGAAGTGCACTGGGCATCAGGGTCATTGAAAAAAATTGGATACAGTCCTTTAATTTTGTCACATCAAAGGTGTATGAGCCCTGTAAATAAGCACCTCATTTCAGTCTTGATAGTTGTTGATTTTTCAGTTAGGTTTTTGAAAGTCCTTGAATTTATGAGATTTTGCTTACAAATAGAGCATGATGGAAATTTTGAGTCATTTACTTGGTTTTGTAAGGAATGGATGTTCAGTTTGATTATTTTCTATCATGAGTTAGCTGTTCTGCCATTATCAATATCCATGGAAAGTAATCAGACATTGTGCATCATGTCCCTTTTACACGATGTAATTAACACGTGTGCATTCTTTCATTTCACCACAAGTTTCCGCTTAGTAAGGTTGGTTCTTTTTAATGAACAATCATTAAAAAAGGCCTGGAAAGTGCACATTCTACAATAGTTGGTTGCAAAACAAAATCCTTTGTATGTTTCTCTAACAAGTTTGAGTGATTTGATACTGCAGAAAAACTTCAGGTTAGAGTTGATGATGACAGTGGAACTTGACAGTGATCAGTTTCTCAGATTTACTCAGAAAAAGACAAGACAAAAATTGAACTTTGTTATTTCAGTTGTTTCTGCCAACCTAGAATCCCCATGTGTGCTTATATGTGGAGGGGGAGGGTCGTTGTTGTTGTTTTTGTTGTTGTAGGGTTTGATGCCATTTGTCAGGGGAGGGCAAATGCACTGTACCACATCTGACATTATGTGACACTATATGCATTCTTTTTAGCTTGTAATTCTAAAGTAATTATATAATGAAAAAGTTATAAATTTGTATCTGTATATTTTCAGAAACAACATACACCACAAGAAGAGGCCAAATTTTGGATCAAATGTGGTCTTGATCCAGATGTGTTCACTCTCAAATATATATCAGATTCAATTGGTAAGTTTATATATATTTTGAGGCATCTTTCTTAGTAACAGTTGACAACCCCATGGAACATATAGGTGTGACTTAGCTGCCCGGTGTTATTAATATGAAACTTATAATATTCTCATTCTATGTCCATGAATTCATAGAAGTTCACACATAATAGCATCATTAAAAAACAGCTTTTTTTCCAAGTGATTTTTTTTAAATTTCATGTTTGGTACTTTTACTATTGCAATTTATTAACTCTAGATCAGTCAGTGTATGTAGTAACTGTTTTCTTAGTTTCCACTCTGGTTTATCCATTACCTTTTTGTTTTCAATCTATTCAGTTTTTTCCCTTTTTTATTTTTATAACAGTGGTAGAGAATATTTGGCCCTTTGTTAGGTAGCCTCAGATTCAAAAGTCCTTAATGACCTTGGAGCAAATACATTAATGAAAAGAAAATGTTCAATGGCTGTCTTAGAAATATCTTAGTGAGGAAAACAAGCTATTGTAGTTATTCCTTGCAAGATTAAAGACAAAAAATGCAATGGAGAGTTAGATAAGTGGTGAATCTGCATAATACATGTAAATTGACCAAAAACACAAAAGAAAATATTTAATTGCATTCCGAATTACAAAATACACATAATTTGATTTTAAGCTTTTATTTAAAAATTGTCATCAGATTTATTCAACCATGTGCACAATAACTGTTTTGTTACAGTGCATTTGATAACTCTAAGCTGTATAATGTGAACAAGTTCCAGTACAAAAGTATACTTGAAATTGTAACTGAGAATGTTCACTCCAATTAGTCTTGGTGATAGAGCTGTTTGATGCATCTTAGGACTTTTGATAAATTGTTTGGTTATGACTCATGGAAATGAATTTGTATCTATACAGGTCATAGACCAGGTGAGCTTATGAAATGTTCTGTTGTCCATCATTTGTCTCTTAGCACATACAGGTTGCTTCTCATAAACTTCTTGGTAGATTGCCATGAAACTTTACAGGCTAATTCATCCCATAGTCTAGTTGGTCCTAAAAGAAAATATTGCTTTTCAGACATCCAGAATTGCTGCCACAGTGGCTATCTTGAAAGTCTTGTTATTGCTAGTAATGAATGGCTGGTCATATCAAGATGGTTTTTTTCTAAAAGACTTTATATGATGTCTAGTTGGTTCGAATGAAAATTATGCTGATGTTCGGTATAACTGTAATAGCAGCCATCTTGAAAATCGTATCACTACTTCTCCAGAACTAACAGACAGATTGACATGGAGTTTTCAATAGATGAAGTGTTCACCAAAAGACTTATTATTACATATGGTTGGTCAAAAAAAAATGGTGCACGTTTGGCATACAAAATGGCCATCACAGCAACCACCTTTAAAATCTTGCTATTCATGGTTCCCAAACTAACAGAAATATGGATAAAGTTGGGGAAAATTTATGTAATTTTCAGCCATGACTTGACAACAAACAGTTATGTAATTGAGTCTAAACTGAACTGATCATGAGTTAAATGTATTGAGTTCTGACCAGAATATTTAGTGGTTGCAGTATGGATCATTTGGGTGATTGCCATAAACATATATGTGTAGTCAATCCAAACTCGTTGGAATAGATTTATCTTGCAGACTGGTTAGTCCATGGACTAACTCCATATCAGTATTTTTTCTTAAGTGGAAGGTATAAAGACCAGTCTAACATCACAATAAGCCAACTTGTCAGCGATACATGATCTCAGAGATTTAACAAGATAAATTATACAGCTTATCGTCAACAGTCTCCGTTTTGCTATCTAAAATTTTCAAAAATGTCTTCTCAAAAAGTATATTATTTGGTAGTTAGTAAAGGGAATGCTGTGTTAAACATTATTGTCAATACTAACTTTGACCACAGCTCTACTTTGCAGTGAATTTTACTACAGACATTGCTAAATTTGTAGAAATCTACCAACTTACTTGGTGGACCAAAATGACATAATGCACCAGCTGATGACCTCATTTTTGCTGACCAATATCTATTCAGTTTGGTGTGCTTTGCTTGTATGTTAAATTACTGGGATAATGATAAAGTCCAGTGGTAACATTGGTAAATGGGTAATCCAAGTTTACTACAGTCAAGTATTTATGTGAAGCAGATTCAAGAGGCAAAGATCTAATCATTACAGATATTATTATACCTAGCTAACCGACTACTTTTAGCCATCCCTGAACCTTAATATGTCATGATATACAGTAACTACTGAAAATTTTATCACAGCTGAATTTAAAATGATTCAAGGAAATATAACAATTTTAGTGAAAAACTTTCCCAAGTATTTTCTAGAACCTCAATATTTGTAATTGTTCCAATTTTAGGCTATGGAGTACTGGCAGGAAGAAAATTTAAGAAAGGAGATTTCCTTTTGCATTACTGTGGCACACTGTTGAGAGGGAATAAAGTAAAAGACTTGGAACAAAAGCATGCCAGGGCGGGTGAGGGTTGTTGTATGTTTAACTTTTCATTCAAGAAAAAGAGATACTGGTGAGTACAGAAAGAGAAAAACTTAAGGTTTGAAGTAATGTTATTCACAAACTCAAATTTGTTTGTATTCCCCCACCAATTTTAAAAATGAAGAGCTTCAAACTAATGCATAAAACTTGATCATTTCATTCTTCAGTTTATAATTTTGACCAATTGTTGCTAGAGGGTGACCCAAAATGTCATCTTGCTCGCATTTAAAACCAAATGGAAGCTGCTGATGTGAACATAACCGACTGCTCGCTGTCCTTTTCTGATTTCTAGAACAATCCATTTTCAATACAACCTTTGTCTGCATCCAATATTTGTAATTTATAGTTCTAATATTTATTTTAAAATATTGAACCAATAAAAAGGTTTAACGCTTGAAACAATAAGTTGACATTGTTCGGAACCTCCTGGTGATCAGTTTAGAAATTATAAATTGATGAAAGAAATCTCCAAGTCTCTGGCATTTTTTACATTATTTTCATTTTAAATATCAGCAGAGGGTATGAAAAAATGGGAGGGTATATACTATAGCAATAAAGCAATTAACTCGAGTTTTATTCATTCAGAAATTTAGTAACATCTGTACTAGAAAGAATGAGTAATAAATTTGTCGACACCATCATTTATAGTTAAATATTTTTTATTTTAATGTTCATAATTTGCATGATACTTTATTTAGTAAAAAAATTAGTATACATTTAGTAGTATAACTCGTGTAATCGTGATGCTTATGTTTACTACTTACGGTTTCATTTGTGATATTTCATTTGTTGATACATCTATACACAGCTCAGTTTACTTCTTAAGAAGTCTGATTACACTAAGTTTGTATTTATTTACCTCAAACATTTAATGAACAGTCAGCCTTTAACAAGAAACATCTGTGTAATTATTGGAAAAGGTATGATAAAGTGTTTTAGTCAACTTCAGATTCATTAAGAGTTTAACTTATCTGGGTAAACATTTGTTTTCATACTATTGTCATACTAATATGAGTCAATAAAAACTAATTGGCCATGTTATGAAAACATAAGCATGACAAGTTGTCAGAAGGATATCAGCAAGTAACAGATGAAACTTAGACATATGGACATATTTTGTGTACAGATTGGTCGTAAGTGGAAATATTGCCAAATTTGCAACTGAAAATACAATGGTTTTGCCCTGGAGTACTGTAGATATCTGTAACTATGTCCACATTTTAAGACTACATGCTAAACAGCTGATCTGACAGCCAAGTAACATGTATTATTGCCCAAACATGATATATTTCACTTTTGGAAATTATTCATATTTCCTTGCAGAAATATTTACAGAGATTTACAAATTCTTTGCAGTACAAGATTGAAAAATTAAGAACTATTTTACAAGAGTGTGAGTGTTAAAACTTGAATCTTGTGCTTTAGTCACAATCCTGCTTATGTTTATTTTTTCAAAGTCATTTGTGTTATAACACGTTTAAGAAATCATTAAACTATTTCTTCATTAGCATTGATGCCACTGAACACAACAGGATGGGGAGAATGGTAAATGATGCAACCAGCTCCAAGATAAACAGCAAAATGGAAGTTATTAGTCTTAATGACATACCTTTTCTCTGTCTTTTTGCAATAAGAGAGATTGAAGAAGGAGAGGAAATATTGTATGATTATGGTGAGGAAAATAAGCATTGGAGAAAAGAGGTAAGTTGAAAAACAGTTGTTTGTATATTTGTGTCAGTGAACTACCTTTTTCTAAATTTTTCACCAAATTTTCTAAATAGGTTTGTGATATCAAGATCCACAATGTGTAGATTTATTTTTGGTAAAGTGATCCACAGTGAAACCACACAAGCAGGTGAGATATATTATGCCCACCTGGGTCTCAGTTTGATTAAAAACAATTTAATAAACTTTGTTTACATATATTGGTAAATAAAACAATCCCCTAAATATACAAAGAATACCTGTGTATACAGGAAAACTTTGTGTTTGGAGTAATATTATTCACAAAGTCCCATTTGTTTGTATCCCCCCACCAATTTGAAAAATAAATGAAAACCATGTTTTTACTTGCTGTATGGTATGTCATCATAAATCATAAAATTATAACTATATAATAGTTGTTTTCATCTGCTTTAGAAAATAAATGAAGAAAGCCTTTCCTACTCTGGTAAGTTTATATATTTCTGTTACAGAAGGAACATCAACTTGGCATCATCATTCTTGTATTTTGCACATTTATGTTGCAAAAATTGAAAACATGTATCAAAATTTGTAGATATGATTGTTAAATACTCATTTTCACAGTAACCACCTAAACTTTAGAGAATTCTGTAAACACTGCCATATTGAATTGGTCAGCATTGTAATAATATTATGCAGTTGTTTTTGAAAACAAAATTTGCACAGCAGCAGTGCTGATAGCCAAGTTGTAATCATACCTGACAAGACTATAAACACGCGCACACAAATCTTTGCTCCAGGTGTTTTGATTGTTTAAATTATTAAATATGGAATATCACCTACATTTATGAGTGAGTTCTGAAATATTCATATTAAGTATTTCTTCAAGATTTGAAAACAAAATGATGATAGAGATTGCTATCATGCATGTATGTCTAATGTTTGAAAAATTTGGAAATGTCTTTTGATACCTGTGGGAGTTTCTTGTACGACAGTATATATTTAGAATCTGATGTCACGAAATATGTGTAAGATCTGTAGAAAATTTTATTATTTCAAGAAACAAGAGACAAAACTTCCAGTTGTGCTTAAATCAACAAAAATGATAACATGCTCACATTTTACTTGATCATAAGTAAAATAAACAAAAAACCTGAAATTATGACATTACTAAATTTTATAATGTTCACAGTGAGGGTGTCAAGATTAACTCCTGCCATATTGCCCAGAAATCCTCAGACCAAATTAACTAATCAGTTCTGAAATTATTTTTCACTATATAAAAGTCATGTCATGTCCCATAAATCAATTTTATGCCAATCTCAAAATTTCCTACATTGACTGTACACCTGCTCAGTCAGTTCTTGATTTCATTATAGTATGGTGGTGTATAGCTCCTTGTAGACAGTGACTAAATCTCATTGTTATATACATGAAACAAAAGTGAGATATTAATATTTATCATTGAAGGGTTTATTGCATCCTGAGTGTAATAAAGATTTTGTCATTGTCATTCTCACACAGACCCAGTTGCCAGTTTGGTTCTACATGGTTATATGCATGCTCTTTTGGAAATAATTTTTGCTCAACTCTTTTGTTAAACTGTCATGATATAGGTTATTTAAAAACTTTGGAGTTTACCAATATTCATACTTCGCACTGTTTGGAGTAAAGTTATATTACACATATCATCCCTTCAGATATTTATTCCTGGATCTCCCTTTGTCCTTCTTGGACTATATAATTTGAGTATTTTAGGTTAAAAATTTTCATGTTTAGACTAAGCAGCTTAATTTCAATTTTTTTTAAAAAGCAGTTTTCAAAGATAAAAAAATTCTTTACACTTTTGTTTACAAATGAACGTACATTATTTGCATATCACATTTCATTTTGAAAAAGACAAATAATGAGTGGCTAGCCATTTATTTTTTATTCTAGTGGAACAATATGCCACTGTCCCACTGTTTGTCAGGCCATTTTCATTTTCTGTGTTCTAAATTGCATAGTTTAATCAAACTTTGTGAATACAAGTTTGTTCAGGTATTTTGTCAGTAGTCTCCAGCACTAATAAGTACTTTTGAGAGCAGACTGACCTCAGTAACTAGTAACATTTGGTGTAAGAAGGTTCACAAAAAGAAGTTCCTGAAAACAATCTTTCCCTCAGTTATATTTAAGATGTCAACAGTGTCAGCATAAATACTTATTAGTGTGTGAGAACATTTTTTTCTGTGCAATTTTTTTTCATGATTACTCAGACGGACTTTACAACCACTTACCTGTTGAGAGCAATACTATCATGTAAGAAATCATTTTACTGAATGGCAAATTCACCAGTAGCCTTTGTCTTTTTGTGCTTCAGATATTGATCAAGATCCTTTTGATTTAGATAAAGACTATGTGCCAGATACCAGTCAATGTGGTAAGAGTTACACCTACTAACATTGTGTGAGACAACAATGTTTATTACTTCAAAACAAAGTGTTATCCTTATCCATACTGCACTTTGGTTATTGTTTGTGTTTGTTCCGTTTACATTGTGAGGCATACGGTTTACATGAGTACATTTGTAGTTTAGTCTTTTTTTTAAATGAGAGTGTCAAGGCTTTGTCAATCATGCTTATGACTTTTTCCGTTTGATCATCAAATATTTTTTCAGTTTTTTTGTAGTAAATATCTGCATGTTTGACTTTGCTGTTGGATCTGACCATGGCTTATGCAGACCTGGGCAATTTATGGTCCAACTGGTCCTGGGCCAGTGAGTCAAAAGTGCAATTTTCAAGCCTTTGACCATTATGAAAGCCCCCATAGTATGGTAAAACCCAAGGACCAATAAATTGCAGCACATATTCAATGTTGCACACCAAACTTAAGTGACAGGCATGACAAAATTCTTCCTGTCAAGCAAGAGGTACAATTAGTTTCAAAATAAATATGCGAACACATTCAGGAATGCATTATTAAATTTATTTTAATCAGATTGCTTCAAGTTCTGTTGTACATTTAGAATAAATTGATTTTCCTTTTAGGCCTCAATGACAGTCTTTCTAAAAGTTTAAAACATCAAGAACTGCAAATGATGGATAAGACTATATCTATCTCCATTTTTGATAGAGTAGGGACAGTATGACATGATTTCTAAATTCTGCTTGTGTTGTGTTGCACCAACAATTTTTTAAAAAAACACCTTATACCCAGAAATTACCTCTTATTTTAAATAATTTCAGAACCAGGTTCAGATTCAAGAACATCTGAACCTATTCCATTTTTTGGGAAACTCTTACAGAGAGGTAAATATGAAATTTAGAAACAGTTTGTGAACTACTAAATAATTGCTGATCTGTCCTGAAATACTATAGAATTTAAGCTTTTTTCCCTCTATCTGGCAAACCAGAAGTAATAACATTAACACTACAGCTGTGGAAGGGCTATGTGGTGTTGCCTTTGTCCAAGAAAGTCTTAGTTTTCTTTGATATGTGTATTTAATAACATTATTGCCACAGATCATAAAATAAATGGAGACACAGCATAAATGATTTTCTTTACTAAGTACCAAAAGAGCCTCTCACTATTCAAATCCAGAATGATAGTGCCAAGAATTATAATACAGGAATTTATCTCTAAGTATCATAGAGGCATTTTGAAAAAAAGGTAATGTTCTGTTTAGATTAAAAAGGGTTTTTGTTATATTGATGTCTTTACATATTGCATTTAATTCATACAATAGTCTTCTTTATAATTTTTCTTTAGGACAACCAGCAACTAGGAGAAAAGACAGCTCTCAGATCTCCAGCCACCAACAGTTTCAACATTACCAGAGCCTTCCAAAGCCCCAGGAAACATTTCATCCATACCAGCATCGTCAAGGTCACAAGAATGGCAACACATCCAGTGAACAAACACAGGGACCAGTGGGCAACCAGATTCATTTAGGAGAAATGGATAGCAAGCAGGTGGACGAATCATCACAAAACAAAGTGCAAGAAGACATTGATGGACATGTACCAGATCTAGGTCTGATACTTAGTCAGGACCCAGTTTGTGGGGAAAGGCACTTTCAAGATCCGATTGAATGTCGAGGTAAAGGTATAATGAATGATCAAACATTGATCAAGTTTTTCATGGAAACTGCACATTTATCTCTATTAACTTGAGTGATATTGGTTGAAGCGTGCAATGTAAAATATTTTCTTCAGTCTATTCCACGAGTATAATTATAGTTGGTTAAAAGGCATGCTTTAAATAAACATGGGTTTTAAAGTTTATCCAATTTTTTTTGTCAATTTATTATCAACAATGTGGTATCATTTGGATGTCATTTTATTATCAACAATGCAGTAAGTTTTATTTTTGATTTATCCTAATATGGTTCTTTTTTTTTAAAAAAAACCTATAGAGACTGCAGAGAATGAAGAGTTTAACCCTGGTACTGCAGAGACAGCAGTTGAATTGCCAGATCAGCATCTTTCAATTGTAATAGAGAAAGATATTGAATTGCCTGGGCAGCATGTTGGTGAGCATCCGGTTTATGTTTGCTGCAGTTGTATGTTGACTCCAAGTGATATCAATGGATATGTCAGATAAGTATTTGACCATATCATATATATCAGTGAGATGTGTACTAGAAAAGCATTACCAAATTTCAGTAATCAAAAGCATGTGCAATTACTTCCTGATTCTTACATTGGAAGTAAATGTAGATTTAATGCAATTTGAAAAGTTAAGATCACTTCAGTTCCTTAAGTGGTTGAAAATACTTGTACCTAATTTCACTTATGTAATTTTGCTTGATTAGTCAAGAATGATTAAAGTATATTTACTAAAAGTTGCGATACATTTATGAAGTGATTTGAATGGTGAGGTTAAATATTATTTTTGTAATAGCTACATATCAGTTAAGAATCTTATTACAGCCATAACATTAACCTTTTTTTTATTATTTGTAAAGGAAAAGAGGCATGTCTTTATGTTTTTTAATCAGAATTAAATTATTTAAACTTAAAAAAGTTAATATAACCAATACCAGGATACTCATTATATACAGGGATATTTCAAATTGATCAGTATGGCATGAAGAGCTTTTGATCTGTTTCTTTTAAATGTATTTATAGTTGAGGTGTTTTATTCTTCTTATATATAATTTTGGGGCAAAAGATGCTTTGTGTTGTCTTTTGTTTTCTGTTTCAGAATTTGCCGTCAGGTATATTGTGATACATTTTCTTATTTTCCACCACAAGTTGTACTTTTGCTCACCATGTTGCACATTGTTCACATGCGTTTACCTTAAAACACTACTTAAAATTTCCGTATTTTAATGTTAATGCCCCCTCCCCATCCTTATATACCTTTTTTGTGGGGAACAGACCTAGGTTTGCATTGCTTTCATTGTTTCTGTATTTGCACATGCAAATGTTTTTTTAAAAAAAAAACAACTATATGTATGGTCGCTGCTTGTTTTTGCAATCACATTCATTCTACAAGTCTTCTTATTGAGCATTTTGAAACTTTCAGGGTTTACTTGTGATGTTTGTTGCAGAAAGTTTAAAAGGAAAGGAGGTCACACTGTACATATGCTGTCACACTTCAAAGTTAAAGGTAAAAATGGCATCAAGAGATGGGTACCAAACTGCCAGCTAGTTGTATTGAGTGCATCTCATTCACTTTGCATCCATTATACATGTATACTGTGACCATTTTTCATTGAGGTGGTTTGATTTATTGATGAATCAGAATATTTACTCAAGTGATAGTGTATCATATAATTACCTTTGATTTTAGATATACCGGTAGGTCAAATGAAACATTGCCTAAAGGATATAAACTTAACAATTAAGCATTTTAGAATGAAGGAAATAAGGCCACTTTTATCATTTATAACCAGCTTGTATCTACTACACCACTCCCTCGAAATACTCGCACACTGATTACTCGCAAACTCGCTTGAAACGCGGGGTCAGGCATGGATCCCATTTTTTAAAACAGAAAATACCCCAAAAATTGATCATTATTTGTTGAACCTTAAAAAAATCGCGATCAAAATTGGTAATGGAAACTTTGATGTATCGCTTTTTATCGTCGAAAACAGTAGACAGGACCTTGAAATTGTAATCAGCACTATGAAATATCAAATTTAAAAATAGGTCATAAATTTTTTTACATTTTCTTTCCAAACGACATTCCTAGTTCACCGCAATTAACGATATGTAAGGAAATTCGATCAATGAAAATGTCACTTACGCCAAGTGGAGGCAGTACTTTAATAAATAAATGCAAATTAAATAGTTTTTTATCAATTGAAATTTGTGTTCTAGTTCTATCTTTTAGTTCCTTTTAAGTGTAATCGTCATAAATGCACTGTGTCCTCTGGTAATTAAACGTAAAATGAGTCAATCTACCGTAACAGCTATGTCCACAAGCGCTTTTTTGAGAACCTAATTAAGTGCCGACCGTGTTTTGATAACTGATTTGTGGAAGTATTTGTTGTATTGTTGCAATGAATTACAAGCTGGCCTCCTTTGTATTATCACGTTAATTATGTCTTTTGAATCAAATAAAGGAGGTGAAATAAAAGAAAAGTTAAAAGGCATGAAAATCCAACAAACTTAAAATCTAGTGGCCCCGGTCGTATGTCGGGTGAACTCACTTCATTCGAACACTTGTAAATGTTACTGTGTATGTAACATAAACTACAATAAATTAACCGACTCTTTTGTAACTGGGATCAAAGATAACAAGGCAGCGAAATGAATACTTCGTAAAATAAAGAGCTTGATTTCACAGATACGGACCATTGTGGGCAAGCGAGTTTCAGAGAATTCTTGAACTGGCACTTAGAGATATCCTCAAGGATGATAAGAAGTTTCATTAATAATTCCTATGTAATTTTCCTGTTAGCCAGTGAAAAACATCATTACAACAGCTAGTCATCAGTTGTCAAGAAAATCTCAAGCTGAGCCAAGATAATTTTTATGATTTCCAGGCCAGATGCAGTATACAATAAAACCATTTTAAAAGTCTTGAAATCGAACATGTTGGATCAAACAAACTTGCATTTGTTTTTAAGATATAATTCTCTTGTAGATCAAAAGTATCAGAAGCCCATACGTAAATGCCCGTTTTGTGAAACAGTACAGACACAGTTGGCCAGGCATATTGCCAGTAGGCACTAAGATGTTGCAGAAGTTTCAGAGGCCATAAAACTTGAGAAGACTTCTCGTGAAAGGAAAAAAGCATTTGAAAAGTTTAGGAAAGAAGGCATTTTCAAAACAAACCTACAGGAGCTGAGCAAAGAAAATCCCAACTTTGAATCGGAAAGAAAGGGCCAAAAAGATCTTGTGTATTGCTCCAAATGTAAAGGATTTTACACAAGGCAATTTTATTATCGGCACAAAGAAACATGTATGAAGGATGGAACATTTAGACCAGCATCTATTCCCCTCAATGTCGTCGGGTCAGCGGAGCAAACCGACAAGTTTACAACAGAGGTACTTGGCCATTTTCAACAGGACGAGCCCAGACTTATATGTATGACTGATCCTACAATCATTTTGATAGGAAGAAGGTTATTCCAGAAGAATCTAAGAAAAGTGGAAAAAACAATGGAAACCAGGAAGTCAGTAATGAGCGATATGAGACTTTTGGCAAAATTATTTATTTCTTTTAAAGAAAATTCAGTTGGTCCTGTGTCAACAAAGGACATGTTTGATAGGAAAAATTTCAGTGTACTAGAAAAAGCAATTGAAATGGTAACTGTTGAAGACAGCAAATTGAAACATGGCACAAAAAATGCACTATTTTATCTTTTAAAGAACTCTGGAAGAATTTTAATGGGAAATGCTATTGCAGATGCAGCAGATGAAAAGGCAGAGGAGTTTGAAAAGTTTATTCATTTATTTGAATTGAATCAGAATTTAATATTTGGTGATGCAGCATATGCAATAAATCAAAGCAGGCAGGAGAAGCTTAGAATGCCAGAACAGCAAGCAGATGAGGAAGAGGTGCAAAAAGTGAGGGAACATACTTTGTCTGTTATTAAAAGACTAACATCAGACTTTGAAATTATTGTACACAAAGATTTTGTATCACTCAGGGATGCAGTATGTGCCCGGCTGACACTTTTTAATGCTAGAAGGGGTGGTGAGCCATGTAGACTCAGAATGAGCAATGTTGCTGATGCAGTGCAGAAAAGATGGATAGATTCTTCTCATTTAGAAAAGTTGGAGGCTTTTGAAAAAGATCTATTTAAAGAAATGCTTGTAGCATATCAGCCTGGTAAGGGAAATCACCTAGTTCCAGTGTTAATATCCACAGACTGTATAAAGGGGCTTAAGATACTTACAGATCCAGCCAAACGTAAGGAAGTTGGAGTGCTGGAATCCAACGTATATGCATTTCCAAATACCCAAGGCTCCACCTTTCATGTGCAGGGTTGGGATGCCATTAGAAGTATGTGTGATGGGGCAGCCGTTGACCACTCAGAATTGTTAACGGCATCAAAGCAGTGGCACAGGATCAGTACACTTTATGCAGCGCTAGAAGTGCCAACCCATGAGAGAGATTTTTTTTTATAAACATATGGGTCACAGCAAAGGTGTAAACGAGGGTGTATACCAATACCCACTTCCCATGCAGGAGGTTACAAAAGTTGGTAAACATCTTCTCCATATTGATAAAGGTAAGTTAATATATAAATTGCACAGTTTTTTTTAAAGTTCTTGCCAAAATCTATAAATAACTTGATGATTCCTTAAGAAAAGAGCCTAACAGATATTATCTAAAATATTTACATCAGTGAAAATGCCATCATTAAAGGACATGGTGTAAAGATTGAAACACAGATTTTATTAGTGGACCTGTTTATAGTGGAAAGGACAGCTATAGAGAGAATATACCCAAATGAGGTCAGATGAGTAGTTAAACTATTTCAGACACATTATAATGACATGTTTCTAGTTTATATTGGAAAAGGTTCATTTATATTCTTGAAATTATATTCTTGCAAACATTCTTTTAAGAAACAAATTTCAAACACTGTTATTAATTGTGATAAACTTAATTATTGATTTTGTTTTGTGAGAATGGTTAGGCCTAGACAAGTCAGGAATTCTTAGGTACTTTTGTGGGACAAAATGCTTGATGTTTCTTTGCATTGTTGTTCAGTTTTCTACATCAGATATATAGAAACACATAATAGAACGAAAATTGAATGTTTTGGTTTTTCTTTTCTTATTTTTCAACACAAGTAGAATAGTTCATCATACTTAGTTTACTTAAAAGGTACTGAATCTTTTGAAATGTTTTCATGAAATTTTGTACGCTGTTATATCATGAATAGACATTGTATCCTGTAAAAATCGAGTGTGTGATGTATCAATTCCAGGAGTTTATATTAATCCAAATGAGTTCGATAGATATTCCAAATAAGGGTCTGTATTGTAATGATGTATCAACAATACAGAAGAATCACTATATCATAGTCCCAAAATGTCTTCAAATGAATTTTCCAATGCAGCAGTATATGCAAATAGTCATTACATGAATGTTTGAGCACTCTAATTCCAATAAATTATTAAATTAAATAAATGAATCAATCCTTTCAATATAATTCTTCCAAGATTGTTAGTACTACTAAGAATGCCTAATTCTAAGTATTTTTTTTTCTTTTATAGAATGCTAATACACAACAGAAAGAGAATGCAATAGAACGCTCAAGATGAGTCATCTTGGCATATCGAACTCACTCTGTCAATAAAATGATCATCTGTTCTAACACTGACTAATCACAACTATTACTCCTCTTTAAAGTACAAACTACGATCAAAGTATATTAGCATTAAAAATGTAAATTATCTAAATGACTATTATGAATTATACTTGCACATGATAATATCTAAAATACTGGCATACATAACACTCCATATTCAGCAGGATTTCAAAATTAATAATAGAGGAGCCCAACCTTAAACCTACCAAGCCTAATGAATTAACAGGTAATTTAAATGTTGAGTGTAATGTTCATTTCAAGTCTGAAACAATTCAGTACTGAAGGATTTTGCACTTTAAGGGTTAAAATAAATTTCATAAATAAGAACAAGAAAATAAATTTAGAAAAGAAAGTTCGTTTGGTGAAAAGAAGGGATATCCCCCATTTAGATCAAATCCTGGTAACATCTCTTTCACTTTGCTCCTTAACCATTTGAGGAATCTGCATGGAAATTTATTTCCTCTTGTTTCACAATGATACAGTGTCTTTTAACAGAATGGGCTTTGACTGGCATTTTAAAGGTTGTTCACACACAAAAAAGAATTGGTTTATAATCTCTGCACACTTATAACGCACAGTTAATATCTTCTGACCTGTCTGAAGTATATTGGTATGTATCTGTATTATAATAAGACTTAATGTGACTTGTACGAATGTGCTTTGTCATTTTATTACCTTGATGATATTACTGAAACACTTATTTTCTGATTTTTCAAATTTATTTTGTGGAACCTCTCCATTTTTATTTTAATCCTTGTTTACCTAATATCCTGCTTTATTTTTCTCTCAATACTTTCAGCTGTTGATAACCTAAATTTCAAACTACAATTGTAATAGGAATGTGGGAAAATCTGAGGAAAAATAACATGGTTGCATCTTCAGACAAATTAATTTTTACATACATAATTAATGAAAATGACTTTTCATGCATTGGAGCTGCATAAGAATGACGTTTTAGTAGAGTTGGGCCTTCAGGACATGTATGTTAATCAAGTTAATGTGTGAATCAGGTTCATGAGACAATTTAAATAAAAATTGAATCATTAAAGATATTATGCTTGCATGCACTTCATATTTTTCACTCGTATTGCCCAATAGATGGGAATAAAACTCGAGTAATTATCTGGTGCTAAGATTTATTAAAATAGGGCATTTTATTTTTGCTTTCATGACACAAAGTTTAAATGTTCACATGAAATGTGGCCATTTACATTTCCCATAATGATTGAATATAAATACTTAAGTAATTCTTTTCTTCTTATTGAGGTGGAGATGGTGAAACAAATGAATGTGTAATAACTGCAGCAGCTTCATGTGCAGATCCTGCCAGTGATCCAGTGCTGCAACCTAGCCCAGATGATTCCAGCATACCATTAGACCAAACTGGCTCTTCAGCAATGACAGGTGGATTGATTCACTAAATCACAAATAATTGCACTCTTTTGATGTTAATTTACACTATGTGTGTCAGAGTTGATATGCAGCCATTGATTCTCTTGATGCAACCAGTTGAATGACAAATGAAGATGATTTTCATATGTATGGTGCAAGTTCATATTAAGAATTTTCCCTTTCATTCTCGAAATTTACTTACAAAATAACTTTTTTAAAGAAGCTGGTCAAACCTGCTATAATGATCACTTCCATAAAGGGTCCTATTTGATCATAAATTAGTGCATTTTTAGCTGTATATTAATTGGCAAATTCATAAAGACCAGTTTCTGCTGGTCCATTGGGTGACCTTGATAATCAGGTTTGACTTTGTATGTTTTAGGATAGAATTAAGTAAATAATACTAATATTGTCTAACACTGTCAGAGACCAATTGTGATAATAATCATTTACCCTTTAAGGCTTGTAAAACCTCATTTTCAATTAACAATTGCCAATACATAATTTTTTTTTGCCCTTTTATAGGGAGGAAGAATTACAGATGGACTGCAAAAGACACATGTGTGATCAGAGAGAGGTTCAAGCAATGGATATGTCAGCCACAAGGAAATACTTTGCCCAGTAAGTTCAGTTGTTTTCATATATATTAGGATTAAAAGAAAATACAGCTCTCCCCCCATTATAATTTTCTTCACTATAACACAATTCTGGATGTAGCACTATTGATCCCAAAATCAACTTTATATCTTTAAATAAGTATTTTTTTTAAAAAATTTGACATCTATCAGCTGCAACCTTTAGATCAAAGACCTACTGTGCAGTCCTACCCGTTTATATCGACATCACTTATCTCGACAAGCCGCCTATGTCGACAAAAAAGCAAAGTCCCTGTCCCAAGGTCTACTATTACTATCAAATTGTCATGCCTATGTCGACGTCGAGATAAAAGAAAAACGTATATGTCGACAGAAGCCCTTGGTCCCAGCTTGAACAAATCCTTTGTTTTCAAAACGTTTATGTCGACAAGCTGCCAATTAAGACCAATACTTTGTTCAACAATTAGTTGATCTTGCCGCCAGGCTTTAATGTCGCTGTAGGATAAAAAACACAAACAAACCTATAGCAGCACGTTTTCTCACCACTCTGCAGCTAGTTAAGTCTTTGATCTTGCCGCCTAGCTTGTGGGTCATGTTCTTTAAATGTACTCTTACAATGATAGCATGTACATCTGTGGGTCTTTCAGCCACTGAATTTTCTGATTGTAAATATATCAGCACATCGAAAAGGATCAATTGATGCACACAACTTCCCAATCAACAGGTGGTCGAAGCAGGACTAGCAAGCCCTTAAATTTGCCGTCCAGGAAATTGATGCTACAGAGGACTCCTGTATACGTGATTTTCTGAATCCCATAAATAAAAATTGCGTGAAAATACGGAATACGCGTTTCCGAGACCTTTGAAAGTGATCGGTGATTTTCACTGTGAAAGTTTCGTTTTTAACTTTATTTACATTTACGATGGCTACTGACAGAAGGGTAAAACGCAAATTAAATTTACAGTCTTTGGAAACTAAATATCTGGCTGTTAATGAAGTTAAGGGATGAACATCTCGCAAAGAGGTCAGTGAAATTTTTACCCTTAAAAGTAACACACGTCCAGGAAGGATGAAAGCTGCTGAGTCTATAAAGAAAGACTAAGTATGAAGGTAACTGAGCTCCCCAAAGGAAGAAGCAAGACTGCTACATTTGAAGACGTGGAGAAAGCATCAAAATGGTTCAATGAAGCATTATCGAAAAAACTTAGTGTGGAGAACTTCGCTGCAACAAGCGGTTGGTGCAGTCACTTTAATGTTCGTCATAACATCTGATACAAAAGTATTTGTGGAGAATACATGTACTGTTGACAGTTTTTCATTTCCCTGTGAATAGCCCCATCCCCTTGGTAGCTTGAATAATGTGGGAACAGACTGACCGAAATCTAGGCTGATTTAAGTACATGTACTTGAAGCATGCAACTAACAACTAGACAAACACGTGCTAATGCTGACATTGAATCTGTCATGTTTTTCATATCAGGATTTGACCGATGCAATATTTTATTGTGGACTTTATTACACAAAGGTAACCAAATTGTTATTTGTCAATATACAAGTGTATTTCACTCGTTTTGTCCCCACATGCTAAAAATTTACATTGTTTTTTTTCAAAGTGTAAATACTACTCACTGATGACCGGTTACCCCATACTGAAGTATTTAACTTGCATTTTTTTTGCAGACACCCCCCACCCCCCCAACACTTATCTCGACATCCGCTTATCTCGACAATATTTCCTCGGTCCCGAGGATGTCGAGATAAACGGGTAGGACTGTACATGATTTGGACATTACGAGAACTGTTTTTTAGTCATGATTTAGCTCTTAGTTAGCCACTGTTTCATTCAGGCAAAGTAAGATATTGTATTGCTAACAGGCTATTGAACTCCCGAAAATACCAATGTCTCTAATAAGCCATAATTGTCATTGGTGATTATCAGCTATTGTAATTGGCTAAAGTACATAGGAAATTGCATTGAGCACTAAAGCCACACCAGCAGATCAGTGACGTTATCTCTGTAAACACAACTCACTGATTATACAGAAGACATAATGCAGTCGACAGTTATGGTCCACGACTACCACGGGGTAGAGATGTATGTTGATTTGTTTTATTATTTACTAGCGTATTTTAATTACTTGTGTTTCTGTAAGGACAAGAATCATCATAAGATTTTTGGGAGATAATCTGCATAATTTTTTCTCAAGTCAACTAAATATTATTTTGTTTGTCAGGTCAGTGTGTTTATCGTTGACAGGCTCTCTGATAAACATTTTGCCCCAGCTGTTAGCATCCCAAAGTTTCCTTGCTTAATATATCAGTAGTGTATGTTTTAATGCTAGTTGTAAAGAATGATAAAATAACTGGATTTTTATTTTTTCTTGCCATATGTATGGTCAGATCACCAATAATAATTTGTAGTATAAATTATTTTTCTTTAGTCATTTTTCTTAATGAGCTAAATTGTATAAGGATGTAAGTGTGTTGCTAAAGTAAAAACTAATTATGAAAATTTTTAATATTTTTCAGGGAAGAAAGAACTTATGACCTTCTTGACTGAGTCAAATCTACAATGTTCATTTCATCAATTGCGGACTAAAATAATGAATGAACAGAACCGGCAGAAAAAACTTTGCAAGAAAAGATGGGAAGCTTTTGAAGAAAACTAAAGCACACCATGCTCTGTTAACATTCTTCGCCAAGTTATTTTTGGACTTTTGAAAGTGGGCTTTAGCTTTTCTTGTCTGTTCATCAATCACATACACTTTTGTTAGGTCTACTGGCCATAGACCACAAGAGCTTGTGGGTGGTCTGTTGTTGTTGATCATATGTCATCTGTCTGTCCATTTGCTCCTCCTAAACTATCTGGAGAATTGTCTTGAAACTTTACACACAAATTCATACCTTAGTTTAGTTGTTCCTACATTAAAATTGTGCTGTTCAGACATCAAATGTTCAGATATCTATTATGGCTGCCACAGTTGCCATCATAAAAATCTTGTTATTGTTATTAAATCTGATAGTTTACATGCTCCATCCTTCATACACGTTTCTTTGTGTCGATAATAAAATTGCCTTGCATAAAATCATTTACACCAGTGATGCTAACAATTACAATTTTTTGTTGTGTCATGGGGATTATGTTTTGAAAGAAGTGATCACAAGGAAGCAGCTAAGTTATTTAAAAAAAGAAAAACTTTCACATAAAAGTGATTTTTATGATTCACTAGCTGGTATGTGTATGTTGACACCTTCATCAGATGGTAAAACATACTAGTTGAACATTTATTTTTTTCATGATAAGACGTATTTATACAAATGTATATTGCACCAGAATAAATTGTTTGCTACTTGTATATCCAATGTCATTCACATGGAATAATACAGAAACCATTCAAAGAAAAAAAAAAGATGAATTTGGATATATGTCTCAGATATAATGTTCTAAAAATTCCAGTCCATGTGAAACATTATAAACAGGCTTTGCTGTATATAAACAAATTTGAAAAGTCAGATCCTGTGATGCATTTTATTTCATAAGTGTTTTTGCTTAGTGTTTAATGTATTATGCGAAATTCTTGTTTAGTTATGTAGTCTTTAAATGAAAAAATGTTTGCACTGCGAATAACCAAAATAAAATCCGCCAACTTGTATATTTTTCAGTCAAAAATATAGGATGTTACTAAACTTTATTTCTAGCTCTGGCCTTATTATGCTATGTATATAGAATTGTTCATATTTACACCAGAGCTTGCAAACCTGCAATATTGTGTGTATTGTGTTTATTATAGATCAGTTTCCTTTATTTCCCTTTATTTTCAGGCATAATATGTTTCATTTGAATCTAAACATGTCTTATTACTCTATATTCCCTAACGTGTGCCCCAATTCTAATTAATGCCCCCTCCCCTTTTTTAAGAAGAGAACGCTTAATAGATGTGTATAAGACCTGTATTTCTCAATACCCATCTGCTTAAGTCCTTGACTAAACAAACTGAAGTAGTAAGCTCAGTTGATTACACTGTTACAATGCATATATCAATGTCTAAATTAATAAAGCCATAGGCACACGTGCAGTGTTCAACATGATGCAATAGCTAAGCAGCATGTTCAGAGACTTACAAGTCCTACTTCAACCGGCTGCTGAGTGGGAAAATGTGTGGATCGATTGATCATTTTGGCTGAGCTGATGACAGAATTTAGTGGCAGAAAGATGTGGTCATTATTAGAGTGCATCAAATGAACAACTTAAGCTTTCATTATTGTGCTCAAATAAACATTCTTCTAACCCCCACCCCACCCCACCCCATTTGGAAAATGTAACATCTCTGTGGCCTTTAATTAGGGAATATACAGTATTCTAGGCTTGGTACCAATGTGCTGGTGAGGGGCAGTTCTAAGACATATAGTTCAGTCCCTATGTAAAGATTGAACAGTTTATATAAAATTTCTCTTACTTACTAATTATATTTACTAGTAGTTGGAATTGTCATTTCTTAAAATATGTTCATACTGATTTATTCATGACTTGTTTTTGTTATTCCTTCTGACTGGAAAGCTCTATTGATATGATGTTTTCAGCAGAATTCTTCGTAGGCTGTTCCACTTTAACGTACACATTACCAGGGAAAGCAGTTTATCAAAAATATACCCCAGGTTAATCTAAGTATTCAGAATTCATACGGAAACAATGCAAAAATAGATATTGCATATATGGATGACTTGCTCCATGTTGACTGTTTTTCCTGGGTCCAAAGTGTATTTTACTGGAACAGCCCTTATGATGTCTAGTTGGTCCTAAATGAAAGTAGTTCCGCTCAAGTATCCAATATGGCCACCACAGCAGACATATTGGAAATCATCAAATATGGATAGTCTTACTAAAAAATGTTTAAAGAACATTTACACAGCTTATCTGAGCAAAATACAGAATTTAACCAACTTTTACACTAACTTTTACATCTGGAATATTGGTCTTTTTAATACTGGACCGATAATGTTTGTGTGCAATAAAATATGGATGAAAATACAACAGAAGTTCAACAGAAATTATTTTACACACCCTGATATATTGGCTAATTGTTCTTGCATTTGACTATTAAAACATGTCATCTAGATGAGTAATATCCAATTCACTTGATCTTGGTTTTTTATATTTGATAACGTTTTTTTTATTATCATTGAGATAATACAGTTTTCTGACATTTTAAATGTTCTTTTGGCTTGAGATATCATCAGCATAATAGCTCAAAACTTGACTGACCTCATAATGAAATGAAACTAATTAGCTTCTATTTATATACGAGTACTTGAGCAGATAGTTTTGAACATTTTTCAGACAAATGATACAAGTTACCTCACATTTTGCACTGTTAACTTTATGCAGTGGGTAGATTCTCAGTACCAACAAAAAAGATTGTTCACTCTCATTATACTTGAAAACAGTCAGTTTCATCATTACAATAAACTCTGCATACCTTAAGATATTTGTTTGTCATGATCTCTAATCACATCCTCATCTCTTACACCTTATTATTTTTCACTTTTAATATATGTGCCTGATTTTAAACCAAAGAGAGTGAATTCATATAAAGCTTTCTTTTATACCCTCTATGGGCAATTGATATGGGGGGAACGGTGCAAATTTCTGTTTGCTTGCGAGGCATTGAACAAGGACAGAATATTGTCAAGTAGAAATAAACTAAAATAAATCACAAACAAATCCAGACCCATAAGGAAATTTAATCCACCCACCCATCAACCTCTCACGTTAATAAACGTCATTTAAATGTTATGGGGGGGGGGGGGGCGGGCAAAACTTGATGGGCTTGTTAATTTTCGTATATAGGCTACAGCAATTTTACAGCACATGCAAATTGGGGGGGGGGGCGGAGCAAATGCCCCAATCCCCTGCCCTCCCCACAAGACGTCCCTGATCAGATTGCTGGAATGTAGGCTGTGTCTTTGGATAGTGATCAAAATGTGGTTGCTGGATTATGGGATGTGTGTATTGCACTAAAAACAAAACAGGTAGCTGGATTGTAAATGTGGCGTATTGGAGTTTAATTTGAAAAATAACATAATCATTCCCTCAATGTTAAATTCCCGTTAGGCTCCAGGAACCCATAATGTTAAATTCCCGCTTGGCTCTAGAGTGCTTCTTATGTAAACTTCAGTATGACGTAATTTTAAAAAAAAAATTCCCATCAGACTCTAGGGTAACCCATATATGAACTCGTACCGGCAATGAAAACTTGAAAACGGAATGAAAACGGTATTGCAAATGACATTATAAAAGCTTGGACATTGGGTACGAAAACGTGGCATGCGATTCCAAATTAACAATGCAGCATATGCATATTGAAAAGAAAGAAATGATATAATTATTGGAAGGTACTATGTTAGAAAACTTCAATCAAACAAAATATTTAAGGGTCACACGTATCTGTGGTCTGAAATGGAACATTCAAATTCAACTCGAGCTTTAGGCCAATAAAGACGTATCTTGTCATTTTGCTCTTAAAATGCGAAAGAACTAGCTAACAAAGGTTTTGTTAGACCTATTTTAGAATACGCTTGTACAGTTTGGAACCCCCATTCCCAGCGTTTAGAAGATGAAATCGAAAAGAATCCCCAAAAAACGAGCAGCCAGGTTTGTTACATCCAGTTATGACTATATCCCAGGAAGTATGACCTCGATATTGGTAACTGATAGTTAACAATTTCAGCTTTATACCCATCCCACCCCCCAAAAAATATTAAGCACAACTGCCGAATCTTCAGAAAACCCAATTTTAAAATTTTTAAAAAGTGAGGACACTATTTTTTTTACAAATATGTTCTTGTTGTAAAGAAGCAAACCTGATATTATGAGGTAGCACCGAACGTATCATGAAGAACGAGCTTACAAGACTCAGTTTTGTACATCCTACTCTGCGACCGCTCTGGTGGCCTAGTGGTTAGAGCGTCCGCGTAGGAAGCGGGAAGTCGTGGGTTCGAACCCTGGCCGAGCCATACCAAATACTTATAAAAATGGTACTAACGGCTGCCTCGCTTGGCGCTCAGCATTAAGAGGTTAGTGTTATGACTGGTCGGCCTGGTGTCAGGATAATGTGACAGGGTGGGACATCATGCTACATGTCTGCGTTATGATGCCTTAGTGCCAGACATCACTGTAAACTGCCACACTGCAGACATCGTAGCGATATGACTGAACAATTGTTACAGCTACGTTAAAAATCCAAATCACGCACACACGCATCCTAATCTGCGAACCTATCACTTTTAGCTACAAAAGACTTGAACTGATTGCTTACATAAAATTAAAAGAAAAGTCATGAAGTTGCTTGTAGATACTGCTAAGTCGTTTTCTTCTTCATGTAAAACCTAATAAATCACGCAGAGCTTGTAATTTCTAATAATCAACCATTTTGCATTTACAAATGTTGTTGGCTAACGTGTTTCATATGTTATGGACCCAAATTCACTAATGAGGCACAACTCAATGTCGCTGACACGTTAACTCATTATATACGTTTCTTTCCTTAATGCATACATTTTTTTGCTATATCAACATACGTCTGTCATTCAAAAAAATCAATGTAACCAATAAAAAAAAAGCTTGGATTTGAAAATATCGCAACATAAATGGTGTAGATCAATACCTACGTCACTGTCGCCAGTGTAATGACGAGCTTGTTCTGTCAGATAAAGATGAAAAAAAAAAAAATAATTGAAGATTGAATTAAAAAGTCTCTGAATTAATCGTGTATACTCTTTGAGAAATGTAAAAGCAAATTTTGAATAATTATACCCTGAACATTCATTCACGAGGATTCATAATGTAGGTCGCTAAGGTCACGATACATACGTAACCCTTTTTTATGCACGGCGCTTTTTTATGTAAAACGAGGGTTTTGGTTAGTATGAAAGGCGCTCAAAATTCACTTGTACGTTTTAATATATAAAAAACAACCAAATAAATGGTTATTGTTGATGCATATAATTTTATACGTGCCATATGTTGTGATGTTCATTAGTTATAAAATATGGGATACTTACATTACTTGGTCCAAATAATATTAAATCAAAATCAAAGGATTGAATAAACCCTTCGAAAATGTAATAATGTTTCATATATGTCTGAAAATAAAATCTTGATAAATCTATCAAGTAATATTTGGACAAAGTTTAGCATAAATAATGCTTAATATACGTACGTTACCGATACATACGTGACAAAGATATACTATACTACGGAACACGTGATGATAGCCGGCCAAGTTTGCATGCTGAAAGGTGTCATGGCGCCATTTTTCAATTCTCAGTAAAAAAAACAAACAAAAAAAACATCAATTATAACGAGGACAAGCCACTAAAGTTGTGTCATACTCTATGTACTAAAGACTACATATACGTAATCGATTCAAATTAAAACTTTTGATTGACTCTTACGTTTTTATTGGACATGAATCAGTGAAAACGAAAGTAGATATTATACATTAAAATATAGTGACCTCTTTGTTTATAAGCGATGTAATCACTGTGTATAAAGTACTGATACATACGTTACAGAGAGTAACGTATGTATTAATACGTAATCCAGAACAAAAATGATAATCAGTGTAAATTATGAGTACAATTTAGATCTTCAGTTTAGCTCTACTATATAATTATTATTAAAAAAACAAAATTGATATTGGAAACATTTTTAAAATTTTACAGCACATGACTCCCCCACCCCCACCCCCCGACGTCCCTGGTTTGCAGATGATCATGCGTTTCAAACCTGAGACGTAAGATTAGAGAAAAAAATAAGAAAATTGAGAGAAAGAAAAAAACTCAGACTGTTGACAGCACCTAAGTAATTAACACCAACTAAACGAGCCGATGAAGATGTGTACAATTTACATGACCCCAAGAAGACGGAATCTTGTAAGGCGAAAACTCATTGTGTGCAATGCAGTTTTGTATGAAATAAAGGCATCAAAACAATCTTATTGTCTAAAAAGACGCCGTGTTCTACATCATATTATTTCTGGGTCGACTATTCAAAATACCTGATTCCCAAATGGAATTATTTAACAATGCATTTGCTTCACGTTAGTGAAATACACACGTTACCTAAACATTATACGTGAACAGTCCCCTCACTTTCATCGGCTAAAAATGTTGTTTTCTGTATGTGAGACTGTATATAAGTTCAGGCCTTTTTAATTGCACACAAAAGTGTACATTTAAGTTGTTTGAACTTCAAAATATTTCCGTGTTTTACACTACGACATATACGTTACCATTCTACGTTACTAAAACATTTTATAAAATACATAAGTTATTTTGTTTGATTTTATATCTGTATTTTGTATTTTGCTTGAGAATTAAGGTTTTGAGACCATATTTGTGAGTAAACATAAACAAAATATTGGTCAATTGGTGTTGTTGAAATTTTTACAGTTTATATTTCAGATATTTCTCTGTAAAATAGGCGAATAAAGTTGTTGTTTCTAGATCATTTTTTCTTCCATTTTTATACGTCTAATTTCGCCTCATTGGTGAATTTGGGTCTATATACTAGACCATCATTAAAGCTATGATCAAAATATAATAGGGTGGGGGATGTCGGGGTCAAGAGGGTGGTTTGGATTATATGTGTAATGTAAACTGTACTATAAAATAATCCAGTGGGTAACCTGGAAGGACTTACATCAAAAGAGATTCAACTCAAACTCGGATAGAAGGTGATGGGGTTGGAAGGTTTTGTTGGGGGTGGGGGATGGAGAAAAAGAAAACGTGATTAAACTAATCGATTATACCTAAACTCAATCCCTAATAGTACCCAATTACATTGTACTACATCAAAAACCAAACCAGAGCAGAGACAAATGGCCAATTCACCAGGATCAAATATATCTGGGTAAAACGTAATGAAATTATATAAAAGGTTTGTCTTGATGTATGGGTACTTCTATACAGAAATAATATCCATCGGATATGGTCATTAGGGAAGATATTGTTACACGCACAGGGGTATTTACTTGACCGAGTGGCTGTCAAACCCTGGCGCGATTCTCGCTAGAAGCCATATTGTTTACCACACGTTTCCAAAGGCTTCTATACAACTTCAGTTGTAAATTATAGTCAGACGTGTCCATTTTTATATACTAAATTTTACTCTAATCAATTCTAGACCACAGGTAAAACCACCTGCCGAATATCTTTCTACCGCACACTTGCATGGTTAATCTTCATCAGGTTTCCGTACCGCCAGCCGTTCGAGCTGTAGAAACTATACTAGTTTCTCCTCTCCTTGGGAACTCTTTTGCTCCGCCACCTTAGGCCAGTCAAAGTACGCTTTCCCCGGCACATTTCGCCAATGTAACTCCAACCATTTACCCCTATGGCGACATAAACGGTATCTGCTAAGTCCCTTCTTATTGATTCCCTTGTGTAATTTACCGGTTTCCTACCGTAAATACTGCCATCGCAGTCATACCACAAATATATACCACTAGGTTTTAATATGGCCTATGTTACGACAGGGACAGTCATTCGGATTGCACTTGAATTCGCTACTAGTGAACCATGGCATCATTCAAACTCACTATCACTCTACTCTGTGACGTTTGTTCCAAATAATTGGCTAATTATTTCGCGCTAAGAATATTTCCATGGCACCGAGTTCCAATAATTACACAAATAATCACACAAAACTAATTCCTTAAGACGGGGCGCTATCAAATGCGCATACTCCAAATTTATTACAATATTTTGAAAATTATATTTTCTCTACCATCCGAAAGATAATAGTCGTATCGACATGTTTCTTTCCAACACAGCTGACATTAAGAATATTTATGAATAGACTATTTCTTCCCTCATTAATCTTTATCTCCTCCCTTACGAGATTTTGCATAAGGCATCTAGTTAGGTATATGACAAAAACTGTACATAGTTACAAGAAATAATAGTTTCGTGTATACAAAATATACACAGCATCTCCACACACAAACAAAAGAGACACAAGGTGTTTCCCTTTATACATACAACTGTGGGAGTGTACTTTTCAAACATACCCCGATGTTTTCATTCATTTCGGCAATCACTATGATGCAATATGACTGTCGGCGAGTGACCCTGGATGCACTTCCCCAAGAATCCGAAAACTGAATCAATTCACTTCTTATACAAAAATATTAAAATGAAATTATTAGTATCATTTAAGATTGAATATATTATATCTGTATGGGCAAATTGCTGTTCTTGCTATTGCTACTAAGGTCAAAATTAAGAGTCATATTTTCAAAGTTATTTGGCTTGTTAGGGCTCATTGGTCCTAAACTAAGTAACAGAAGAAAGCGAAACCAACACGTTATTTAAAACTTAACAAATAATGCAATTATCTAATGTATACAACTGAATTTTTAGGAGGAACTTACATAATCGTGAACTAAATAAAACATAATCCTAAAATTTATATCACAAGTCCAAAAGAATATACCCTTCTGAATGAATTCCAGGTTTTGAATGTACCAATGTTCCAATATCATTAAGTGTGCTGAAGTGCCAAGAATCTTGAACGTGCTGAAGTGCCTACATACAGTAACAATGGTAGGGTTTTTCGTAGGCTCAGGGGAAAATATGCCTCAAGTTGCATTGAAATCTATTCACTACAACTTGAGTTATTTACCAGAAATCAAATGTAATGATATGAGAATCAAACAATAGGGATCAAGGTCACTGTTACTGAAAAGTGATTATGCTAATACATTTAATTTATATTTACTTTCGTATCTGTTAAAAGGAACTTTGAAGGGAATTTTTTTATATTGATCTATTTTGAATTCAGGTTCATCTTTTCTTTTTGAGGGACCCGTAACTGGTTGGATTTGTTTCCAGATTTCGTTCCGTTCCTTGTCCATGCCTAGAGCATTTTTTTTTTATACAAGGCTCGTATTCCCCTCCTCAAGAAATAGACTCTTGCGGTGGCTTCGTTTCCCTCATAAAGTCAGCGATCCTTGCCTGGGATCAGGTTTTTGTCTATTTATGTGTGCGTATTGAATAATATTTACCGATAAGTGTTTATGATGGCATTGACTTTCATAGATTACCTTTTTCAGTCGTCTTATTTATCTATTTTTATTTTGCGGGAAAGAAATGTCACTTAGAAGGAGAACGAAAATGCAGAAAGTAGAATATTTCGGGCATGTGGGATGGTAGAAGGGCAGACAAATGCGACACCTAGCCCCTAGTGGGCTGGTCCTCCTACCATGATCCACCGAACAACTGGAAATTGCTGGCAACCTCTCTCTCTCTCTCTCTCTCTCTCTCTCTCTCTCTCTCTCTCTCTGATTTGGATTTTTAACGTAGCTTTCACAATTTTTCAGTCATATCTCTACGATGTCGGCAGTGTGGCAGTTTATAGTGATGTCTAGCACTGGGGCATCATTCCGCAGACATGTAGCATGATGTCCCTCCCAGTCACATTATCTTGACACTAGGCCGACTAGTCCTAACACTAACCTCTTAATGCTGACTGCTAAGCGAGGCAGCTATTACTACCATGTTTTATAAGTCTTTGGTATGACACGGCCGGGGATCGAACCCAAGACCTCCTTCTTCCGAGGCGGACGCTCTAACCACTAGGCAACCGGAGCGGTCAGGCAACCTTTCTCAAATACACACTTTCGCCGAGCCCGAGATTCGAGTCACACGGAGCGAGCGAGGTGAGAATATTCAGTGATTTTAAAGGCGAGCATCTTAGACCACTCGGGTACATGAACGTAGTATTTTCCTTTCTGTTTGTTAAATTGTTATTCAAAGTTTTTCTTTCCTCCACGTTCCTGGCGGGGAAGCCGTGCAGCTCCTATCTTAGGGCCCCGCTCTCCTACTGGAAGAGGTATGTCTGATTGCCCTTTCCGGGAACGCACCAACCCCCAACCATCATTCCCCGCCCCCGCCCCCTCTTCTGTGTTTCAGGCGGACATGACCACTCGGTATTAATTTACTAGGTTAATTGTCTGTCCTAGGTTTAAAAGAATTGTGATGCCGCCGCAAGTTTCGAACTCGCGACCTCTTGTTCGGCAGCCTGTACTCACAGAAAGAAAGACAAATGTGGGTATTTTTATATGACTAGATTAACTGCTCGCACTCCCGGATTACCCATTAGGCAGAGTAGGCAACTGCCTATGGGCCCTGCGACTTTTATGGGCCCCATCAGGGGCCCCCATGAGACCGTGACCGTGGGTCTGGGGCCCCAAAAGTTTGACTGCCTATGGGCCTCCACGGTGCTTAATCCGGCGCTGACTGCTCGTCCTAGGACGTGAATTAAAACAATGAATAAATAAATCAATAAACTGGGTGAGAGAGTTTAAAAGAAGTTTGAAGATAAATATAAAAAAGTAATAAAAAAGTTATTGCGAATGCCGCCACTAGTTTCAAACTCGTGACCTCTTGTTTGGCAGCCGGAACTTATAGAAGACAAATATGGTTGTCTATGTATAAGTTTTATCTGGGTTTCTACCATGCCGTGTTTTTTTTTCTTTCAAGTGGGATAAGATACTCAAAGACATCTGATCATGATATCTATAATGCAATTTATTATTTCTTTGTATAGCTCTTTGCTATTTTTATCGTTTTGTATAGTAGTCTTTCTATCTGAAAGGTACCATACTGAGTTGTAATTTTTTAAGTTAATTTCTTTCTCTCTTTATTTGTTTTGCTGCTCAATATCGAATGATTTTTTTGCGTATAAACTTTGTTTTACATAAAGTGGCATACTGGTAAGTTTTTAAAATATCTTCTAAATGCTATTTCTCCAGTTAGCCAAACATCATGTAGGTACATATATTTCATGCTCTGCATGGATGTTGACTTAATATTTGCCCAGGTTTTCATTAGGATTTTTAAATTCCATTTTATAATTTGCTTTTCTGCTAAAATCTTGGATTAAAATTTTGTAAATATTGAAATATTTTTCCTCAGTCCATATTTACTTGATCTCTCTATATTTAAGAATTATATGTTTAATATATCTCATTTTTCTAGGTGGCTCTATTAATTTGGTTATATTATTGTTTCTGTGTATCCCAGACATTTGTTTCAACGTATAGGCAAAGAAATATATATTTTTTCACGCAGACTCCCTTTCATCCAGTTTTTTAAAAATCCTATTAAAAATATTTTCTAATTTATAATGTCGAAGATGTGGGATATTTAGTCATCTCTCCATCATTAGTTTATGAGTATTCGCTGCGGAGGTAATGTAATGTCCCTCTTCATATGAACAGGATTACTTCTTTGTCAAAGGTATCTATCATACTGTCCTTTAAATCTACCTAGTTAAACATATGCCATATTTTAATATACATATGTCTGAACAACTTGCATTCGATCTATTATATTCAAATTTGCATGTGCCTACATTTGTAAGTTTGTTCGTAGTTTTTCTAAAATGTGTTCAATTTTTATACTCTTAGATCACACCCTCCCTACAAGTTACTCCAAAACCTTTTACACGTGTCGTTAAAAGTTCTGTTGTGAGTCCAGGGTGGTTCCCCTGCCAGTTATCTATTAACAAAATTTAATTTTTTTGCATGATTGAATTTAGATCATGTTGCTTTCCCAATTTCCTTTTTCTAAACGTTTGAAGGGGCAGGCATCGGAAGTAAAACTGGTATAGTTAGGAACATGCTGTACCATTTTCAGTTCCTTTATGAGGCTTGGGAGTTAAATTCCCTTTATACTTTTATTGTTATATATTATTATTCGGAGAGCTTCTATTGCTATTACATATAATATCATCGATAAGAAACAACCCTGTCTTGCTTAACGCTCTATATTAAATTTCATCGTGCGTATATAAGAAACTGTATCTATACTCTATTCTGTCAAAGGCCTTTTCACGAGCTATAAGATCAAGGCCCTCTCCTCTCCTTTAGTTTCCAAAAATTCAAACGCTGTTTTCAAGGTTAGATTTTGTTCTGAATATAATGTTAATTATGTTTCCGATACATGTTTTAATTCTGTTAGCAAGGATCTTACTACGCATTTTATAGCCTGTATTTCAAAGCGATATCGATATCCTCTCCTTTCCCTTTATACATAAGTGTTTCTACCCCTTCTTTCATCTTGCACGTCATTTCATTATTTAATATAATATTAACAAATAATATCTTTAATATTGGAATTAAGAGATATTTTTGAAGGTAATATATAAATATGTCGTTAAGCCACCGGAACCAGTTGATTTGCCCTGTTGGAGTTGTTTGAATGCTGCAATTATTTCATTTGATATTATATTTTTTTCGCACTGAGACTTAGAGTCCTGGGGGATTTGCGAAAATGTTATATTCCCAGCGTATTCTTCTATCACCCACCTGTGATATATTTGCGTAATGTTTAGTTCTTTTTAAAAACTGTATATTTCTTCCATTATGTACGTTGGTTTAGTTTCGGAAACGTTATCTTTATTAAGTTTTTCCACATGCCTGCTTTTTTCTTTGCTTATTTCTTCAATGATTTGCATCCCTCTTGCTTTACTATATAAATTGGAGAATTCTCCTGCCCTTATTTTGTGCCAGTTAATTTGTAATCTTACAAAGCTTCGTACTCTTTCCTCGCTCTTTTTTTATCATCTTCTTTTTGTATTTAAATATTTATTATTGTATTGCATTCTCGTTGCCTTCCCAGTCTTATGATTTGTTTGACTTGACAATATGTTTTGGATATTGGTTTAATTTTCTTCTTACCCCCCCCCCCAACTCTTCCATTAGGATGTAATATTCCCTATTTAAAAAGGTTTCTAACAGTACTATAATTATGACTTTGTATTCTGCGTCTTCTACAACTGAGTTGTTTAATTTCCATAAGTTCTGACCCAGTCTTGCCCAGCTTCACTCGGTATCAGGTAAATCGTAGCTAAATTAACGGTCCAATAATTCAGTTTTCTTGTATTTCTTTGAAGTTTTGATTCTTTAATAAAAATGTGTATTTCAGGATGCCTGAAACGGTTGCAATCAGTACACGTGCTGCTGGAAATAAAATTCAAACTTACGCTTGTTATTATGATGTATTTTGTAGCAGCTAGCAAAACTGTATACGAATTGGACGGTGACGACCACGTGTGAAACTATCGAAGTCAGCCAAGTCAAACTTCAAAAGAAATTTTTTATTTATCATTAAATTTTTTAAAGATAGTATATATCCTTTGGGTCCTCCTCTTGCCACACAACTTTGGAAATAGTTCAGGAGTTTCTCAGTTTATCATCATGGATATAAAAAAAAGTATGCTGTTTATCGATAGAAGATTTTTGCTTCTCTCGAGTGAATAACGGATATATTTCATTTTATGTGGGTGGAATATATCCGTTATTCACTCGATACAAGCCGATTTTACTTGTATGTTATACTCAAACGTTTTGGCTAGCAAAATGTATTACAAATTGAAGTAGAATCTTTCTTACTGGACAATGTCAGCTGATCACCATTTATTTTCTGCCGTTTTTCTCGATATTTGTATAGAAAATAGTAGTAGTAACAGAGCCGGCTTTAGGCCGATTGGACCGATGTGGCCCAATCGGGCCCGGCATTCACGTGCCTCGCGCGTTAGGAAATTAATATATATATATATATATATATATATATATATATATATATATATATATATATATATATATATATATATATATATATATATATATAGAGAGAGAGAGAGAGAGAGAGACAGAGAGAGACAGAGAGAGAGAGAGAGAGAGAGAGAGAGTAATTCTAAATCGTTGGAAGAAATTTTAAGTTCAATTTAAAGTTAAAACTTGTTTAAAAGTTTATTTCCAAATGCCGTGCTCACAGGGGGCCCCTAGCGTTAATGCAGGGGCCCCGACAAAATGATACAAATCGGGCCACGCGTTTGCTAAGGCCACTGCTGAGTATTAACATAGTAATCAACGTTGAATACACATAATCAAAAAGAAAAATGAAAAGTAAGTTGCTGGATTCGAACCTGGTACACATGCGTGATATGTGGATATGCTTACCATTAAACTTAGAATATTACGAAAATACTTTTCGAATTTTTTGTTCATAATGTTATCAATGTCTATCGATCACATTGGGACAAACACCATTTTAATTTGATTGGTTACTTGGTTGGATGGATTTTGATGTGGATGTGTGTATGTATAACACATTTTATTTGGCTCTACATGGCGGCCAGTATTTGTGGTTGAAGAAGAAACCGTGAAGAACCACAGACCCACAGGAAGCTACTGGCAAGCTTTCTCGTATGCCCACGTAAGTAGAGTCGAGATTCGAACCCATGCAGACTGATGTTAGTGTCAGTGATATAATAAAGGTGAGCACCTTGGACCACTCGGCCACCCGTGACTCCATTCATAATCGACTCCAGTGAATTATGAAAAAATATTTTAAATGGAAAATCCATCGATTCGCAGACTAGCGTATAATAAAAACATGTATAATCATCTGAAATTCATGTACATAATGAATGCTATACACAGTTTTAAAAATATAAATAAAACAACTATATCTTGTGTATTCTGGTTTGGGTAATAATGATCAGCTGATTCAATGCTATATGCATGTATGTTGTGCATGTACACTTCAGTCTGTACAGACCTGTGTAGTATGTAGGGTTTCAGATTTGTTTAGTATTTGGCAAATAAATGTTTAAATTTCACTGATACATATATTAAAGTGTATTCTTACTATTGTTGAAGTGGTAAAATTACAAAAGGAGCATGAATTAGACTGAAATAGACTGTATATACAGTTCTTTTTATGTATAAAATGACCTTAATGTATGTGCCCCGTTTTTGATCTGTGTACCTATGATTTCATTTTGTCAGACTAGCAGATTCATTTTTTCTTATTGTGACGTTTTCAGAGTTTCTGGTCAGTGTGCCCTTGTTCTTGCACTTTTAATGACCCTCAAAGACTGGATCTTGGAAGGGTTTAAAGACATACCTGCACAACCATCATGCACAATATTTGCCTCAGCAATGGGACAAACCAAGAGGTGCCAAGATACAAGCTGAGCCAGTCTCGACTATGGTCATCGCCAAGCCAGGAAACAAACAGGAAGCGGAAGTCACTTACTGCATTATTTGAAGACAATAGGTAATAAAACGTTTTTACATTTGTTGTTTGTTGGTGCATATAAAACTCGTATAAGCAACAGAAATGGAAAAAGCTTGTAGATTTTTTTATATATTTATTTTTTAATAATTATACAAGGAGTAATCTTTTCTCCAGTCAAAAACATGATTGTGTCAATGCATTTAAGCAATTATAAACAATGCTGAATATACATTTTTTGTGGTTTAATTATAGGAAGATACAACTGCGGGAAACAGACATATCATTTCTGCAAGGTCTAAATGGTTGTCCATTATCATATCTTGTGGCTTTTCCTGATCATACAATACAGACAGAACAGGGCCCACAGATTATAGGCAGTCCTCTAGGTTATCATGTAAATTCTTGTTCTTTCTGCTTTATATCCATGTCTTGAATGAGTAATGGCATAAAGCCAGTCAAGAAACAGCAACAAAACAAAACCTGATTCATACATGCAAATAAACACAAATCAAGCCTATTATCGATAAATTTAAACTTTTTGGCCCTTGAGATTGCACGTTCCACATGGACACGGTGTGTGGCAATTTTCTTAGTCAATGCTACATCTGCTGCTGACATTGGACCTCCACCTGGTGCAAATGGGGGTATTATGAGTTTTAGCCCAAGTTCTTCAATTTCATTTTGAATTAAAAAAAACTTTATCTACCATCACCCCATCACCTCTTTTCAGTTTTCCACAGTTCAGCAACTGTTGCAATAATTGTAGCAAACCACACTGTGTAGTAATTTCTTTGTCTGAAATTGAGCCGATAAACAACATAGATATAAAAATGAAAGATCCTCTTGGATCAATTCCAACAAGCTCTTTAAGGGTTGTTGCTAACTTGTAGTCAGAATAACACTGGCTCTTGACTTCTCAGGGCACTAGGCCTTTCCACTTTGAGTTCAGTACCATCTAAAATTACAATGGTTGTTGAAAAGTTCTCCTTGAATTTCATGGGCATTTGTTGCAAAAACACTTCTCTGTCAGGCCAAATAGGAACTGATCCAAACCTGTAAAACATGTAGTTGATCCATGATCGGAAAATGGCACCAACATCCTGTTATGAAACTTTGAACAAATTGGCTAAATGTTTGAAGTCAAAATTCAAGCTTAACTTAATTAATGTCAGCAGCAGTTGATCTTCCAAAGGCATGTTCTGAATGCTGGTTATAGTCCTTGGGAAGCTAAGAGGTATTTCAAAATCATCTGGCACAAGGAATTTGAAAATGTTCATAAATTGTTCATAAATAAATCCGGTATAGTATTTAAAGTTATCTTTTACATGGCTATCCCTCACTGTTGCTACTGTACATTTATTCAATGTTAGCTCGCTTAGACATGTTTTCTCTTGTTTTTGCTCCACTCTTGCACTTTCACGCCTCAGTTCATCATTAATAAGTACTTGCTGAGCAAGTTTCTCTGTCAATGCTCTGTTCTCTGCAGCCAAAGCAAGGAGATCCAATGTTGATACACCTGAAAGTAGAAAGTTTACCTATTCAGATATTCTTTAATGTATAAGAAAATTTTTACAACCTAAATTTTCAATTTACTTAGTCATTTTTACCAGTTATTCAACTGTCCACTTTCAGATCCAATTAATAAAATCTGTAGAAGTTCCCGGACAACAGCATACAGACTGCGGAGATCTGGACTTTCCCAAAAAAACAAATATTAATATACCTTCTTCTGTTTTGGAAAACACGACAAGTGGTCTAATCTAGCTTTGTCGGAGGAAGAAGCCATATCAAAAGAAAGAAACACAAGAGACCAGAATGTTTGTGACCAGTGGTACAAGGTGAGAGAAAGCAGAATAATTGTATCCAACTTTGGCAGATTTATGCTAAGAAAAGCTTGTATGACAGATAAATTCGTAACTAGTATTTTTAAGCCAAAGCCATTTAAATCAGCTGCCACAAGTTATGGTATTTCAAGTGAAAAAGTGGCAAAAACTATGTACATGAAGCAGATAAATAATCATGTACATGACTGTGGGTTCATTGTGAACCCATTATTTCCATTCTTGGGTGCATCACCAGATGGAAAAATATGTGAAGGTGGGCAGTCTGGAGTTCTGGAAGTGAAGTGTCCATTTTCTATACGGGACTGGACTATTGCAGATGCCTTCGAGTCGTATGAGAAGGACACACTATTTCTTGAGAAGAATGGATCAGAAATTGTACTGAAAAGGAATCATAAACACTGGTTTCAAGTGCAAGGCCAGTTGTTAGTCACTGGTGCAAAGTTTTGGGATTTTGTAACATAATCAAGACAGAACCTCCACATACAAAGGATTTTGACAGACAAAAAACCTGATGGAGGGTATTTTGGAGAAGTTGTCTTCTGCATTTACTTTTCATGTGTTTAAGAAATAAAAGAAACATAAATAAATAAAACATACCAAAATTATAGTTTTCATGTAAAGTGACATCTTTCTGCAGACTGATACCATTCTCTTGCTTTGAATCATCAACAGCCGAATGTGTTTCTGCATTTTCTTCTGAACTGAAATAACAAGGGCTTTGCTTTCATTGGATTCAAATAAAGTGCTAAAATTCTGATTGTATTCTTTATTGTCATAATATGAATAATGGTAATATGGTAATGATGTTATTTTAAGAAAAGGTGACACGATGTCTTGAACTAATCTACCTAACAGGCCCCTTAAAAAGGAACATAGTTATAATAGTATGCATATAGACATAACTGTATACACACAGCAGAATGCATATAGATCTATTCACTTTATTTCCTTCTTCTCTCCCACCCACTGACACTCATCCAAACATATAAAGCCACATAGTCAACATATATAGCATGCACTAGTGAATACAATTACAATTTTGTCATCCTCACTGAAATGCACATGCTTCATGAACTTGAACTCTCTCTCTCTCTCTCTCTCTCTCTCTCTCTCTCATTTTAATGGTTTCTATTTGATATACTAAGCATCAATTTATTTTTCATAATAATTTGCAACTTACACTTACACGTTTTACACATTTTTCTCGGTGGAGGTCTTGCAGGTGTGAATCGTGTATGTATTGCATCCTCTGGTATTGGGTCGGGGTATCTATCTGTGGGCTCTCCATCAGGGAAGTGCTGCAAAGATACATGTAGGATGTACTTTGAGTAAACCAGTAAGCATATTTATCTTAAAGGAAATTTACTTCAAGAGTATGTAGTATACACCCTGCCAAGAGTTAGATGACTAAAAATACAGAGTTGCTGAAGCGTCTAAAAGATCGAGACAAGCGGTCAAATGTTAATGAACACTCGATTCTGTGATGAAAATTTGCTATCAGCCATTAACAGCTAAATTTGTCTATTTTATTAGTGTTCGAAATTTAATTAATGTATCAATCATTTTAAACTTCGGGTTTAGAGTGCTTCTGCACTAAGAGTATTCAAAAGGAAAGAAACTTGTAATTTACAGTGTCTTTCTTCTCTTGATGCTTTTGATTAAATTTTTTATTTATCTTTACCGGGGCTCGTGTGTTGTCTTTGTTCAAGATATTGCCTCAGATTGCCATATCCATTCTATAACCGGGCAAATCACACCGTAGAGGTCATTCCTTAGATAAGAGTATTTAGCGGGAGACGGTGTCGGGTGTTGTTTTTCCAAGTTGCGCAATACCTCTGACCAGTGGGCTTGTGCAATATTGTACCAATAGCGCTTGAGACCGACTACCCCGTTACAAATTCCAAGACTGGATTGTGAACACAATGATACGCACAGAGTTAAACAACTAAACAAGGAGCCATCACGAATGGCTGCTTCCAATATCTGCCTTAGGATCTGGGTGAACATCATCACCAACTGCACACCGGGTATATACAAACCAAATTATCACTACGGCTAAAACAACACCTTCATTACGGTGCAAACACAAAGATACTACATAGATGTCACTATCGCTCGATCACTCCGTCACTGTCAGCCCTTCACCCCTTGAATCCCTTCACCTCTTTCACCTGTAAATTAATATATATATCTGTGTAAAATCACTAACAAACACGGTCATGTACAACATGCAATGACTTACGTGACGTATGCGCGTACGTGGAGTTGATTATTTAGTAAAAATCAAATCATCGGGACTGCCTTGACGAGAATCTTAAAGAATTTGAAATAACATTCTCTCATCCTTTAATTCATGCAACATTATTGGCAATGTAATCTCTCTGTTCAGTTATATACTGGTGAACTTAAAAACGCGACTATAATAAGATTTAACATTTGTAGTGAAGTGGGATACTCTAGGGACAATAGGAAAATACATTACACCCCCACCCCCACCCCCAACCCCGGGAACATTTAGGGACAAGGTTTAAAATTCATCTTGGGAATGTTTAGAGACAAGGGGAATTGAATGTGGGGAATATTAGGTTTGTATAGCGTCATAGTGTTGTATAGGTTCAATAGGAATGGAACAAGCAAGATGACGTCATGGTACTGAAGATTGACAACAATGGAGCAAGGGATTGACCTCGGGTGAAACATCAGGACTGCCTTGTATATGGCGTGACGTCAGCGACACATATAAACAGGTATAGAAATGTAGACATACATACATACATACATACATACATACATACATACATACATACATACATACATACATACATACATACATACATATATTTTATACGGCAAGAAAGCATATTTTATCGAGGCATATGTTTGGTCCTAAAAAGGGTCTTTGGGTTTTATGTTAACATCATTTTATTAACATTGCATCGGTCTTCTCTTCCTCAAGCTACTTCTGACTTTTGGACCATAGACGAGGACTCACTTTAGACAGCCTTGTCTCTCCATATAAATTCTTCATTTCCAAATGCTCGTATCGATGATCCTGATAATTGTCCATGATGATTTCACATACACCGCTCCCTCGATAACTCGCGCCCTGATAACTCGCGAACCTGCTTATAACGCGGTGTCCGGCGTGGATCCCGTTTTTTTTAAAGAAAATATTTTTTACAAATAAAGAAAATCGTGATCAGAACTGGTGAATGAAACCTTGATATATCGCCCGTTTTATCGTCGAAAATGACGGTTAGTGCCCGAAAAGTTAGAATCAACATCGTGAAATTTTCAGATTTAATAATGAATCACATATCTTGTTAGATTTTATCGGAAAAAATATTTTCTCAGTTCACTGTAATTAATAATACTGTATATGTATAGGGGAAATTAGTGTTTTAATCTTTTCATTGTGTTGCAGTGTAAGCAGTATAATCTTTGCATGTCCTCTTCTATTCAAACATGAAAAGAGTCAATTGAAAGTCACATCGATGCCCGCGAGCACATCTGTGAGAACCTAATTAACTGCCGGCTGCGTTTTGATCGACGACTTGGGGAAGTGTTTGTTGCATTGTAAAACTGAATTAAAATAGACCTGCTTTGTTTTATAAGGCGGTCTTTTGTATCAAATCAGGTTAAAGACGTACAATACAAAAGTTCAAAGGAATGCAAATCCTACATGCATAAACTCTTGTGGTCAATATCGTGTCTCAACATCAATCAAATTAGCTGGACCAATCGAACATGGTTTCAAATATTATGTACTTAATGTCATTAAAGTATATATTAATCAGTAATTTATCCTAATCATTTGTAAATGTGATCATGGAGAGCAAGGGAATCGAGCATAAGGCGTACTCGGTGAATGAAAAGCTTACTGTCATAGAGAGGGTTTGTAATGGTGAGTCAAGATCAAACGTTTGTAGTGAACTTAAACTTGCCGAGGCGACACTCAGAGGTTGGCTCAAGGATGAGCAGAAATTTCTGGATTATTTGCATGAAGTTGATTCTGATGATGGATTTAAACGGAAACGGGCACGCACTGCAAACGACACAGAATTAGATGATGCTGTGTACACTTGGTTCACACAACAACGTGAACAAAGTGTTCAGATTTCGGGAACAATTCTCAAGGTCCAGGCAGAGAAAATTGAAAAAACTATGGATACTGAAACAGATTTCATGGCAAGCCATGGATGGTTTTGGGTTTTCTAGCGCCGACATGGAATAAAACAAAATTCTTTGTCGGGAGAGATACGCTCAGCAAATCAGGCGGCCGCATCTAGTTATCCCAACCAACTCCGAGAGATACTGACCCGTGATGGATATACAGACGACCAAGTTTATAATTGTGATGAGGCTGGTCTATGCTATCGAATGATTTAAATATTTATATATATATATATTTTTTGTTTACATGTCTGACGTTTAGACCCATTAAATTCATGGTTGGTAATGGTTTATCTTTGTATTTTTTTTTTCTTTTTACAATTTACTCTATCTATCTAATCAATCTATCTATGTATCTATTTAGTGATAGCAGAATTTTATGTTTTAGATAAACACAAGTTTTGACGTGGTCATTTTTTGATATGAATGTTATCTTTTTTTGATAAAATAAATCTTGATTCATTTTGAACAAACAATAAAACTAGAATGTATCCAAATCAACACAAAACGCAGTGACGTAATACACAATGTGTTTAGCGATACACATGTTAAGAGTACTGATATCTCATGGAATAATGTTTGTTTTTACGATCTTTTCAAGATATTTTATCCAGAAATTAAAGGTAATTTATAAAGAAAAATGAACACCTTTATAAAGAAATATTTATTCACAGTTATTTTCAGCATGATTATAAAACGAGTATTTAACAATGCACCTCTCCCCTTTCTCATCTCTGTTGATCTCCCATCTCTTTATTAGTTTTTTTTTATAGGTCCCTCGGTAACTCGCGCCCTCGCTTATAGTGCGGTTGATGTTTTTGGACCCCGTTGTGCGCGAGTTATCGAGGGAGCGGTGTACATGGGTAAGTCCGTGAGAAACAGCATTGACGATACGAGATTAGACCATTGTACCTTTGTCCACGTCTTGTGACGAAAGACAGGTAAAGGGAATGTGGTGAACTGCGGTTATTTGTAGTGGAGGAGCGGATCAAAACGGATTGAGTTTATCCTCAATCATAACACGCGTTACAAAATTCAGTCACAATGCGGAGTCTGTCTTCCAATCCGAAGAGAGTGGTCTGTAACATCACATTCCCTATATATAGATATGTTAGCGTCTGTGCGCTGTGAATCCTTGCGACAAAGTTAAAACATGACGGAAACTAAGAAGACCATGAATTGGGGTGCATCGGCCATGGAGACGAGAAGCGATGGTAGAGCAGGGCTGCCAAATTCAACACAATTCTACATCTGGATGAGAACTATTTTAATTGGGTTTTAGTTGATTTCCTCTCTTATTCACAAGAATTTGTTCTGGTGTCAGTACATTCGCCGCCTTCTCCTTCCTTACCACACGTTGAGGATTTTAAACAGACAGAAAGAAGAATTGGAGAATTTTTACAGCAACAGAAAGAAGCAGAACAACATTTTCTTCTTCAACGGCAAGAAGAAGAAGAAGAAGATGTAAAAAAAAAAAAAAAAAAAAAAAGAAACGACAGGAAGAAGAAGCAGCAGTAAAGAAACAAGGTCTACAAAAGAAAGAGGACAGCGAAAGTCTAAAGGTTATGATACTCTTTAGAATTTTGACTGAGTTAATTAGCCTGAAACAAATGTATCGGACTTCTTTATTACGGTCCATGAGAAAAAACCTTCCGGTGCCAAACAGCCCAACCTTGTTCACACACCTGCTACGCCCGAGATATAAAATCTAGTGATTTCTACCAAGTCATGGACAGGAACCAGTCCAGAAGTAGGCCTTGGCCGTGGCAAAGGATTAATGCAGCTAAAGCTGATTCGTTGCGTTCCTGGGTTGTTTTTTTATTAAGAAAACAAACATCCAACTGTCTTTAAGGGCTACCCTCTTCTTTCGAAAGGATATATTATTCATTTTACCCCATGATGTACGTGTGTGAATGCACGAGTGTACATGTAATTCTTTATTTGAAAAAAATCAAAACCAAGAAACACTTACGTTTTTCTGTCTGGTCTATTCTGATACAAATTTTACAATCCATTATCACAACTCAACACAATTTTGAAAAGTTCATAGATTTCTTCTAGATACTAGTGTCCTTTCTCTTTACAATGATAACATTTATTTTGACGTTTGTCTCTTCTGGAACCTGTTTTGCTTGTCACAGTCTGGACATTATATAGCCCAACGTCCTTTCTTCTTATATATTTAGAAACTATCATGATTTTATCTCGAAAGGAGGCAGGGGGGAGTAGTCTTTCGGCTTGTGTGAAGCAAACTGTCGTGCGACACCTAGCAAAGCTCTGATCAGAAGTTCGAATGGTCGGTTTATTCCATCGTTCTGGTCGGTAAGAGGGATAAATGAAGGATGGGATGGAAGACACTGGCCCTTTATACATAAACTGGTCTGACATGGATATATAGAAGACCATGGCATTTAAAATGTAGTCATTTGACTTTTTGCAGTCATTTCCTCCACTTCACACTACGTTAACATATCTGTCGGACGGTTATTCTAGCCAGTCCTAATTAAAATCCACTCATGCTACCCAACAGGAGAGATTAACCATCGCAAGATATCAATTTATGGTGAGCTCAGCCTTTACATCAATCTTAATAGTTACGTGTCACTCTGACAACGACAGAATACTAAAATGCATATAATTGCAGAACTGCTAAAATATTTATAAACGTTTGCAACATTGGACCTTTAAGTATATATTTTTGTTTAAATGTTTACGTATGATATTTTCGGCATGGAAAAAATAGGAACCCTATCAACGATTCTCAGACACGACAATGATCCCATTAGTGGTGGTCGTCATATATCACCGGACATTGTCTACATCACATCGACACTATCCGTGAATCTAGTATGCGATGCCGTCAATCCTGCGAAATCCAAAAAAAGCCCAACGAGGACATATCCTCTACATCTTCACTCACAAAAGTTTCTCCTAGTCATTTGATTGTATCAGTGTCTGTTAATCCTGTTTGCTTACGATGTCATAATCCATTGTTTTCACGGATATATTTATGACTGACTGATCAAAACAGACATTGATTGGATATTCTTGGTCAGAATTAAGCGTTAGATTGTTTGTACGCGATACACCATGAAATGGTACAGGCCTTAGGCCACGAGACAGTCTTGGACCGATAATCGTTTTATGCTTTATCTGTATTTTAATTAAATTCATCACCCTTATTATAATGTCGAACATCGCCAGGCCAAAAAAAACGAGCTCATTAGTGAAATCGAATTGCATATCGCAAACAGCTATGACCAAATCGGTAACCTCGGGCAGCTTGATAGTCAGAAACAAATTAGCCGCGTTAAACACCAGCAATGGCGTCATAGCATATGTCATTTATTTACATAAATGCATGCGGAAAAACGGCAGATGTCAAAGCAGGGATCTGTGATATGGATTTTGGCACTGATGCATCATATTTTGTGGAAAGATTGTGGCCAGTCGTTTCTTTACAATGATGATAGCCTGTTAGGAGGTACCATTGGTTGCATCGTCAAAGAGTCTCTGCCCGAAAAGAAATATCCCCCACCCCCACCAAGAGCAATAATTTGTGAGGAAATCGTTTCACGATTCCACCGAACGCTAGTACCCCCCCCCCCCTGTTTTTTCGGTGTGGTTATGTTTGCTTTGTGTGATGGACTCGCGATTTTCTTAATTATCTAGTTTATCGCTGTTGTTCTTTAACAAATATATAGATATTTGATCCCCATGTACAGATCATCTGGTATAGACAAAGTCAATCGATTTTTGCAGTGGACAGTGCCTAATCGACTTCTAGAGAATTCGGTCCAAGACAATTCGGCCCAACGTGGACCGAAAATAAGACAATTCGGCCCAATTTGAAAGACAATTCAGCGATAGTTGAATGAAGATATTTTTTTCATACAGCAAGTTGATACTATGTAAGAGATATATGTGTGTGTGTATGTGTGTGTGTGTGTGTGTGTGCGAGAGAGAGCATTTTGCCAGTTTAGTTGCTGCAACAACAACCTCGTACCAGTTAAGTTTATGTTTCATTCAGTATTGTCAATCATAGTTCCTCCTTTACTCCAAACAAATTAGAAATGAATAAACTGATTACTAGTCTTAATTATGGTACACATTATCTTTGTTCCTTTGTAAGCTGTTATATTTTTAAACAAATATACACACATGCAAAGACTGTACGTCTGAATGCGTCTATCCGTGTGTGCGACTCTCTCTCTCTCTCTCTCTCTCTCTCTCTCTCAATAGAGAAAGAAAATAATTGCCTGAAAGGGATAAAGTGAAACCAAGCAAAATACATCAGCCTGTATATATAAGACTCACCAGTTTGAATGCACATACATATCAACTCTCTCTCTCTCTCTCTCTCTCTCTCTCTCTCTCTCTCTCTCTGTTTTCAGATGATCAGGCGTAGGGCTCTTGTGCGTGCCCACAAAAATATAGGTATTCTGAAATTTGACGTTTTAAACTTGAGACGTAAGATAAAGACAAAAAAATACGAAATTTTAGAGACTAAGTAAAATACTAAGGAATTAAGTCCAAGTAAAAGAGCCGATGCAGAGGTGTACAAATTTATATCTGATCCCAAGTAGATGGAATCTTGTCAGACGAAAACTCCTTGTATGCAATGCGGTTTTGTCTGAAACAAAGGCGTTAAGGCAGTCACGATCTATTAAATGACGCCGTGTTCTATGTCAGATTATGTATGGGTTGAATATTCAAAATGTCTGATGTCGAAATGGAATTAATTAACAATGCATTTGCTTTACGTTAGTGAAATACACACGTTACCTAAACAGTAAACGTGAGCGGACTCCTCGCTTTCATCGGCTATAAATATTTGTTTTTATATGTGAGACTGTATACAAGTTGAGACCATTTTAATCGCACACAAAAGTGTACATTTAAGTTGTTTGAATTTTAAAATATATCAGTGTTTTATACTACGACACATACGTTACTATTCTACGTTACGAAACATTTTTAAAAATATATGTTTTCTTTTTAAATTTCGTGAAAGGACTTAATTAAGTATAAGAATGTTATTCATTTCATCTTCTTATTAAATATAAAATAAGTCATAATGATTATATCAGAAATGATCATGTGAATAATGATGATCAGCTGTCACATACAGGAGAAATAACTACAATGACGAATGTACGTGTTTAATATAGTTAATCAAACATATTTGTAATAATTTCATGCATATTTTCATGATCAAAAGGGAACCAAGAAAACCGAGTGAAAACGATTACAGATTTAATGAACGGTTTGTCGTATGTATCTGATACATACGTTATATGTTTGGAGTGACTAAAAGGCATACACATTGTAACTTTCGCGCGAATATTTTGAATCGGAAACTGTTATGACAACTTAAAATGTTTTTGGTGTTTTGAATATTCATTATCAATTTAAATGAAATTTAAAATACAAGAAATTTTGGTAAAGATGCATCTTTCGTTGTGCACATTTATCTATCTTTCTCGTAACTTATAACAGCAAAACGCAATAATGTTCTGAATTCAATATTTGTCAAATTATCGCAAAATACCTAATTATGCAATTTTCAACCATTTTCACTATATAATTTTATTTGTAACAAGCACATTCAAATACGAGAAGATCTCTTGTAACGTATGTAGTTTGCTTGAGAATTAAGTTTTTGTGACCAAGTTGGCAAGTGCCAAACAAATCGACCTTCTTCCACAGGAGATATGATGCATCTCATTATTATCTACGTAGCTCCCAAAGCACCGCGTGCATCTCTACTATACTACTTTTATTTCTCCACAGTACAATTTGGCTTTAGGACGGTTTTTCCTAAAAGATATCAGAATGCTCCTAACCATTATAACTTCGGAAAACATTTATCTTGTTCACCAAATGTTTCAAATTTTATTCTAAAACATATTATATAAGAATTGTCAAAATATATTTTAAAAAAAAATACTTGCTAAAACTATTTTGAGTTGTATATTAAAATTGGACCGAATTGTCTTTCGAGTTGGGCCGAATTGTCTTCAAAGTTGGGCCAACTTGTCTTGGGCCGAATTGTCCAATTGCCACCTAATCATACCAAGGCGATTATCCTCATAATTATCAGTGCTGGGATGTCTTTTGAATTCTTCTTGCTCCACTGATATATAGTATCCTGTCTCTAAAATTAATAAACTCATACTACTAAGAAAAATACGATTACGATTGTTTTCTAATCACAGATTATCTCGATAAATAATCTGCGATTTTCGTATTGACGTAATCTTTAACATCCTTTATTGGGCTACTAGTAAAATTGGATGGTAGTAGCCTCGTTTTTGTTGTTGGTCATAGTGCCGTTTCAAAGCTTTGTATTTTTGCGACCGCAAAGAGCACAAAGCTTAGACTTATCTCTGACAACCAATATTGCATTTCAAACATGGGCTGGTCCTCAACGTCCTCGTTGATCACTTGCTCTATGGTAGCCGCGATACCTGTAATAGCACGTTTTTCTACATATAGGTGTTGATCCAATCATCAGTAATTAGCAACTATGTTTTACTCGTGATGTCATTGTAAATTAATCCAGAGTGATCTTTAATATATTTGTCTGTATTATATAATGATAGACAGGAGCTCTTTATCTGATGAGGAGTTAGCAAGATTAGCTGTGATTAAACCTTCCCAGACTAGGTTCGATTCTGACAGATTAACTGATAGGGAAAAACTCCACGTAATACTGAATTTGCAATTTGCAGTGTTTCAGGATGATCAATATGATATTGCAATTGATGCTACAATGATCGACGAGAGAATAAGGACGATCATTGATTATCTTGATGAACGAATATACATGTTTAGAATCAAATTATCGTTGACGTCGTTAACTAATGCTGTAAAATCTCTGTTGCATGTTTTATCTCAACGCTAAAAGATAAGGACATCTCTGAGTAATTCCTGTTAAGTTTGTATATGACATGAAAACAGCAGTTACATGCATACATGAGAATTTAAGTTTTCTGTCCTCATTCATTATGCTGATATTCAGGCTGTTTATGGCACCCGTCTGTCAAGCAAGTCTTCCACGAAAAACATATTTTGCATGTAATGACTGTCAATATGAGTAATAGTCGTTTGCGTACAGTGTGATGCTAATAATTTTGATGGCAAATTTTTATTTTCATTTTTCATTCTGCTGTTTCCATCCATTTGTAAGGAAATTAGTAAAGTTGATTAAATAGAAATCTGAATTGGAAAGCAGATTAACTGTAAGTCATCTTTCAATGCTACTTTAAATAATAAAACCTAATTCTAAAATTAATTTGATACATTTGTATGACAAAATGTTTTGTATTATGAATCGGAAGTACTTGCATGAATTCATTTTATACATTTGTATAATAATGTGCTTTTGAATCATGAATTGGAATTCTTACCTTATTTCTTAGTTAAGAATGACGTAGTGTTAATTTATGTCGTAAAAACACTATGCTGAGTTATGGATAGGGAGTGTTACGTTAATTCTTGAATTTATCATATTGTTTGAATAATGATTGTGTTCTAAGAATTTAATGTATTACGTTAGTAAGGGGTTACATGAACACATATGAATTCACCGAATTTTGATTTCATAGATAATTTAGCGACAGTGTATACGATTCTACGCCTCGCTTTGTAGTACGTTAATGTATTAGGTAAAGGCAAAACGAATTAACAATTGGTTTAACTACATTCATTTGAGGACATGTGTTGTTAATTACTAGCCTTAAAGTTGTTATCACTGATAGAAATATCTGATTGTTCGAACTAGGAATAATGGACAGTCTCAACTGTAACCATTGTAACGAGAGATTTAGGTTGTTTTAATTTTCTTTTGAAAGGAAGAAAATAGCTTTTTTTTGGGAAGATCGTGAAGTTACGGGAATAACGACGCAAACTTTGGAAACGGAAATCTTAGTGTAAGCATGAGACAGTGGACAAGTCCAGTATCAAGTGGAAACATCTACGAGTGCAGAGTATCAAGAAATTGGACGAGACAGCGACTTTTTGAAACGACATTGAATTTAACAGTGAACGAGGATCAAGGGATAGCAGGTTATGAAAATCGAACAAAGCACTGACTTCGATTGTACCACTTGATCCTATGATGATTTTTAACTATCAGTAATAGAACGGCTAATTTGTTTAATTCTATTTCAAATCATATTGTAATTCGGTGAGAGTTGTATTTCTAAACCGCGTGTATTCCTAATGAAAGAAAGTTTCATAATTGTGTATGTAATTGATTAAATTGTTTATTTATCTTTACGGGGGCTCAGAGTTGTTTTGTTCAATATACCTGCTCAGTTTACCAAATTTACTATTCTCCTACTCGAACCGGGCAATTATATCGAGGGCGGTCATCTCTTAGATAACGAGTATCAAAAGGGAGTGGGTTATAGTTATTATTATTATTATATGTTGTACAGTACCTCTTGACAAAGTGGGACGTAACACTTACCCTTTGACAGGTGGGGCTTGTGCAATATTATACGAATAACGCTCATAACCCGCGAGTAACCTGACACATTGTAAGAAATATAGGATACGTGAGTATATGCATTCAGTCTCTCTCTTTCTTTCTCTCTCTCATTCACTCTCTCCCTTTCTCTCAAACATGCCAATATTTATTATTACCAATATTCTACAACATCAAACTCATAACTAAATAACATCAATACTTAATTAAAATATTTTAAAATATTTGGCTCTCACTGTGGGGCTACTCATCTGATAGAATCTGAATGCAAAAGGCTGATTCACAATTTGTGCTAGGCTGATCCCAGCATTACAGTGTATTCTGGGCTGATCCCAGCTCAAGTAGAAGAGGTGCTAGGCTGATCCCAGCTCGATGTAAAAGGCTGATTCTCAATCGGTGCTAGAAGGATCACATCATTGCAGTGTATTCTACAAAAGTTTCCAATACTCTGGAACTTTGCTATGGAATAGTATTCCAGTTGAGATTAGAAATGCCCACTTTATTTCCATCTTCCAAACCCAATATATCCAGTCGCTTCTAAGATGCTGCTGAAATAAATAAATTCCTTGTATGAGGGCCTCAAGGTAGATTAGTTCTTAGCTAATTGTGTTACCCTCTTTAAATAAAGTTATTATTATTATTATTATTATTATTATTATTATTATTATTCTGGGCTTATCCCAGCTCAAGTAGAATTGGTGCTATGCTGATCCCAGCTCAAGTAAAATATGTGCTAGGCTGATCTCAACATATGAGTTTATTCTAGACTAATCTCATCTTCAAGTAAATCTAGGCTATTGTGTAATATGGGCATATCCCAGCTCGAGGATAATTGGTGCTAGGCTGATCCCAACATTAAAGTATAAACTGGACTGAGCCAAGCTTTTATAGACTGTGCTAGGCTAATCCCATCATTCAAGTGTATTTTGGTCTGATCTCAGCTTACATAGACTATGTGCTAGGCTGATCCCAGCATGCTAATGTATTGTGGGCTGATCCCAGATTCATGAAATAGAGCTAGGCTGATCCCAGCATAAAGAAATATTATTATTTTTTCCTATTTAATACTGAAAAAAACGGTTTAATGGGCATGCCCTTAATGCTATTAATATAGCTTATGAGTTTCCGCTTGGGGTAAATATCCTATCCCATGGTAGCCCCATGTGCATGAACAATGTAAAGGCAAAACCCATGACGGATTCATTAATGGGTTGTGACCAGGGGGAAGGGGTGATTGTGGGCCAGCACATTTCCATAAGAAAATATTGATGCAGAGACTCTAAATCCACAGTCTGTACCTTTGAAAAGCCAGAGAAGTCAAACTCTATATTCATTGTCTGTAAATTTGAAAAACCAGATAAGAGAAGAGAAGTGACTGATCACATGGTACTCTATATGATCATGCAATGTTACATAAAATTATCTAATTTGGTTGGCTCTTTGAATTCCACTGCCAATGCCTACCAATAGGAATAGTTCTGCTTGTGTCCCCTCCACCAATGTGATCCTTCAACAAGCCTTATCAAGACAGCAAGTAAGAGGTTAATAATAGTTTCTTGCATAATTTCCTGTCTGTCTGTCAATTTCAAGATACATGTACAATACCCTTATCCATCCAAGTCTTAGCCACTATTAGCCTTATAATTTCACATTGCATCATCTTACCACCCCACCAATTCCTCCCATAATGATCATTGTCAGACAAACCCCATAGCAAAATTAGCAATATGTACCTAAAATAATTCATGATAATAATAATTATACTACTACTACATGTAATAATGATGACTTTGTATAGCACATAATCTGTAGAAGCTCTCAGAGATTTAGAACATTAGACAACACCTATAACATAAAACATATATTATAATATGATTTTTAAAAAAAAACACACCGTGAAATTAGAAAATATAAAAAATGCTGAAAATATTTAAGGTAAGAAATGTTATTAGGTCTTTAAGTTTGTTCTTGCAGTCAGAATAGGTGAGTTTTAAGAGCACGCTTGAATGTGATATGTCTAAGTTCAGTGGTTGCTTGGCCCTGGTATGCAAAGAACATTGTCCATATGTCATCAAATTGTGCATAAACTAAAAATTAAGAAATTATCATTACTATAAGCATGAAAAGTTTAAAATAATCCAAGTACTAGACATTGGACAGTGAGGCAGTGGTTAAAGTCAGATATGACTTCAAAATTATATCTACTGATAGTACTTAGCTGCCATCCAAACAAGAGACAGAAGAACACAATGCTACCGCTGCATTTGTTTCTCTTTCTCTTTCCTTTTTCTCCAACTGCATGTGTCTCTTTCCTCCCTCTGAAGCTGGAGCATATTTAACTATTTCCATCTTGTCAGAGCATGGTACAGACTTAATAAACCTAAAGAACTTTTATCCCCCCAAATGATTTTTATGGTACCAAATAATGAACCAAAATATTATCTATGGTGCCAAATGGACCCATGTATTTTCTATGGTACCAAATAGACCCAAATATTTTCTATGGTACCAAATAATGGACCCAAATATTTTCCATGGTACCAAATGGACCCAAATATTTTCTATGGTACCAAATAATGGACCCAGATATTTTCTATGGTACCAAATGGACCAAAATATTTTCTATGGTACCAAATAATGGACCCAAATATTTTCTATCTTACCAAATGGACCCAAATATTTTCTATGGTACCAAAACATGACCCAAATATTTTCTATGGTACCAAGCAACTAATGGACCCATATATTTTCTATGGTACAAAATAATGGACCCAAATATTTTCTATGGTACCAAATATTGGACCCATATATTTTCTATGGTACCAACTAATGGACCCAATTATTTTCTATGGTACCAAAGAATGGACCCAAATATGATCTATGGTACAAAATAATGGACCCAAATATTTTCTATGGTACCAAAAAATGGACCCAATGATTTTCTATGGTACCAACTAATGGACAAATATATTTTTTATTTCTGGATTTATTAAAGAAACCTTCACCTCAGAAAGATCACATTTGTCTGGTAGGCTTGAGTAATTCATCATTACCTTTCCTGGGTAGGATTTAAAATAAAGTTCTCCACTTTTGATGACATTGTGAAAGCTTGTGGGTTTCACTATACTTTCTCAAATATGTAAATAATACTTGGGAATTCCAATCCAAAGTGAATTTAAATTTCAAAAATAAAGTTTTCTAAAATAAATTTGATAAATTTGTATCTAGTAAATAAGCCCCAAATTTTCTGTTATGACTCATTGCCCTTTAAATGAAGTAAAAGAAAAGTTTGAACAATCAATATATTGTTTCACATAACTTATAAGAATACAAAGTGAAAATTTATAAAAGAACAATGTACAGCAATGCAAATTAAATCCCAAACTGTCCTAAAAGACTTTTCACAAGTTCAAATGCTTAAAGCTTCAACTGATTTCCCAAAAAAGGTGTACCAATTAAATTTTAATATTGAATGTGTTGATGTGCCTATAGTCTTCAATATGCTAGCTTGCCAGTGTTCTGTAGTGTGGTGACTTGCCAATCCAAAAATGCTCTTGTCTGAAATCACAATAATTCATAATGCAGCTTTAGCAATATATCTGTCATACTGCTACGATGTCTACACAGTGGCAGTTTATAGTGATGTCTAGCACTGGGGAATCATGCTGCAGACATGTAGCATCATGTTCCACCCAGTCACATTATCCTAAACCTGGGCATCTAGTTCTAACACTAACCTCTTAATGCAGCGGCTAGTATGGTATGACTACACTGGGTCTCAAACATGCAACCTCCCACATAGGAAGTGGATGTTCTAACCACTTAGACCACTGGAGCAGTCAGTAATGAATGTTCCAGTCTAAGAATATTGTAGATGAGCACTTTGTATTTCCAGTGAATAATCTTTGAAATAAATAATTCTACCGAAAATTACAATACCGACCCCAACAATAAGACTTCTGCCTCAAATATTGGATGCAATAATGAGTCAATAAAAAATGTTAAGACACAAATATTGAACCAGAATGAGTGTCAAAAGTTCAATTCTAGAAAAATCTGTACTAAAATTTAATAAAATTATAGGAAACATTAGGTATAACAGGTTCTTTCATGGGGGAATTCCAATATCCTAGAGCCAGACCCTTACAAATATATTTACATCAACTGATAAAGATTATCATATTTAATCCACATTCATATTAACTATCTGTTTACAAAATAAATGTTGCTGGCCAGGTACACAATGAACTTGATTTTGGACAACGTCAAGTCCAAAGTACAATTATAAATAACATATAATCATCAAGAACAAAATGAACACATAAAATTACATAAACAAAACAGTATCATTTATAGTGAAGTTTGGGGTTTGGGCTTTTAGCTGTGATGGTCATGGATTAGAAAACCCTGTTGTCCATCCATCATTAAGACACAGTTATTGCTAATTTCCTTCTAACTACTTGGAGAATTGGCATGATAGTTAACACATTCAACCCAAAGTCTAATTGGTCCTAAATGAAAATGGAACTGCTTGGACATTGAATAGGACCACTACAGTGGCCATCTTGAAATTTTTTGTGGCCATCTTGAATTTTTTTTTTTTTTTATCATACCACTTAACTAAAGACCTCTAATGAGGTCTTGTTGGTCCTAAATAAAAATGGTGCTAATCTGAAGTTAAATACGACCACAACAACAGCCATCCTGAAAATTATGTTATTGCCATTTCTCCTTGTAAGACAAGTTATATCAATGCAGAAGACATCTTGTCTTGCTAGGTAGGTAAAAATAAAAAATGGTACTGCTCAAACACTCTGGATGACCATCTTTGAAATCAGGTTCTCACAACTCTTCCTTAATCAATTGTCATATCACTGGAAGACTATATGTTGTCTGTGAGGTCCTATCTAAAAATGGTACCAATTGATATCTGATATGCCCCAACCACAGGAGTCTGACGTTTTATCAATAAAGTACGGCGAAATGTCTGACAAAATGAAATACCCTTAACAATAACATATATGTGTTTATATATATGTTATTGTTAAGGGTATTTCATTTTGTCAGACATTTCACCGTACTTTATTGATAAAACGTCAGACTCCTGTGCCACAACCTACAATAGCCATCCTGAACTGGAAGTTATAAAGACAATGTGTTTTCACCAAAAGACCTCATAGTTAATCTTAAAAGAAAAAAGTCTGCTTAAACATATAAGATGCCAACCAGAGTGGCCATGTTACTATATCTCCAGATATTACGATTTCACTGAAATAGTTTTGATGGTCTAGTTGGTCCTAAATAAATTGGTACCAGTCTGACATTCAATATGGCCATTATTTCCAACACCTTGAAATTCTTTTATTGCTATTCTCCTGAACAGTCCTACTGACATGAGGTTTTTTTCCCAAGACATCACATGTCTAGTTTTTGCTAAATGAAAATCTTGGACTTATTCAGGCTTTTTTCAACACAATACCAGTTGAGATCAATATCACATGGAAACCTTCTAGCACCAAACCCAAGAACAGAGCAATTTAAAAAGAGCTAATACTCTGGTACAGTTCTGTGGAACAAGCTTTCACTTCATGTAAAATCTGCTGAAAATATTGGAGTATTTAAGAGATATCGTGAGCATGCATGTGTTTCTAAAAGATAATGGAATTTAGCATTTTAATACTAAACATGATAAAATACAGTAATTATTGCTGTAATCACTGGCACCTTTTACCTTGGGATCAAGGTCAGTCATAAAAAATCTGCATTAAGGTTAGGTTGAAGTTATTTTATTTGCTTAAAGTTTTTAGTTTGTATAGTTGTAAAGACATGAGCTTATTGCATGATCTGTCACCAATTGTGACTTGTGCATCTGTCAATGATGGCATCTTATCGCTTTGAAGTCCATATATCTAATTCAGATTGCCCTTAATGCCCTTTGGCCAATACATCCAGTCAATATGACTTAAGATAATTTGAATACGACCATAGCGTTATGTATATTTAAATTTCAAAAAAGATAGCCCAAGATCTGTTTGTTTCAGAGGGCAATTGGTGAAAATGAAGACACAGATGTAACTATTTGTTATTTTGTTAATAATGTGGTCTTAAAAGTAATGTTTGTAAATATCATATATCTTGTCACACTTGTCAAATGGTAGTAAAACCCAATCAGAAAATACTTCAAGTTCATCTGCAACTGCTTCCTGCATGCTATGAACCACTGAGCAGAATAATAGTAAAGCGTGTCCATCTCTTACCTAAGACCAAGTCAGGCAAGCAATATTCATTGATCATAAAATGTTGTACACCATATAGCCTTCAAAAATCTGTCTAAGTTTGTCATGAGTCTAATTTTTTATCTGGAATTTTCCAGCAAGTTATGCATGAATTTATCATCCAGCAATTCAAAGTCTTCTATCAAGGGGCTTTAGATTTCATCAAACTTTGAAAAATAAAATTTGGTTATACAGTTTTGATACTGGAAAAGATTGGGGTGACAGTATTAATTTACTGTTGTTTGCTGTTATGGAATCAGTTCAAGAATCTTTAGGATTTAGTCCCTTTGAACTAGTCTTTGGAAACACTGTCCATGAACCATTGAAGTTGCCAAAGATACGTAAATTTTATGTTTCTAATTTTAAATACACGTTGTCAAAGGCTTGTGAGGTTTCAAGAACTAATCTGCCCTCTACTCAGTCAAAAATGAAATTAAGGCATGATAAAAATACAAATGAAAGAAGTTTACAGCCTGGTGATAAGAGTTCCAACTCTCTGGCCCATACCACAAAATCCTCTTCAGGCTAAAGATTATGGTCCTTATACAGTTGAAAAGAAAGTAAGTAATTTAAATTATATCATAAATACATCAAAAACAACTTTGCATTAAAAATATGTTAAAGGAGTATGTTGATAGCCAGGTTAATCATGCAATCAGTTTTACTGTAGTGTCCCACATAGCGAGCATTTAAGCAATGGAATGGAATAGGACTGTAGTGACTTTGGTGTAACCAATCTTCAGCATTCAGAAATTACAAGTAATCTATACCAGAAACTTTCACATCTGCAGCAACAAGTAAGGAATGAACTAAAACTGCCATTACTTGAATATCATCACTTGCTTCCAAATGTTCCAATATGAACCAATCAAATCTACCATAGTAATGAAATAATAGATTACACACCTGTGGAACAGTATCTGAACATGATGAACTTTCTCAAACAGGAATGTAGAAAAAAAGAAGAAATTCAGTATTTGCCGGAGAATGAGTTCATAGAACTGAGTAAAAATGACAGTAATTCACCATGTATACCTTAAGCAGATGATAGTTTCTGCATGTGCACAGATGGAAAAGGCAAAAGACATTTTGGCATTCATGACTCCAGATGGACTTTATCAATATAAAGCTATGCTTTTTGGAATGAAGAGCTTGCATGGTATGTTTAAACATTTAATGAACGTGATAACATCTGGCCTAGATAATCCTTAACACCTGGAGAGATCACTAAGAGACGATTTGGAAATTCTTTGACTCACTGATGCAAATTTGAAAATTAATTGATCCAAAAGTGAGTTTTTTATGCTTGTGTCACATTTTTGGGACACATCATGAGACATAAGCAAGTTAATCCTATGGCTGCTAAGGTCAAGGCTATCTCTGATTTCCCTGTGCCTATCGGGTAAAAGCATCTGATGAGATCTTTGGGTATATCTGAATACTGTCGGAAATTTTGCTCCAATTTTTCCACATATCCTGAACCCATGACACATTTATTAAGAAAATGAAGTGTCACTGGTTTGAAAATGTCAGAAGGCTTTTCATAAGTTAAAGGCCATACTTATGAGTGCACCAGTTCTCCACATTTCAGTTGGTCATTAAAATGTATGTTGATGCAAGTGGTGTTGGAACTGGAGTAGTACTGATTCAAGAAGAACAAAATGGTGTATATCGTCCAGTGTTTTTTTCCTTCTAATAAATTAAATAAGCCCCAAGAGAAATTATTCTTTAATCGAGACGGTATGTTTGGCTTTGATAATGACTTTGCAACACATTGAAGCATATATTAGTTCAGCTCCTCCAATTATTGTGTTTAGGGATCACAACCCCCTTACATTCATTGGCAAAATGAAAAACAAAAATCAGAGAATATTAAGCTAGAGTTTTAATGTCAGATACTGACATTAGGCACATTAAGGGAAAATAAGCACTTTGATGTGTTACATTGTTTCATGTATACTTTGAGTCATTTCTAAGATTTACATCTGATGTATAAAAAAAATAAATTCACATGCATATTTGATTAATAGCTAATAGAAAGCTATATTTAATAAATCTTTTTCTTTACAAGGGGAAGTGTTATGTGTATTTTATCTGCATTGTTTGTTAACAAGTATTTTTTTAAAAAATTTCTTTTATTTCATTATGAATTATTGATTTTTTTATTCTGCAAACAACTAATACATAACTAAAAAATAAAATGTTTATGGGTTTTATATTAGGGTTATTATTAATAGCAGTAAACATATTTATTTGGGTCTGGGTCTAGTTTATTTAATTCTCTTAAAAATATACATGGACTACCTGATATATTCCATACTATAATGTTAGTAATAGGTCTTCGAACTATAACTGAGACTTAATCTAGTAAACATAAGGATCATTCTTTAAATAAAATATATCCATTTTCCAGGAAAGTTTTTTTTAAAAATAAAAATGCTAATTGTGACATGAGATCAAGTAGAGGACTATAATTTTGTTACTGGAATTGTTCATTTGTACTTTATGATCTTAGCAGAATCAAATGTATTACTGTTGTGTCAAGAAATTCATTTGGGATGGAATTTTATTTAATCAAATGATTTAATTCAAGTGATTCTTCTCTAGAAATACACTGCACTTCAAAAATAACATTCTTGGAAACAAAGACTTGAATTTGTACTGAAATTATTCTTGGATTTTATATTATTGTGATGAAATAAGACTGTTAGTACATTACCATGACCACATGCACATCAACACCTTCAGCACTGGATTTAATTTGGATTTGTGCCAAAGTTTATCCAGAACTTTAATTATTAGGACTTGTGTCTGAAATTCTAGATATATTTGGAAATTAATTCGCAATACCATAAGATCAATTATTTTCACTGTATTCTAGGGAAATAAATTTGATGAATTTTACCAAGCTTGTTGATTCTCACTCTTTACTATTATTTGTTTTAGGAGTCATAATAGTAGATACAAAAATTTTCTTATAATGTATCAAAATTGTCATCTGCTAACCTTCAAACCAAAAGGATGAAAAGATAAATATGCAACAACACAACATTATGACTGGTTCTTGAGATTCTTTATTCAAAGACTAGCATCATAGAGATATGACAGTTTCATAACCTTGTCTAACAGAAAACAAATCCATATTCACTGATGGTGAATGCAAGCCAGGTTGTAGATATAGGTCTCATTGGCATTTTACTGAAATGGTAAAGCATTACTCTTCAAGGTGCTCTATACATTCACAATTTTTTGCAGAGTACCAATTTATTTTTATATAATTGTCGAGACAGCGAACCATAAATAAGAAGACCTAATGAATGATGATCCTGTGTAAAAACATCAGAAACTCCTTTCCCAATCTGTGAATTTAAGTAGTTACAAAAATGTAATTTCTCCTCCAAACCACAAAAATCTATGATTATAAAATAAATAGTCACAGTATGCCAAATCACTGCAGCATAAAATGTAGGTATGAGTGACAGAGTTCTAGAAATGTACTCAAAATGTTCAGTTTTATGACAGAGTTTTAGAAATGTACTCAAAATGTTCAGTTTTATGACTGAGTTTTAGAAATGTACTCAAAATCTTCAGTTTTATGACAGTTTTAGAAATGTACTCAAAATCTTCAGTTTTATGACAGTTTTAGAAATGTACTCAAAATCTTCAGTTTTATGACTGTAGATGCAAGAGTTAAAGATGAAAATAGTCAAAATATCTTTTAAAAAAGATCACAGTCATCAAGTTTTGGTATGGATTATTACTTTCATGAGCATACAAGGCTGACAAGAGCATCCTGAATGACGTGTTGGATGTTAATTTCTCTATATAGGCACTAATATGGCAAAGGGATGGATGGACATCATCATAACATAATAAGATATGCCTTGTATAAAACCATCACACAGCTTCTTCAATACATGATTTTTCATAAACAGAAATAAAAAGAAATAAAAAATGGGATTCAACCCTTAAGTTCAATACTGTTAAATATAGATGAAAGCAGAAAATAAAATTTTAATTTCACAGTAGAGCACATTTGTTTATACATATCCAGCATCGGTATTATGATGTATTTTTACATAAGCTGATTTTGGACATGAAGCTAAACTCTAACATGTACACTGACCTTTAAATTAAAAATTCATCATTTACATTTTGATCAAGTGAATTACATGAGAATGGTCAATATTTTCATTAAGTTAGAAAGTATAAATTAAACATATTTCACTCTTTAAAATACTCTTGATGCAAGTAATACAGGGTCTTAATATAGGATGCAAGTAATACAGGGTCTTAATATAGGATGCAAGTAATACATGGTCTAATATAGGATGCAAGTAATACAGGGTCTGTTGCAGGATGCAAGTAATACAGGGTCTAATATAGGATGCAAGTAATACAGGGTCTGTTGCAGGATGCAAGTAATACAGGTTCTAATGCATAATGCAAATAATACAGGGTCTGTTATAGGATGCAAGTAATACAGGGTCTGGTGCATGATGCAAGTAATACAGGGTCTGTTGCACGATGCATGTAATACAGGACAGGTTCTATTGTAGGATGGAAGCAATGCAGGGTCTGTTATAGGATGGAAGTAATGCAGGGTCTATTATAGGATGCAAGTAATACAGGGTCTGTTGCAGGATGCAAGTAATACAGGTTCTAATGCATAATGCAAGTAATACAGGGTCTGTTATAGGATGCAAGTAATACAGGATCTGGTGCATGATGCAAGTAATACAGGGTCTGTTATAGGATGCAAGTAATACAGGGTCTGTTATAGGATGCAAGTAATACAGGGTCTGTTGCAGGATGCAAGTAATACAGGTTCTAATGCATAATGCAAGTAATACAGGGTCTGTTATAGGATGCAAGTAATACAGGGTCTGTTGCAGGATGCAAGTAATACAGGTTCTAATGCATAATGCTAGTAATACAGGGTCTATTGTAGGATGGAAGCAATGCAGGGTCTATTATAGGATGCAAGTAATACAGGTCTAATACATAATGCAAGTAATACAGGATCTGTTATAGGATGCAAGTAATACAGGTTTTAATGCATAATGCAAATAATACAGGGTCTATTGTAGGATGCAAGTGAAGCAGGGTCTTTTCTAGAATGCAAGACTGTGGGATTCATGCCAATTTCTAAAAACATCATGCCAACAAAACCAACTTTGTGTGTAAAACCCAGGTGTTGTACTTTAATGTACTACATTTATTTCTTCATTAAATCCTTCCTATATTTATAAAATTCCCTTTTTTTTTTTTTTACGAATTCCACCCCTAACTACCTTTCAGTTTTTTAATAGATTTGATAATGGATACAAAGTATGGGAAAATAATTTGTAAATTGTCAAAAGTTTAGATTTTGAAAAATCTTCGCATTCATTTTCTTTTTTTAAATCTAAGAAGGATCTCTAATGATTTTTATATTTATTTCTATGAAGTTAATGTATTGTTATATGACCAGTTCATGAAAGTCAGTTTAACATATGCAAATTTCATGTACATATGATATACGAGTTGCAACAGAAAAATGAGAAAAAGATATCAGAGATAGTAAATGATACGAGACAACTTGTTTTTTATTAAAAAGATAAAATACATCCAGAACAAGCTGTGAACATAATAAAAAAATATACACAAATTCTCATTTATATACACAATTTATATTATTTTTGTTTGTATCTTATCACGTTCCACACTTCAATGATAATCCTTTTTTTTTATCTATTTTTTTTACAGCTTTTTCATCACTTCATTCTTCAACCAAATTTGGACCAAACGATGTGGACAATTTCATCCTGTTAAAAGAAAATCAATGAAAAGGAATAACATTAGTATCTGAATTTAATAATAATAATAATAATAATAATAATAATAATAATAATAATAATATAAATACTAAATATGTAATAATAAAAGAGTTTCTTCAAAAGGAATCATGCTCTACTGGCTAAAATTCTTTTCCAGGAACCAAGATAAGACTAAATTCTTTTTAACTACTGACAGTTGAAACCATCTCTAAAGCAAACATATGATTTTTAAGATGGCAACTATGGCGGACATGCTGGATCAAAGACCTACATGTTGCTCATGTATGACTAACCTGACATCAAAAGAAATCTTTTTAGTCAAACACAGCAGGACAGTTCATTCCGGAGTAGCAATAACAATATTTTTAAGATGGCTGCTGTGGTGGTCATATTGGTAATAAGATCAGTACCATTCTCATCAACTAGACACCATATTAAGTTTCTTGATGAAAACCCCATACATTCCAATATGACCAACCAGGAGGAGTAACTTTTAAGAATTTGGTAACCATACTGATATAAGTTACCATTTTCATTTGCAACAAATCTGATGTCACACAATGTATTTCAGTGAAAACTCCATTTAAATATTATCAAAAATATTCCCATTTATGAGAAACAGTGATAACAGCATTCTGAAGAGTGCATACTGCATGTAAGATCAACACTAATTCCTTTCTGGACCATATCATAAAAATTCTTCTAGAGAAAACCCCATGTCAACACAACTTTAAATTCTAGAAAGGTAGTGCTAACAAGATTTTCAAGATGGTTGTCATGACTGCCATGGTGGTTGTCAGATTGACACCATTTTCATTTACAACCAACACAATATCATAAAAATTCATTTTTTTGGTCAAAACCCATTGATATGGCCACAAATTCAGGAGCAGTAGTGATAACAAGATTTTGAAGCTGGCTACTATGACATTCATATCTTATGTGTAAACAGCACCATTTACATTTAAGAATGACATTTGGATGAATTTGTCAAGTTTCAAGGTAATCCTCCAAGCATTTTCTCTGTATTAGGGATACAAATCTTGTGCTAATGGATGGACAGATGATGGACAACTAACCATTCCATAAGCCCTTCTCGCCTATGACCACTAGAGTTAATGAATAGTACTATTGCATACAGCAAATAATATCCAAAATAATTTTATGTTGCATCTTAAAACATTTTATCTATTGTATTGGTAGATAGATATGCAGATAAATGATACATTATTCCCTTCATCTATTTCCACAGCAAACATCAAGACACAGATAGCTGGTAAGATCATTACTTGCTATTATCAAATGAATACCGGTATCTTGCAGACTTCAAAATCTTAAATATGCATGGCAACCTCACACCAATATGATTATGTTGCTTTTGTCTTTATTCTTTTCTAAAATATTATAGTATAATATTGAAAGTGGATTTGTGTTCGAAAAACAGATGCCCAACTGCAGAAATGTTTCAGTTAAAGAAAGTCAAAAGAAGTCAATGAACTTAAATATGTCTAAAAAACATCTGGTCATCTAAATTTGTAAAAAAATATGACTATCAGATTTCATTTGCCTAGGTAATGTGATTACCAAGTAACTGTTAACTTTGGGTTTTTAAAAATATGTCCAACAAGCAAATTCAGTGAATTTTCTCTCTCATCTTCTTTGTCAGTTTACAAAACTATACAATTATGAAAACTGAATGTAACCTTAATAATAATGACACTCCCATATATTCACTGGGAAGACAAGGAAAAAGTAACCAAGTTCCATGGCTTGATCCCAAAAGTAAAAATTAATGCAGATAAGGGAAAATAATTAATCAGTGACCTTAACCTAGAACAAAAAAAAATCTTGATTGTGATACATGAGATACTGTTAAACAGAAAAGCATTAAGTATCATGGTTCATCTCTGAACATTTTAAAGTACGATGCATAAACAGACCTGCCTAATATTTAACCTTCACCTTGAAGATAGGAAACCATGTAGTGACAACATGACAGCAGACCAAATTTAATTCATTTACATAACACAGCTCATGACTAATACAGCAGAAAAAAAATATTACTGAAATTTCATATATTGATATGTGACCTTGACATTGCTGATAGTCCTCATCAAAATAATACACTTTTTGACTATATTTAAACATAACTTTTATTATCTCAAAAGGCTCTAAAATTACTGAGCAGAAATGAAAGTACAATGTAAACATTAAAATACTGGCTGAAGACCTTGACCTTTAAGACCGAAACATAAATGTGGCCTGTCAAACTAATAAGATGGGACCTCAAGCCTGATATGAGACTATGATGGTGTATAAGTATAAGTATAGCAAGTTTCTTCTCTTATTCATATGTCTCTAAATTTAAGGAGTAGAAAGGAATGCATAATGAAACATTTGTAATATGGAAAACTTAAAAATATTGTGGATGGACTATGTGATTATTATAGGGTCCTAGTTGACTTCACTGGGTTGGGTCCTAATAAATATGACTCCTGAATTTCTTTTTCCTAAGACAAGTGCTTTCTGTGTGATCCTGCTTACAATTTTATCGACTAGGCCATAACTCCATCATAAAAAAAGTAGACGAGATGCATCCCATAAAGTGCGTTTATTAAAATTTTGGGCACACATGATCATAACTAGCAGCACATTTCATTCTTAAAAATGCATATATTAAGTACAATTTTTCATGGCATGCTTCAGTCACTAAAACAAACCCTAAAAAGCACCTATTACTATTGATGTTCATAGAATTGTTAAATGTTTACTAAACTATTCTAGTTATAAGCTCCCTTCACAATGTTTACAATGTGACAGTGATCCACAAGATCAATAACTCTGTCAAAAATGAAGTACAGTATTTGCTGGCCAATAATTAATGTGGAGTATAAGTTGAATGACTAAATTTGACCAATTTTCCAGCCTTCATTTATATATAAGTCAATGCTAAGTATAAGAGTGTGTGATTGTGATTAAGATTTTTAACGTAGCTTTAAAAATGTTCCAGTCATGATATCGCTATCATTTCTGCAGTGTGGCAGTTTAAAGTGATGCCTAGCACTGGGGCATCATGCCGCAGACATGTAGCATGATGTCCCACCCAGTCACATTATCCTGACACACACTAACCTCTTAATGCTGAGCACCATGCGAGGCAGCTGTTAGTACCATTTTTGTAAGTCTTTGGTATTACTCAGCCAGGGCCCAAACCCATGACCTCCCGCTTCCGTGGCATACACTCTAACCACTAGGTCACCGGAGTGGTTGATTATAAGGGTAGGCCACTATCTTGGCTTTGTCATTTTCATTGCACACATCATCATGAATTTTATTCGATCTGTAACTCAGTAACCTTTCATGTAATGATCATTAAATGTAACTAAAAGTACCTCATTTGTTCAAGTATTTTAAATGTATTTTGTACTTTTAGCTACATATAATGACTCTGGCCTGAAAATTTATTGAGTTATGGATAGGATAATTTTCACAATGCTGTGTGGAATTATTCTAAAGTAACTACCAGTTTGAAACATATTTAACGTATCACTGTATGTTATTTCAGATTACCATCAATAGGTAAATTGCATCATTTATGCTAAAATGCTTTTCCACAATTCCTTTTGAAAGAGATAAAGAGAGAGAGGCATACGTATTCCATCCCATTTTTTTTTTTCACTTTGTGACCAAAATATAACATTTTCACCCGATATGAGATAGACAGAGAAGATAGAGATTTCAGCTCTTCATGTTTTGTTTTTTTTACCTTACTGCCCTTGTTTAGCTAAATCTGAGACAAAACATTAAAAAAATAAAAAAATAAATGTAAACTATGAGAATACATACGATACTCCTTCAGAACGCACACTATTTTATATCTATAAGGACTCCATATAGGTTAAATCCCAAGTATGAGCATTTAGCTGTCTAATTTTCTTTGCAAGTACAACAACCTCTCCATTCCCAACAACTATGATTATTTTTCTTACAGTGCATTGACTTTTCCTGTACTTAGGGTTACTTAGGTGGCCATCATTTTGATCTTGGTTCATACTTTAAATTGCTGACACTTCTACCAGCAAGTTCAAAAGATGTCACTGGATGAGAATTTTACATCAGTAATCAGCATTGCATTTCCTTTCATTACATGATACCATACCTCAAAACAAGTAACTTCCAAAGCGAAGACATGATCAACTAACTCCATAACTTTGGCAAAATTAAACTAGGAAAAACAAAAAAATTTATCCCTAAAACATACATTCAAGCCTTTTCACATCAAAATGAACAAATATTTTAAATGGTTTCTCAACTAAGTTAAAAAGACTGCCATTGCAAAGAACATAAATTTATTAATCAAATGGACTGTAACTCTGTGAACAGAGCACTTTGAATGGTATGTTATACTAATCCTCTCTGTAGGCACAACAGAGGCATAGCGATGATATTTTGCGCCCGGGGACAAACTATAAACTGGCGCCCCAGCGATCTTGTGACAGATTTATTAACCTTGTTTTCTTATTATAATGTAACGTTGCAAGCCTCATTTTGGCACCCCTGTACCTTGGCGCCCGGGGACATATGTACCCCCCCGCCCCCCCCCCCCTCGCTACGCCTCTGAGGCACATGCAGGGTATTGTTGACAATGGATATTATTGACGAATGGGTCTCAATGACCTTGAACTATTGACCTTTGCAGACCTGCCAAACCTAACATAACGTTAACAGTAAGGCAGTTAAATTGTTCCCGTAAGTTAGACCAATTTTCAGTAAAGGTCTAACAAATTATCATATGTTGCTATTGTAAAGTTCAAAAACATGCATTTAGAAAATTATATTTGAGACTGATGCAGCAAACAGTAAATATTATGTTCAACTACAAAATTTGTAAAGCAAAGTTAGACCTTTATTACCTTCAGTAACAAACTGCAGTTCAATATCCTATGGAGCTCAATGGCTTCTTGCTATGTCTCAACTTGACAATCCTTAGAATTTGTTTCTCAAATTATAAATGAAGGCAATCATATCTTCTACAGGTCATACTCATTTGTGTCCAATAAATTTAATTGTTACTCTTTTTATTCCTCCCCCCTTGAATCTGAATATTCCTTTTTATTCTTATACTTGATTAAATGCATGTCCTAGAATGAGTAAAACAGTAAAATGTATAAATAAAAAAAATTCAGATGAGCATGTTCAAAAGAATTTTTTAAAATAGAAATACAAATTGTTTTTAAAAAAAAATAATTTTGGATGCTGCCACGAGTTTCAAACTTGTTTGGCAAGAATTACACACAGAAATGAAGATAAATGTGGGTGTTTATGAAGTCTATAATTGCACCTGATTGCAAACTCAGTACCTTCAATACCTTAATGCAATCCCTCCACAAACTTTGGTATATCGTCTAGAACAAAAAGATAAGTTATTTTACAAAACCATTTTTCTCGACAAGTCATAGTGACATGACTTTCAGCACAAAACAAAAAAGCCTCTTTCTTCCCCAATGTGTAAACCATTCACAAAGCTTGGTGAAGGTCAAAAACTGAAATTTTTTGTTACTTTCCTTTGAACTAACCTAAGCCATTACCTTTTGGTCCCCAAACCAACAAGCTTCTTCCAAACCCCAAGTGCAAGCCAATGTTTAGAATGGTAGATGATGGGGAACTTGAATTATTGTGCTAAAAAACAGTTTGCTTCTTTCAGTAACATTGACCTTGACCTTTTACATTTACACCCAAGGTGGCACTCCACAGTTTTGTATTTTGAATAAGGTTTAAAATTTTAAAGAAAAAGAATTTTCTAGGATTTCTTCACTGTTTATACTGGTTATATAATAAAGACTTTGTATATCTTAAGTGTTGTTAGAAGAACTTTCAATTACCTATATTTTGATGTATGATTGATGGGTGTAATTTAGGTTCTAGAGTATACTGCTTGGGCTAACTTTTAAGATGTGCTCGTATAAAAAAAACTTCAAGCTCCCATGGTCATTTTCACTTCCTGGACTTCAGAGGTAAATTGTAGAAAAACGATCCAATAATGTTTATTTACTTTTCAGATATTTTATAATTCATTCATTGCACTTTCAGAAGCTGTTGTTGCCTACTTCAGCAAAATTCATTTTTTTTATTTTAATAACTGCAAAAGTTAGTGTACTTTTGATTAATTCTGGTTAATTTGTGAAGCACATGGGAGCATACATTTTGTTATACAATGTGCTTAGATCATGTACAATTTACCCAAGTACAATATCCAAAGAAATGTCATCCTCATTACATCAAAGTAGCATAGAGATATGATAACATTATCTGCATTGTGCATGTTACAAATGCAAACAACTTCACCTCACATACGTCACTCTCTGAAAAGTACATAATAACTGGTGAGCGCCTCCAAAATGGAGTGTTTTGTGACTGTCGATGGTTGACAATTAGGTTTATTATGCAGAAGCCATTTTTCTTCTTTTAGTCAAATTGACAAAGACCTTTTACCTTTCCATGCCAAAATCAATCAGATTTTACCTTACCCCAGGAGCAAGGCATCAATAAAGTTTCATACCTGTAGATTATGGAAAACTCAAGTTATCATGCATAATGAAATTGGAAACAGAAGGAGAGATGGATTGCATCATAACAAAACTATGCATGACTTTACTGGATGAATATTAAAAGAAGTAGAAAACAAAAACCTTTTAAAAAGCACATTTATAAGTAAGGGTGAAATGATACACTGCAATATGACTCTAGATACACAAGCCTATGATACAATATATTTTCGATACACTTGATGGTCTTGTCATCTGTAGAAGGTCTCTCAGTGTGGAGCTGGTTTATTGTGTTGACATTCCAGTGTGCAGATTATGGTCAGATCAAGAGGTGTGCCCATCCTTGTTCTTTTGTACTATATAAATGCTTTTTAAAGATTTTACTACTTAATGTGGTTATTAAATTATCTACAAAGTACTTAAGTCATACATGGGGAACAGGTTTTGGAATCTCTTCTTTATGTTGATATATGTTATCAGTACTAGTGACAGTATAAAATAATTAGCAGGGGGGAGGGGGGCAATATTTCACACAATAATAATAATAATAATAATAATAATAATAATAATAATAATGACTTTATTTAGAGAAGGTAACTCAATTAGTTACAGAACTAATCTACCTTGAGACCTTCTATCTGTTATGTACAATATATACAATACATACAACATGATGTGAAGAGTCTGGCTCGACGCTAAATAATTAAGGAATTTTAAATTTGAAAGTATCAAGCCTGGAACACATGCACAGACATCTGTAAAAACATAAACATATAAGAAACATAAAATATCATTATGCGTTGAAACATTCAGCTTTGAAAATGATGCAAAATTACAGACAAGCAGGCAGTATTTTTTTTTTGGTACTAGCACTGTGAATGTGTCAATCAGTGGGTAATGTTTTGACAACACTTTTGATTTGCTATTGTCATAAAATACATGCTTGCTACAGCTGTCTCAGATTATTTCTCAGTTCAAAGAATAAAAGGGCAAATTTATATCGATTATTAAATAACTAAGCATTAATTATTCATGCTTCAGGTGAATTATTTCACCCCTATGTGTAAGGCAGTTCATCTATCTAATAATTATCAAGAGTGCTGCTGAATCATCCTATTTAAGTGAAATTGAATAAATGGGCAACATGGCAATTACTATTATGCACTAAATTTTGGAAAAATGGCATAATTTGCCTGAAAATCTAATCAGGCTATTTGCATATGCTCATCAAATTGCATTTATCTGTAATCATACAATAATGTATTCAAAACAAGTGGACAGCAGCAATTTTTTAAAAAACTCTGCTGCTGAAGTATGATTGGCAACACTCAGTGTTCAGTTCATAAACATTTAATGCAAATGTAAATGTGATGCAATACTGGTATATATGCACATATATAGAATTTGTACATACTTATCTTCACTGAAATCCAGTAAAAACCATCTTTTTTCCTTCATTGATGAACCAACGACGAAGTTTCAGAACGCCTTTTAATTTGGGGTTGACAAACATTTGACTCTTTCGCAACATCGTCAGTGACCGACCTGCCCACATAAATGATAATGAAATATAAAAACAATGCTGTGCGAATTGGAAAGCATTATGGAAAAAATGCAGTGAGCCATGACCCTGACCCTAAAGATAGGACCAGCATTGTAGTAGGCAACACAGTGATGATGAACATATTTACAAAGTTTCATTCCTTAATCTCTAATGGCTTTAAAGGTTAATGAACCAAAGGGAGAGTGTTATGAAGATTTGAAATAGCCATACTTTTCACTCAACGTGGTAAATGATACACCTTCTGTTGAAGATGTAAAAATACACCAAATTTCATACATAAATGTCTAATGGCTTCCAAGTTTTAGAGAAAGGAGAGGCCAATGGAAACATCAAATACTAAGCCGGTAAAAAAAAACAAAAAAACTCATACTGAATATGGTAAAAAACACAACTCGTACTGAATATGGTAAAATAAACACAACTCATAGTGAATATGATTGTATTAGCATAAAAAGTTTCACCATTAATCTCTAATTGCTTAAAAATAATAAAACTGAAAAGAAAGTGATGAAAATGTAAAATATTGAGCTGTGATCTTGACTGTAACAATATAAATCTGATGATGTGGTAAGCAACACAGCTTCTAGTGATCATGTATAACTAAAGTTATCATTGCTTAATCTTAAACAACTTTCAATCTATAATATGAAAAGGAATGTGTTGAAAATGTAAAATACTCAACTGTGACCTTGAACTTGAAATTACCCTCAATATGGTGTATGACACACAATATTTATGATGTACAAGGGTTTCAAGTTTTATAACTTAATCTCAAACAGATTTTAGTTAAATAGTAGAACTCAAATAAGCTGATTGAGAGAAATGTGGATAATATACCCCTAGCTTTTCTTTGAAAAGATGGAAGATGCAATTCCCTATAATTCCTGACAATTTCAGGAATTTCCCAAATTATGACAATTTCCCATTTCTCCTGTGCTCTGTTCAAGATCTGAAACCAATATTTCAAGCAACATGTCACTAATAGTTTCACACCAAAGTTCAGTTCAGAGATTTCACATTTGGACTTTTAGATTGGGCTGTGGGGTCAGATCAATTGGACATAAAAATATTAGAATTTGCCACCACTGTGTGGTAGTGGCATGTGGAAGTCACTTACAGCAATTTTAAACGATGTAATAATGACTGATTCCTGCCTGAAATCGACAGGAAAATGGTTTATTTTCTCACAAATGGCAAGTATTATATTCTTTATTTCTTTAATCCACTGTCAGACCAGATGAAACTACAGCATAGATCAAACCTGACCCGGTACTTGCTATTTGCATTACTAGTCACATGACTTCACAAATCTCAAACGACGACATCAGAAGTCCAATAGTCACAAGATATCAACAACAAATTCCATTTTAATGTTGTTGTTAAAAAATTCAATTATAATAAAAGTCAGATACCTTTTGAAAAACCAGAAAGAACACATAATTCTCAACATATTTATTTAAGAACAATGACAAGAAACTGGTTTCTGTTGCTGCGATCTGGCCAGTCAGATTCATCAAGTGGTGAGCACGTCAACATCGTAGTCACATGATACAACAAAACCCTGAAAGTTGTTCACAGAATAAATATAGAGAATTTCGTGTTCTTTCATTTTTGTGTTTTTATTACAACCAGTATGCAACTTTTATTTAATGTTTTATTTTTTTCTATAACATTTGAAAATGTGAGTTGTGAGATTTGTGTACTCATGTGACTTTTCAATGCAAATTCGTGTACCAGGTCACATTTCATGAAAGCTGTAGTTTTGTCTGGTCTTTCAGCAGATTGAAGACATAAGGATTTTAATACTCTCAATTTCTGAGAAAGTTAATGATTTTCATATTGATTTCATCCAGTATGATTCAAATTAATTTTTTTAAAAACAAAGGCCATCTGGTAAGCAACTAAAATTTGCCACCACCATGTTGGTCTCTCCAAATTTGTCATTTTGGGTTTGAAATTCATTAATTGGGAGATTATTCTAGAAAAATCTCTATGACCTATACTTTATCTGTAAACACAGGTTGACCTTGCTTGTTAACCTCATTTCTGACCTTGCTTCAGAGTGATAAACAGGCCTTAGAAATGATTGGTTGTTTTCCAAGGACATCTTTTTTTTTTTAGTTCTTGGGGGGTGAGAAATGACTGATTTTCATCTAGGTCATTCCATGCGTACGTGTTTTTATGATCCTACGTTCTTTCTGTGACCTTCTGGAAAATCACGTGATCCCTTGTTTACGTAAAAAATAGAGATATAAACCATGTTTTAGGAGAGAGCTATTTAGTAGAATCTCTGGGCTTTAAATTAATAGTTGTGTTTTGAGTTATATTGGAAATTATTTCAATTCGTTTGGGAACAAGAGGAATTATTCTATTTATCTGGAAAAGAATATGTGCTCACAGATTTTCATTTGGATTATTATAAAAAAAACAAGAACTAACTAAATCACGTGACATCGTCGTCCATATTGGATTACAACGTCAAGATTCGAACCTGTAACTATTAGGACATTTATTTATTAGGACTCTTGCAATTCCATTAGTGAATTATTTTTGTGAATTCTAGATTGGATTATTTTTAGACTTGATTCTCTAAAACCGTAAGCTTATTTATATTCTCTTATGAAAATATTTGTATTTAATAAATCGTTTGTTAAAGTTTTACAAGCTTGTTAGTTTTTACTCTTTCTGTGTTGCTGCTTATTCGAGCCTATGCAAGTAACACATCAAAATATGAAAAATGTGTGTATCCTACATGGGAATTTTTACCTGTATTCTCTTTTAATAAATTCACATGTATTTAGAAAATTCCCATTGTTTTCAAATGAAGGCATGGAATTTCTCCCCTAAATATTTCTCATTAGATCTTGTTAGGATATAATAAAGTATCCAGTTCAAAATGAGGACTCACATGGGCCTGACATTGCTCCCCTGGCTGACATCATATTTTGTTAATAATTATGTTAATTAGCTATTTTGTGAGTAATAAGCATAACATACGTGAATAAAAACAGGCATACAATTTAACATCACTGACCTAAATATCTGGACATTGAAAAATAATTAGAATGAAAGCACTAAAAGCTGAAGAAAAAAAATCTTTGGTTTTTGGTTTACTGAGGGTATTACAGATTTGAAGATAAAAACTCATCTCCTCCTAATTCCAACAGTTTTCAAGCTCCCAAAGTACAACAATACATTTTGGATGCACATAAACTCCAGGCACTGTAGTCACACTGACTACATCATCACCAGGAGAAGAGACAGGCAGGATGTCTGAATGACAATGGCCATGAGAAGAACAGAACGCAAGGCCAATGAAAGTTTCAACAATATCTTTAATAAAAAGTGAGAAGGCAACTGACATCCCTAACTGAAAATCAATGTATCACTTTCTGATCATTCAAGTGACTGCATCTGAGAAAGCAGTTAACCTGCTGTCAAATGGCAAAGAACTTGGATTGGATGCAACACCATCACAAATCTACAGAACTGGAGGCAGAGAAATGGACAGAACTCTTCCAGTCAACGAGGACTCGAGAAACAATAACCCAAATATACATGGTTCCATCTATTATCCAGTTGTACAAGTGTAAAGACAACAAACAAATAAGGCCATCTCCTTGATGTCAAAAGGCATGATATCCAATTTATCTGCATAATTGAACTGCAGTACTGTACAATTAGCAACATAAGAATAAATTGTCACAAAACTTTAACATGTCATCTTATAAGTGCAAAATTAGTACATTACAAGAAAAAGGTAAAAGTTATTGTACTCAACAACAATGGGGAGAGTTCTTCCTGATTTTTTTTTTTTTTTTGGGGGGGGGGGGAAAGACGCACAGAAACAACATTATAACAGATTGGGAAAATATTGCATATCAATGGAGAATGGAGTATAAATAGAAAGAGAATGATTTTAGATACACAGTACCAAGATTAAAATTACATATTTGAATGGTTTTGCAATGCATATGCAAACAATACCCCATCTGCATTTCATGCTTAAAAAAGATATAAGGTATGATCACTTCAAACAAGTTTATTCTTAAGACAAGAATAACCTTTTAATAATTCATGCTAAATGCTTTTAAGTTATATGTAGCTTTCTTACTACATACATATACTTCTCACAAATATAGCTGTCCATGTCTAATATAGCCACTTTCCAGGTGCAGAAGGGGTGGCTGTATAAGAGGGGAACCACTGTACTTTAATTTAAAATTATTAAGCATTTGCAGTGTTGGTGAATGTTCCAGGGCAAAATGACAACATATGAGACCATCCAACTGAGTTATAGTAAAAAAAAATAATAATGGTATATAACTATGCCCACATCTGGTTATATAATCAAGAACTTCAAGTGGTGGTGCAAGTCAAAACGAGTCAAAATAAAACAATGTCACCACATATGCAATTCAATGAAAACCAGGTCCAGCTGTCAACTCCAGGTTAGGAATGCCTGTCTCAGTTGGGCATGGTACCACTGATTAAGCACAAAACACCACAAAAATGCTTGATATTACCATCACAATTAAATCAACATTGGTTAACAGAAGAGTGGCATTCTGCATAATTGAAGACCTCTGCCTGATGATATCTGACAACTTATTCCTAGTAATTGAAGGCCTTTTCCATTTTTAATTCATATGCAGCCACCTATCACTTTTTTCAAAGCCAATGCTGATGATGTTGCAGCTGCTCATTTTTGCAACTGCTGGCTGAGCTACTGAAACTAATAATGCTGGAATCACTGATAGGAATGGAAATATCCCACTAGTCTTTTGCATTTGCATTACCTTTGATTTAGATAATTTTAATTCACTGTGGTATTATTTCATTTGGCTGCATTAAGCTAATTAGGTTTTATTTTGGTCAACTACACTGGGACAATGCAAGTCTTAATTTTAAAAGTTTCAATATTAGCCTGCAATTATTTTTTGTTGTTTTGTTTCATTTTTACAAAATGGTTTTCACCAAGACCTACCGTAACTTCATGATAGGACATTTTTTTTAAAGAACATAACAGGTCCAATTATGCTAATTAATATTCCATTGGCAAATCAACAATTCTAATTCAACTCTTCACACCTTTCAACAACAAAGTCTTGTTAGAAAGAATCGCAGCATAACACTGATGACAAGGTTGTTCTCAATAAAATTTGGTTCAACATTTTTATATTTTTTGTAATGGCAGCTATATCTGATGGCAGATTACACTGTATTAATAAATTACTTTCAGGCAAATAGAAAAGACTTTAAGGTAAAAATTCTGCCGAATGATTACTGAGAAATTATTTAATGGTTTCTCAATTTTTAGTACTTGAGGCCACATCAGATGGCAGATTGACATCCCTTAGATAGGCCTTGATGTAATGATTTCTTTAAAATTTAGTTGAATAGTTTTTAAAAAGTAGTTGAATAATCAATAATGGAGAGACAGAGAAGCATGACTCATAATGCCTGCTTGACACTGGACCATTTGTAAGCCCAATTTGTCTTGATGCCAGGTGAGCTCTTAACAATGGATAATATATGAAATATGAACATGAACTTTAACATTTCAATGAAAAGTTCTTTAATCAACACAAAAGTTTTCTAGTTGGAGCACTGAAAAATAATTACAGAAAACCTACCTGCCCATTCTGATACCTTGACTCCTTTCAATGCTATCACCTGATTATCTGTGCTCAAAAATTCTTCGGCCTGTAAAATTAAAAACAGCTTTTTACCAGTATCTGCTCTAATGAAATTACTTTTAACATATATCAGAAATTGCATAATTAAAACAACAGACAGAAATATATTATAGCCAGGAACAAAACAAATTATCAACACTGCATACCATTTTGATTAAATATGTGTATATTAGAAGCTTGATGCCAAAAACTATAAAATAAAATATAAAACTTGAGAAAAAAAATTGACATAAAATATAGCTTCGAGATATGGTAATATTTTTCTTTTTACAAATATGACATTAACAATATGAACATCCTATTAGCCAATCAGATGTAAGATCATCTAGCCAATCAGATGTAAGATCATCTAATATGCCTATCAATGTCACTTACAAATGAACTCATCCTAAATCTTAATACAGGTGCATGTTTACTTGCCAAATCTGATCAAATCTTGAGTGTTCACAAGCTCAGCTAATTAGATACAGGATCTCAACATATGTGGATGTCACTCATAAGTGAACTCTCCAAAAACTCAATCTTTAAATTTAACCAAATTTAATCAAAATCTGATCATGTATATAGCCTCAAGATTGTTCAGCCAATCAGAGCAAACTCACATTCTTCACATGCATGGATGTCACACATAACCAAACTCGTGTAAGTTTTTGATGATATAAGCTTAAATACCAAGGTGTTTACAATCAAATCAAGATAATTCCATTAATATGCATGGCTTTCAGTCATTATCAAATTCATCCAAAGTCTTGATGATAATGCTTAAATACCAAATCTGATAAAAAAAATATTTGAAAAATAACCTTTAGAGAATTCAGAGCTCAGCCAATCAAATGAGAGATCACCTTATATAATAACAGACATAGATTCTGCTGATAATCAAATGAACCCAATTCATAATAATGTTAAGCTTACATAAAAATCTGATTCATGAAGAAATTCATCCCTATATAAAGAAAGTCTTGCAATGGAGAAATGAGTTTCATTTTCTTGAGACAGGGTAATAGGTCTAATTGAGTTACCACTGACCTAATACTGAGCAGACCCAGAAGAAGGGATTTGATATGAACATTGTGGATCAACCAATCAATGAAACACTGGAGAATTGGTGGTACAAGTAATGGGAGGTAAGCCACTTCTACTCCCATAACTTGGGTGTGGAAGAAATTCTGAATTGTAGGACATGGAATTAAAAAGCTTCCTGGTTTAAGCATAACCAGAGATATCTGGTGTGAGGAGGAAATATAGGGATTTATAGATAGGCATCCTGAAAATCAACGAGACTGTGCGATTGGATAGGCAAAAACATCATTACCGTCAGTGGAGACTGACTTATTGGACAAGTAAAGAACATCCAGAATTGAGGAGGTGGTCTCCATCTTAGAAAAATTTGATTAAAGGGGAAGGTTGATTATAATGTAAAACTTTTCACTTATGATGGCAACCAGGAAGATATGTTGGTGATTTATCATTCAGAACTGTCTTAACTGCCTCTTTTGGTGAAATCATGTGCACTTCCTCCCTCAGTTTCACCAGACCGAATTGGTGGAAAAATATGGGAGTCTTGGATAGAGAAGGTGGTTCCTGAAACTAGAATTAGCATCCCCTGCTCATGACTGAAAGTCCCCTTCATTTTCAGGTTTGTCAGGAAACTGTTTTTCCATTTCTAGGAGCCACACTGATGTGGCAGAGGTCTTGTTTGAGGTTGCATATTGAACTGGAGCTGTGTCTGAATAACTTGGCAGAAGACCCTTCAGGGCAATTCACATTGATCCATTTCCTGGCTGATTGCAATGGGCAAGGAGTGGAAGTGAAGATCTATGTTGATGAATGCAGCAAGGTTTGAGAAGCCTCAGTAGAAATGAGGCCTCCAAAAGGTCTCGGCATCTAAGGAAGCAGCTCTGAGAAGATCTTTACCATAATAAGACCTTTCAAGAGCACACAGCAATGTCACAGTGGTTGTATAAACACATTCTGCAGACAAAACCATTGTGACAAAAAGTGCATGTTGAGATGTTTTGGCCACAGTTTCCAGCATGTTTTGTAAGACTGATGGGTTCAAAAAGGCCTCACTCAGCATACTTAAGGAAATAACTGAGAAGAGGTCATCATGTGACCTGTGGTTATGAAAAGTCGGACTTTCTGTTCCATGCCTTCAATGATGGAAAGGCATGACCAGACTACACTTGAAATACCCACCTTTACCACACCAAGATGGAGACATTTCATAGGCCAATTAGGAGAATGTACTCAGTAGCTGGTATAAGATAACAAAGGTCTCAATGTTGAGGAGGGAATCAACTACCCTTGACTTTACCCTACAATGTTTTGGCCTGTAGAAAACCTCTGAGAAATTTCCTCAAACATAGCAAAGTGAGGACAGAGGAAGAGGTCTGGCTGTGGTTGAGCCCCTGAAATCTTTTCAAAACTGGAAAGTATTTTTTGGACTCTTGTGGTTTTGGGCACAAGGTGTTCTTTGGGTGAGTTTGTAAGAGGCATATTACCTTACCAAAGGACTATACCTTCTCTTCCACATCCAACAGAAGGAATGGAGCAGGATTAATAGCAGGCATCAGATGTAATTCCTCTGCAGAATGGGGATAGAATCATCCTGATCAAGTATGATGTTGAGCTGGAGAGTGTGCAGGTATCACTAAGTCCCTCTGTTCTAGAGAGGGTATAGGAACACTTCAACATGATGAGTGGGGTCAGAAGGACTAGCATTAGCTTGGGAGGGAAGAGAATGTTTATATGTCCTGCATGATGTGACGCCCGTAGCCTTCCGATTAATTTCCCCTTGGTGATGATGTGACAATGGGACATGAGCTGCTGCATTGACCTGCTATGATCTCAGGGTCCAAAAGCTCAAGAGAGTTATACAAGACCAAAAACCCTGAGCTGGTGGGCACCACATCCTGTAGGAGTCCATTGGAATAATAGGAAAGAAGGTGATCCTGATCCAATCGCACAGCCAAGTTGGTGACGACTGGTTAGACTCGAAATGTTGCTCATAATGAGAAGGTAGAGGGTGGAGAAGGGGGAGGAATTTGGTTTGAAACAAACCCCTGTACCACGAGGCTATATTGTAATGATAAGAGGATACAGGATAGCTAACTGATGCATCACTCAAAAAGTGATGGTCCCTCCCATGGGGAGTGTGACTCACTACCTCTGATAGGATAGAAGCGGTGAATCTCCTCAGTGGGAGGCAGTGGCATATTATGAGAATTGTGCAACATCTCCTCCATGGGAGGCAGCAACATGTTACAATATGAGCAGTGCATCATCTCCTCCATGGGAGGCAGCAACATGTTACAATATGAGTAGTGCATCTCTTCCTCAATGGGAGGTAGCGACACACTATGAGATGAGTGATGCATCTCCTCCATAATGTAAGGCAGTGACATGCCATTGGTGAGTGATGCATCACCTCTTCCATAGGAGACTGTGACACTAGATGATGAGATATGCATCTCCTTTGCAATAGGAGGTAGTGATGTTCTAGGAGAAGTCTTCTTCTACAGGAGAGTGTAAATTATTAAAAATAAATAACTGTAGAGGCCAGGTTGCAGAAGTAGTTACAAAAATACTGCTACAGGTAAATTTTCTCTCGTGAATCATGGCACAAATTTTAACAACACAGTGTCAATGAAAAAGATGAACTGTCGGCACTCATTCTGAGCAGGACCATACCAAGGTTGTATTTTTGTAGGTTGTGAGTTGTATAATTAGATTATGTCATACTGACAATTCTTCACTCTAGAAGAAGATGTATTCACATGAAGAAAATAAAACCCAGTTTAAACAATAGTGATGGGGAAGCTATTGCTGCTAATAAATTAATATTTTTGTGTCAGCATGCAAAAATGAATCAAAATGGACATCCAAGCATGCATACATATGGACAGACAGCAGCTTAACAGTATACCCCTTTATTGTAATATCACACTGTGTGTATAAAATTACACCATCAGTGTAAATTTGCTGACAAAAGATAAAAGGCATTATAATCTGAGCCCAGACACACTTTAGAAAAGAATTATATAAAATCAGAAATCTTCAGAATAGTAATAAAATTATAATGGTGTAATTGATCTTATAAAATCATGAGCAATTTGTTATCAAATGTTGAAAATGACCAATATACTTAAATTAACTGGCATATTATCTGCTACCAGGAAACCATGAGTCTAGAATGAGCTGTTAAAACTCTGGTAAAATAAAAAGGTAATTGATCTTTTATTTAATTCCATACCATAGCTGTTTACTTACATCATGTCCCCACAAGGTCAAACCCACTTGCATTCCTGATTGATCTACAAGCAGGATATCTCGCTTTTCTGTCTTTTTTCTTTTTTTTGTGTTCACAGTTCCTAATTCTCCACTTTCTCTCACCACAGCTAATACATCTAAATGAAAAAGCATGTATTAACTTCAGCAAGCTAAGTTTACTGAGACAATTTAGAAAGTGGATTAACTGTAAAACATATAATTACCAAGACAATTTAGTAAGTGGATTGCTTGTATAACATAATTATCAAGACAATTTAGAAAGTGGATTGTCTGTATAACATATAATTATCAAAGGAATTCAGAAAGTGGATTAACTGTATAAGATATAATTATCAAAACAATTTAGAAAGTGCATTTTATGTATAATAATAATCATCAACATAACCTAGAAGAAACACAAAGGACACCTGCATGTAAACTCTGTAAAACAAGACTGATTTGTGTTTGTAACAAGAAATCTGCCAATATGATATGGATGCCCCACCAATATACTGCAACTGAAAGGCAAAAGTCAACACATGGTGGGATAACTCAAGAATTTTTTTTAAAGAATAGTAAAACATTTCAGCTGACCTAGGTCTTCTTAATGTAAATTATGAAACGAAGTTTGCTTAAAAGTCAATTAAGTCATGTTTCGTGTGAAGGCCAAAATAAAACAACTTCATTACATTATGTTGATAAATGGCAAAAAGCAAACTTGACCCACTAATTAGTCTTATAATATATGGCCTAATTAAAACATTATTTTTATTCTATTGAAGCAGATTTCTGACACTTCTGAAGGGCCAAGTTCTAAGTCAAACAGGAACCATGGCTCAATTAAATTTTGTGGGAAAATGGTGAAAACTGAACTTGATATTGACCTGATTAATAATAATGTGAAGTTATGCCTAGCTTAAACTGTCGGGGGAGACACTGTATGTACTTCTGTTTACCTACAATGACCAAGACATGGTAATCTGTTAAATTGTGGGGGACACCGCAGTATGGGGTGCAACACTGTGAACAGACCAAACACAATTTGCTGAAGTCAAGCAATTGTCTGCATATTCATGCTAACAAAATTTACAATGAAAATATTTATGTTCATAAAAAATGAATTATAAAAATCAAATTAATCCAACAATAATTCAAATGATGTGCAAACTGAAACAGGACAAAAGCATGCTTATAGGATTTTATTTGTCTTGCTTAATACATTTTTCAATATTTCTATAATAGACATAAATGGCTTGCAATCAAAGTCCTAAAAGTCTCCACACCCTCACCCCCATTTGCTATAAATCCCCCCTCCCCATCATGTAAGAAGCATGAAAACTAAATAGGTTATCTACAAATGAACAAAGCAAACATAAACTTGCTCAGCAGATTCCATTTATCTAAATGATTGGTTTTGTTATGCAATCATGATGACAAGCTACATGACAGATCCTTGTAAAAGGTCTCCTAATGTTACTTGCAGGGTATAAAAAGAGGGTCATATAAGAAGAGGGTCATATAACTGTGAAGATGTGGCCAAAATGTGTCTAAGATCACTCATCTGCAAGAGCAGCTTACAAATTACAAACAAATCTGTGTTAACTGAGCTTCTGTCTAAACTTCTTTGAAATTCTGCTGATTGGTTATGAATAAACTTGTTTAAAGGTGTCTTTGGTCATGTCTTTGGTCATGTCTTTGGTCATATCTTTGGTCATATCTGGTGGTAGTTCTTTATTATTTGAATACATTTACTGGTAAGGGCCTTCAAACCTGGATGCTTTGTCAAATTTGATAAACCATTTCAAATGTTCCGTTCTATTTATATTACATTTAACAAGAGCTGGACATATGATTTGCAAGATTGATAAATATTTGTAAATTATGCAGATTTGAAAAGACTTCATTAAAAAAAATATGTTATATTTAGCAATGGTGGTCATACTGAATTGCAGATTGGCACTATTTATGTAACAATACTTTCTCTCAAATTTGAAGAAAAAAAAATTTGGACTCCTTTTTAAAACAAAAGAACATTTTGATGTTTTTCTACCTTAACTTGTAGCCATATTGAATCGGATCAGTGTTTAAATTTTCAAACACTTAACAGCTTTCTGCCAAGACTTTGAATTTGGTCAAATTCAGTTGTGTGGTTTCTAAGAGGCACTCAATAAATGTTTTTTCCGCTTATAGTAATGAGTGCCATATTTCAAAAAGTGGATTGATCATCATTTGTGTAAACTTTAATGGCTTCACACCAGAACCCTTTATGTCAAATTCTATTTAGCAGATTTTGAGCTGGTCATTTAAAGGTTTTCCTACTGGAATTACCAGTGTCAGCTTGTGTCTACTTTACAAAAATGTGACCGGCCAAGGTAAATTACATTCCATATTATCAACCAGTAAAAACTTCAACATGTCCAAAGCAATATCCCTGCAGAGGTGGAACAGCTCCACTGATAGCACCATGGACGTTAACAAAGCAAGCCTTGAAGTTTTTGCAACCACATCCTGCAAGCGCTGCAGCATGGATGAAGTCAAAGATCCCTCTTTCAGAAGAGTCTGACTAAGAAAGCTGCCAAAGAAAGATCTGGTTACTAGCTTTAAGCTCCACTGTGAACCCAGGTTTACATCAAAATGTATGTGGTGGGGGATAGACCACCCATTATGTTGCCTGGCAATTCTGGGCCTGTCAAAAAATTGTGGGAAAGTTCTCATATTGTGAAGGAGTAAAAAGAGATCTGGTAGTTATGCAGTCAACAAAATTTCTCTCAATACTTATCTTCCACACCTAAAGTCTTGAGAAACAAATCCAGAAAGGAGTGAGGTAAAGAAGGTGGTCAGCTGTATATATTACTGTATCAAAAGATGTATCTCTTCCTCATCATTTGCCTGAATTTAAGGACCTCCTCTGTTTAAGAATGGCCAGAGGAGTAACACAATTAGTAGCCCATGAGTTGATTTAGTTTGGAAATAAAATACTGTTATTACTTAACACAAGACTTGATTTTAGTTTTAAGTGATAGACAAAATACATTTCTATTCAATACACTTGTTACACATGCTTTTGTTCTGTTTGAATCTATTGTAATCTGTTTTACACCTTACTGGGAAGGCCCTCTCCAATGTGGCTATGTTGCCTCACCCCCCCCCTTTTTTTTTTACGATGCCCACATTTATCAAATCCTAGATGCATCTACAAATTGTGTTACTCCTCTGGCCATTCTTAAACATGGTAATGTATTTCCTATGTGGTTTATGATTGGTTGCAAACTTGAATAAAGAAAGGTCTGAAGAGCACATATTAACATTCACTGATGAGAAAAAGAAATTTCTAAGGGAAAGCCAAAAACTCTGAATTGGGGAAAGTATATATACAGTTTCCATAAGATTTAACTCTTCTGATTGTAATTCTGACCACATTATTCTGCAAATTTTGATTACTGTTTCCTGAATAGCCTCTTGTCCTTAATCATCCTCCACCCAATGCCTTGTTGAAGTCTCTCAGAGGAGGTCCTTAAATGCAATCTTCATTATTTTCTTGAAAGTCTTTCCTTCTGATGGCTTTTTCCTGCATTTTTAGTTAAATTTGAATAAAAAATCCTCTCTAACAGTCATCCATTTAACATGGCATTACCATAGCCAGTGATGCTAATTTAAGATGATTTGGAAATGTGTCTGCATGATAAATAAATTGCCAGAGTTCACACAATTTGCCTCTAGAATGCAATTTTTTTCTAATGATAGCCTTAGCAAGAAAGCACTCAATCACAACATGTTTTTGGTCACTTGAAGTGGGACTGGTAGCTTCTTTGAAATTCTTCTAAGGACCAATATGATCATAGAGAATTTCTATCATCACTTCTTATTCCTAGGAAGGTTATAAGATTATACAGACCAAGAACCCCAAATGCTGTTGTCACCTGTGCGCTGCTATTTGGAAATCTTGTAGCCATCTCTCCTTGCAAATTTGTAATGAACTCATGGCAAAGGTTAGAATCTGAAACTTTCTTGAATATGCCACTGTATAACTCGAGTTCAAAACCTTTATAAGTGATTGTGGTTTTGTCTCCATCTTTACAAGATTTCAATTTTTCAGACAGACAAGCCTGGATATAGGATTTTGTATTGCCTATTTTTCTGAAAGGTAGAAATCAAAATATCAAGTTCTGGTGACACAGCTGCTATATCCAAAAATTAGATTTATGTAAAAGTATATTTAGCTGTGCTAAGCTGTAAGCGGTGTAAGAAATCCATCAAAATGTTCATGCATGCCATAAATCTGTAATCAACAACTTCATTCAATAAGTATTTTGTCTAGTTGTTTTTTTCCAGATAATTCATAAGTGTCCCCCACTGTGAAAAGCTGCATATAGTGCATAATAAAATGTCAGCCATCTAATGTCATGCACCTCTCTGACTTCCAGTTGAAGACTGTCCAGAATATTCTGGATTTCCATCAATTCAGCTGTTCTCACTGATAGATTTATTAAAAAAACATAACAAAACCTGCAATGTTTTGAAGAGAAATCTCTCTTTTCCACTAATGGAACAACTTCTTTGAAAAACCTTCTGCAGTGTGACTCTGACATATTATCAAGAAAATGAATTGTACAAACAAACATGGTTGGTTCAATGATTCTGGCATAAATGCTTCTTGGTATTTGAAATGTCGATACTCTCATCAATTAAGATGCTAATGAATGGAATATATCCTACTTTCGCTAATAACTCAAGTTCTATCAATGCTCTGGATTCCTGGGAAAATATAAAGTTATGTGATACATTAAAATATATAAGTATTTTAATATTTTCATTATTATTATTAAATTTTTAACAAAATAACGTATAATGACCAAAATCATATGGAAATTTTGCAAAACTTTGAGTCAAAGCCACATGATGGCAGAGGATCGTGCCTCAGTCTTCAGTTGAAGAAATCCCATCAAGGTGCTTAAAAACTGATAGAAAATGTCTCTCTCTCTCTTTCTCTCTCTCTCTCTTACAGTCATTCAAGTCTAGTAATTGAGGATATGATTATGTCTTATTCTGTCTGTATACCATAATCACACTGGAATAGAGACAGATGACAATATTGTAAACAAAGATGCTAATGGGATACTACATATGCAATAATCATCAGAGAAAATAATTTCAAATTTGCTAAAGACACGTGGTTTGTACAACAACTGTCCAACATCATGATGCCAACAGCAATTCAAACCATGCTTAGGAGATCATTTAAACCACGGCAACCATTATATGAAACACAAAAAGCTATTACCATGACACTGAAATGTTACCTGTCTAAACAGGAAAGAATTTTATGATAAAAGAAACAGTTACCAATAATACAGATTTATAAAATATTAGTATTAGTATTATGCACCACTAAACATTTCACAGGAAGTTATGAAGACAGATGCTGACCATGGTTCCTCAAAAGAAGCACAGTTCAGTACATAACAGATCATGTTTGTTTGGTAGTTTACACCACTTTTCAATGGAAAATTCTTTAGAAAACATATAAATCAAATAGAAGAATAGAATACTAAAGTTCTAAAGAGGCCTTTGATGAATATGGTGCATTTCCTCCTAGTTTCATGTTGCCAATATCAACACCCAGAAAGTAAACAAAATTGATCAGTAAGCCATATTTTACAGAAGCAATATTCTCCTTCACCAAGATACAGGCAAGTGTCATAACACAAGTAACTGATTGAGATTTCTTGCTGATAGCTGTTATGTGTGTAATTTTTAAGATTTTCAATTAGTTTCAAATCCAAAATTGCCTGTTTATCAGCGGCATTTCAACATGTCTGTCAAGGGCTGATGTCCTGAAGTTTAGTAGCTTGAAGTGGGAATGAATTTTCTTTGCCAATTTTCACACACCAACCACAAAAAAAATATCTCATTTTTTAAATTCCTTTCAAGGCATGGTAAATTTTGTTTCCCAGTCTGAATTGAAAGAGTATTTTATTATTGGCATTAGATGGACCCTTAGTTTCAACATTGCAATCTTTTAGGCACATCATCACTAGAATACATGGTTTGCCTGAGGAATTGTCTATTCACTTGTAACTGCCTCTTGTCAGAAACATCTGCACTCTGACTTTAATTATAAGTATTATTGAAAAAATAATAATGAAAAAGTGTCCGAGTTTTAACTATTTTTGCCATTTAAAGGATTTTCATACCATAATAACCTCAGTATCAAACAAGTGCTCTCCTGACCTTTCTTAGTAACCAATAAAAATTGGATATATGATACACAGGAAATACTTGATGTAATTCACAACTACATAAAATATATCTGTTGAGAGTGACAACTGGGATTTTTACATAAAAACATAGCACATCTGTCACATAAAAATGTACACAGTTATAATTTTTTGCAAGATTTGGCTCACATACAGAAGTGAAATGTTTGTGAGAGATCTTGAAATTTGGGGAAAGTTTTAAGATTGTGCATCCTAGATGCAACCCTGAAGATGGGACATCCCAACAAAGTGTCTCTCTAATGAGAGTGTGATCACTGAGTCTATACTCATCCCACAACTTCTCACCTCATGTTCTAGGGTTGTCTATGTTAGTAGGCGTTTTAGGAGGCTGTAAAATGCTTTTCATCCATCCTATAGCGGTGTCCACATCTTGCAACTACTCACAAGGAGTAGTGAGGCTGCTTTTTACTTGCAGACTTTTCAGGTGCAAAAGGACGCATCTTTATCCTCCCAGATTGTCTGTTGGGAAAGGACTGACCCAATGTCCTCCATTTTGTTCGGCTTCACATTAGCAAAGATGTAGATTCATGACCTGCCACATCTGCAGGCAAGGCATGGTCATTCAAAGAGCTATTTAAAAATGGGAAAGAAAATATGCTTTCCTGGAATGGATGTAACCAGACCACTTAAGAAAAACAGGAAAGTGAATTCATAACAGGACTGATAAACAGAATCGAGAAAAGGATCCCATGATCTCCTGACATCAAGAACAGTAGTGGAAATAGAGCATTTTTTCCTCTCTTGATAGGTGTGCTGCCAAATCCCTCATAATTTTTAGGCCTTACACAACGTAATGGATAATCATCCATTAGCACTTTGTACATGATATACAAGTGGTGTAAAAATCCCATGGGGCCTTTCTGTGCTCACATTCCCCACATTTTGTTACATTCCTGAAAAGAAACACAAGCACTGCTAAACGGTAATACTCTCTGAAAAGATAAATTTATGCCAAAATTTGATTTAGAAATTCACTGCCAAAGCAAGTAATTTTAACATGGCAATGTAAAGTTGTACTGCCTATTCACAGCAGTCAAATAAAATCATTTACTGATGAGGTAGTGTTAATGTCAATGTAGTGTTAATGTCAATGTTAATGCAGTGTAGTGTTAATGTCAATGTCAATGCCAATGTCAATGCAATAACTGAGTGTATTGTCAAAGCAAGTACTTATTAATTATCAAATTTTCACAATTGATGAACAGACCAATTAGTACACTACTTAAGCAAGTTCTATTAAATATTAATATCCCAAACCTAATGAACATAAAATGGCAGTACTAGTTATCCATGGCAAACATATAAATAAGTATCACTGAATGAAGTACTAAATTAAATTTGGAGTTACCACAAAGAAGAAATTACTTACCCAACACAGGGCATGGGAAAAGGGAAGCAAAGAGAAGAACTCACTAGACATACACGGCACACAAAAATCTTAAATAAAAGCAATTTTTGAGAGCAAATTACACAAAACTTTGCATTACATGTGTCCAAGAACAAAAAAGTAGACTGAGCTGATGATGCAATAGTCAGACTGGTTATGAGTTACCTATGTTTAAAATTTCTAAAATTTCTACAATGTTCTGTCTAATGGGAGATCAGAATTATGAGCTTCAACAAGGGGACTCTCATATCTAAGACAACAGTGACAGATATTGTATTGCTGCCATTAAAATTAATCATGCAAAAACTATTCTTCTTGATTCTTGATCTTTTGACCACAGAAAAGATAGGCTTGTTCTAAACTCAACATGTACATTGTCCAAAATGATAACTTTTTTAATTTAAGATGGACAATATGGCTGTCTTATTTGATAGCAGGTCGGCAAAATTTTAAATTTGGACCAACAAAACATCATCAGGCTAATGGTGAAACCATCAGGTCAATATGACATTTCATTCAGGAGGTCCCCTGTAGTGGCCATAATAAATGTCAGAATGTCACCATTTTCATTTAAGAAGTGTTTTGATGAAAACCCATTTGTCAATATGTCTTTCTGTTCATGAGAAGTAGCAATAACAAGACTTACAAGATGGCTGTTGAGAAGGGTCATGTTTTATTTCCAAGCAGCACCATTTTTTTCATCTAGGACAAACTAGACCATCGGATGAATGTGTGTGTAAAGTTTCATACCAATCAACCAAGTAGTTTAGGAGGAGTAGTGATAAGAAACTTATGCTAATGGATAAATAGACAATAGATAACAGACCACCACATTAGCTCTTCTGGTTAAAGACCAGTAGGGCTAAAAATGGCCGATGGGCAAGCACCATAACAATATACACACTGCCTTAAGGGAGGTGCATAAAATGTGTGCTTCTTCTTAATCCCCACATTGGCTTATGTCATCACCATGGGACATAAACCTATGAACAGTTACAGAGTGAAATGTTTCTTTAAATTATGAAATCTTTTAAATTTACCAACTAGTTTTCCTGGTCTTAAATCTTTGAGTTTGTCAATTGTTGTAAAATCAAATATCGGATATCGAGGAATATCTCTTGTATCCTGGCATTTCTTAATGCAGCAATCCTTATTTAGTACAATCTGACAGTCATGCATTGTTGATTTGAACTTCTTATTAGCCTTCGTAAGAGTAGCTCCACTTATGAAAAAGACCTGCAAAATAAAATATACAGAAAAAAATCGAGTTGCAATGTCATGGACAGAAAGAAAGTAAACAAGCTTATTGGATGAATTACATCGAAAACAAAGTTTTAATGGAAGATCATGTGATGTGGTAAATGAGAATAGATAATACTGTGTACATATAAATTTCTCTTGGATTTACTGGATGGATATACTAAATCTTAACTTTCTCTGTCTTCATAATTTTAAATATGATGACAAATTTTGATCAACTGCTTATCAGTTTAGGCAATTATTCACTTCAGGTTTTTCTGTAAAGATAAGCCAATTATTAGATCTTCTAAAGTGAAACACAAAATTATGCAACAAAAAAAATGAAAAAATCTCACATAGAAAGCATGATACTCCAAGTAAGAATGTAATAACCGAATTAAAAAGTAACATGCACTTACTGTATTGATATCATGCTAGAGAAAAGATACCACATTCCTATTCTTATATAAAAACGTATTGTCAATGTTGGAACAAAAAAATCAGTGTTCATGCTAGAAATGGAAGCTGTAGGACCCAATGGATACACCAGGTATCATTAAAAGAAAAAACAGGGGTTGCAAATACCCTTATGTTTCTTGCTCATTCATGCTCAACTTTGCAAAAATAATTTTCACAATAAGACTACCCTTTTAATGAGTGTAGAAATTATCTCTGACATTCTTCAGCAATAGCAAGAATTTTCAAATTAGGGGAGGACATATTGGATGTCAGATTAGCATCATTTTCATTTATGACAGAGTAGACATCATTAGAAGTTCTTGGATGAAAACCCCATGCTATGATGATCATCCATCAAAGAGGAGTAGTGTCAAATAGATTTTCAAGACAGCCATCTTGGCAGCCATATTGGATGCATGATGGGCACTATTTTCATTTCAGACAAACTAGGTATCATAAGAAGTTAACTGGTGAAACCCCATACTGATAGAGCCATCCATTTAGACATAGTCAAGATAAACAGTAGTTTCAAGATAGCCACCAATTAAGACCAAAATCAACACCATAAGAACTCTTCTGGTCAAAATGACTATACATTTAAGAAGACTGACGAAAGCAAGATTTTCAAGCTACATATTGGACATTGGCTTAGCACCATTTTAAGTTAGGATAGACAAAATGTGTTCAGTAATTTTTAGTGAAAACCCTATGCTGATATGACCATTCATTCATAAGGTGTGATAACAAATTTTCAAGCTGGCCAGTGGCAGCACAATTTTTCTTATAGAACCCACAAGACTTCATGTTGACATGACCATCCATTCTGAAGCAGCATTGATAATAAACAAAGATTTTCGAGATGGTTGATGTGAAGGTCATATTGAACATCAGATCTGTACCATTTTCATAAACAGGAAAACCTTATGTTGATAGGACAATCCATTTGGGAGGAGAAGCAATGACAAGATTTTCAAGATGTCCAGTGCATGGTGACCATGTTGGAAGTCAGAGCAGCAATATTTTCATTTTGAGATCAGCTGGACATCTTGACATAGTCTTGTGGTGGAAACCCTATATTGGACAATCAGATCAGCACCATCTTTATTTAGGACCAACCAGACATCTCAATAAAAGTCTTTCAGTGAATACCCATAATGCTATAACCATCCATTCAGGAGGAGTAATGATCAGAAAATTTTCAAGATAGCTGTGCTAATGGCTATCCAGGAGGTCTGAGCAGTAACAATGTTCATGTAGGACCAACTAAACTATGGGATGAATGTGTATATAGAGTTTCAAGGCAATCTTACAAGTAGTTTAGGAGTAGGAATAACAAACTTGTACTACTACTTATAATAATATAATAATAATATTAATGCTTTATTTATAGAGGGTGACTCATTAGTCAAGGACTATTCTCCCTTGAGGCCATCTTAATGAGAGTATAACAAATGCACATTGTGTGAAGAAGCAATAATTAGTGCTTATATTAGCATGTTTTGTATTAAAATACTAAATTCCATTATCTATAAGAAACACACGCATGTATGGATGGATGATGGATAGTCTCCATCCCCATAACCTATCTGATCTATGATCAGTAGAGCAGATGAAAAGAAGAAAAATATTCCTTAAACTATATGGTCAACATTTGTTAGGAAAATTACATTCTTTCAAAAGTCACCACCACAGTGGCTATGGATTTCCGATGAGCATATTTTTTGTTTAGGACTAAGTAAATACCATAAGAAAAAAATCCTTGAGTAGCAGAGAGGGCAAACAGACCGAAACTATTTCAGACAAACCGAAACTATTTCAGACAAAGTCCTAAAAGATTTCAAACCGAAACTATTTCAAACAAAATCCTAAGGATTTCAAACCGAAACCAATTCTGGCTGACAAAAAAAAAACAGAAATGGTTTCGGTTTGTCACACTATTGAGACTCTGTCTCCAGACAGACCCGGCGCCAATGGCGTTGCGGAGACGAATTGAAAATCCTTTAGGATAAAAGTCTTAAATCCCTTTAGGATTTCACAAACAGACTAATTTGTAAAACCTCTCCTTGTAAATCAATCAAATTATTGGATTGGTCGGTGAGTTTAAAATTAATTCTAATTAATGAATCATTATGACATCGCATATAGACCGGATTAGTTGGATCCTCAATTATTAGAAATCCTGGAGGAGCTGTTGGTGCAAATGAATATAAAATATATCCTTTCTGAGCTTGATTTGATCTTTCGAGATTTATTTGGTAACTTCCTTCGATGGCATCACATACAAGATTTATTGCAATCACCGAGGATATATTCACATTCTGCAGAGCGCTGTGCCTACCACCGCCGTCTGGGTCATTATTATGTCTGAGGATAGTTGTTTGTTGTTGTGGTGTTTTTAACCATGCGTCGTGAATCATTTTGAAACCATCATTGATGGCATCTTTGAGAGATTTTTTAGTTCTGGGAGGTTATAGCCTGGCAACTTAAAATCGGGGTGGATATCTTCTATGCGTATATTAAGTTTCTTTGTAAATTCCGTTCTCGTTTTAGGATTATTATGACCTAATATAAATCGATCAACTCGCAAATTAAATTTATCCATGTCGGCAATAATTTTATTATACACCTACATGTATTTGATGGCTTCATCTCGGTTAGGTGGGTTTTTACTAATTTCTTCTAAGAGGTTATTTTTCAATTTTTCAAATTCATATCCGTGAATTGTTTGTTAATATTTCTTATTTTTATTTATTTCGTTCCAGTCTGGAGTCCCGTCTTGTTTATTCTTATTTGCAAACACCAAGGAATTATTTGGCTGTTGACCACCGAATGGTACTGATCTAATGTTAGGCCAAGTAATTTTGCTAGTGCTATCTCCTTCACTGGAATCGCAGTAGGGAAATTCACACTGAATTCAGGATTGGTTGATGTTATTGAGATCATGATGGTTTTCACTGGGGTGGTATTTTCCGCTATTTGTTGAAGTAGTTCTTGCGATGTTGCCATTGTTAATATATTCATGTTGTTTTTCTAATTTTGACATCACGGAATCATAAACACGTACCATCGCTGAAAACTCACTATCGGATATTAATGTGTCATCGAGGGAGGATGATATCATCGAGGATAATTGCAAGTACACTGTTGACAAAACATGTAACTTAACTATGTAGTCTTGTAGTTTGCGCTGGCTGCATGATATTTTTCTGTTATTATTGAAATTATTCCAACGATTGTTGTCGCCACGGATATACAATTGGAAAAGTTATCGGGGCAATCATTGTCACAGAGGAGAGTATAATACCAGCTCCGGTGATTACACCTGATACCGAGTACACGGTAACATCAACTGCTGTAATTCTTTGTTGGTATTTTTTTATTTTTACTTGATACTCCTCAGTGAGTGTTTTGAGTTTAGTTTGAAATTCTCTGACCTGATCATAGCGATACTGCTGTGACATTGCCAATGATGACATTTTATTTATTACAATAGATTTCAAATTGCTAGCAATAAAAACGCTGGCATTTTCAATTAAGCTGTTTACTTAAATCCGCTACAAATTCCACATACCATCTTATTGAAACCCTAGCCAAATTATTATTGGTGGATATTATTGTGAATTGTTCAATTGTTCCCTTGTCGATGATCGTTGATATCATATTGTTGACCCCAGATGAACTCATTGATGAAATATTAAATTACGTCGGCGACACTAGTGTTAATCGATAAATACCTTATACGGTCGCGGTGATATTTAATATGTTATTTTGTGGTGTCCACGTAAATGATCCATGTTGAATCGTGTATACTACGTTGTTGGTTTTCTCATGAGGAATGTTTGTTTTTTCAAGTGTTTCTATCATCCTCGGTAAATCATCTTTGATTACATCATTGATCTTTTTGATCTCTTCGATGGATTTTTTTTACATCTATGAGTTTTATGTCGAGTTTATCTAATGAGGTTCCAAAGAATTTCTCAATAAGATTTTTACGAAAAATTGAAAACTTCTCAACATGATCTTCATTCCTAAATTGTAGCGTTGCTAATTCTAACATAGCTGTTTTTATCTCTGTGAGTTTCGGTGTGGTCACCGGTGGATTTCGAAAGAAATCTAATAGAGGTTTGTCAATATTGTCAATTATACTTCTTTGTAATTCAGAAAACTGATTAAATTTAGTTATATGGTCGTCATATTCATCGCATAGTTTTTTTTAATGGTTCTAAATTGTTAATTTTATCCACAATAGCTGAAATGAGAACATCTGGTTTGAGTTTACCCTGATCGAAAAAAAAAAACGCGATAGTATTTTCTTCTACACCGCGTTGTTTAACTAAAATATCATCAAGGGAAACATTACTAGTTTTCAATTTACCCTGATCAGAAAAAAAACGCGATAGTATTTTCAGTTACACCGAGTTGTTTAACTAAAATATCATCAAGGGAAACATTACTAGTTTTCAATTTACCCTGATGATCTTGAAATACAACTATTTCATTGGGATCAACACTTGCAAGGTTTAACATCTAGGATATTTCATCTTTGATTATTTTTTTAACATCACCGGTTGCAGATATTTCCGTGGTGGGTTGTTTCAGGCTTGATAGAGATCTCCCCCAAAAATCAATCATGTTATTTTATATAATTTCTCTCTAAAAAGCGATTACTAGTATATTCGTGTACCGTTTTATGGGGTGGTTTTCCCGATGATGAAATAGCGTCGAGGACATTTAATACTTCTATGCCGCATATTGGTGGGTCATTCATTTTCTGTGTTGGTAGCGTGGAATACCAGATAGGAGTTTTTAAGTGGTTTATATAACGCATAAACTCTTTAAGCGGCACTAATCCATATGAATCGAAATAGATGATCACACGCGGATCAATTGTGTATGCAACCCAGTGGGTTCCAGGTCCGGTGCTGTTATCGAGATTAATGATACCTGTTTCAGTGTTGTTTGGTTGTTTTGGTAATTGATCTCTCATAAAGACACCTCTAAAGTTTTTTATCGCTAGTTTTTTAGCAGCATCGAGTAAATCAAAATTTTGACATGGGAACTATTGTCAGTAAACTGTTCCTAGTCTCAGGCTCTTTCCGCTGTACCATGAATACGGAGTTCCTGGTAGTCTTAGACCCTTTCCTGATCATTTCTTTTTTTCGTATCATTACTGGCATCCACAATGATAGTTTTGATATAATGACTTTACCATCAGCAACACCAGCACCATGCCAGATTGCATCATTATCACTACCCTTTCGCACGAGTACTACTGTATGCTTCGCTCCATAGATAACTTTTCTAACATTTCTGCAAAATCTGAAAATATGATGTAGTGGAATCACGCATGAAAATTGTCGATGCTGTCCTTGCAACATTGATACGCATGTTGCAAACCCTAGGTTGTAATTAGGATTAGTACTTTTTATAATATCAAAGGCACCACCTGGTCTATCTTCGTGGATTAACTGCAGTAGCTTGCGGTGTATTTAATTCAGCATACTGAATGTGTTCAGCGTGATTAGTAATATCCTTAGAGAACATCATAGATGGACCTGCCGATCTTGTATAATCATCAGAATATCTTGCTAACCCCACTCTTGTTGTGGCAACATCAACCTCATGCTCTATAGATTCAATTTCTCTTCCATCAATCATATATCTAGCACTCTCGAATAGCACCATGATACCATTATTGACAAAGCCAACTCGGATATTTGGGTCATCTGCATATGGTGGATCATTATGAGCAGCATCATTTGTTACGAGTTCTCCTTCTACTTCAATAAATGCTTTAGCAGGCAGAAAGTATTTGCTGGTATCATGGACTTGAAGTTCGATTCTTGATCGAAGATCCGGTTGTACTGCATGATACGAATAGAATTGATAATCGCGTGCAGAATCATTCTTGGGTACTGGGGCGTCGCTCGCGATTTCAAACCACTTCCCGCTATCATATTTGCAGTAATATTTCCTTGAGTGTCGTATCCATCGTTGTTCAGTGATGCTCTTTTTTGATCCACTGCATTATTTTTTATTTTGCAAATACTTGCAGGCATAATTTCCATAGATGGTAGTGGTCCCATTAATTTTATCGCCGGTTTCTTTCTTCGCCGAACTAACGCTAGTAGTTTTTCTTTAGCCGCGGAAAATGCTTTCTCGGCAACATCACCAACAGCATTAATACCCTTATCACGAATAACATCAATAGCTTTCATTGATAATTGTTTTGTGATTGGTGCTATTTTTGGAGCCATTCTTGCAAATAACCCTGCAATGGTATTGCCGAGACCATCTCCGTAGTAAGCTCTATAAACAGGCAATCGTGAGTTTACTACGTAAGTCATGGTTGGTTTATGGTGGTTGTAGTGTATGATCATCTTATTTAAATGACATTTATCTAATGTAGTGATTTAATGACTGTGGTAACCGTCCGCTAGCTCATAAATAAACTCTCGATATACACCAATATCCATGATACCACCCTCAAATAGTCGTCTGCAGATATCAGCGGCCTCATTAATTATTTCCGGTGAGTTATTTTCGGCTTGTTTCCCTCCTACGAGAATTTCTAGTCGTGATATATACCTGAGAATATTATTAGGACAACGAACTAGACCACTACCTGAAATCCCCCTTGGAGTTCCACTCTGAAAAAACCTCTCCCCACTACTATAACCAGTTGTACCTTGTGTATCCTTTTCCTGATCTTGTAAATGTCTAAAAAGTTCATCATTAGATTCATCTTGATCAGATGGCATATACAATGATTGCTTATTATCAGACTCCAATAATCTCAAACTCATATCATCATCATCAGGTGGTGGTTGTCGTTGAGGCATGAAAGATATTTTCTTGTTGTCTTTTTCTTTGCAATCTTTGCGTTTTTTTGTATTTGTTTTTAGTTCTTCATATTGATCATTCACTGTACCCACCGCATTGAGATATCCAATGTATGAGGCATTGCCTTGATCAATTCTCGAATTGTGTTAGTTTTGATTTTGTAAAACACATCAGCCCATTGTTTCATATTTTTAATATACCCGTGTTGTTCTGGTTTCAACATTTTTTTCTGTTTTCATAAGTCACAACAACAAGCGCAGGAATTTCTGCTGGATCAGTCTTATCAATTGCTGCTAACCCCTCCTCATTAAATTGATTATGTAATTCATCTACTATTTTTTCATTGGTTGTTTTATGGACCAGGAGGTTTTTTTTGTAACAGAGATGATGTTTTTTCAGTTTCCTTTGCAACTTTTTCAAGTACTGGTACAGTAGCAGTAATACCCTCCTTAGTAGCAGTGGTTATTGGTTTGAATAATTGTTCAGTGCCCGTTGTAAAATCGGTTTGAAATTCTTGTCTCGTTTAGAGCTTATTTCGAACGGAATCACGAACCGGAATAAATCTCTTAATCGCAGCTAATCTCTTGCTCTCGCTAATCTTGTTGTTAGGGCTTCACCTACCATTATAAATTAATATACGATCTAAATTGTAAGAACGAATCCGAAGATAGCTACGCGTTTCACTTTCTTCATAAAAATCGAGGGTGAAAACCCCAGGAATTCATTTAGAGAAAATCGATTTTCATGAAATTATGTCAATGGATTAACCAAAAACAGTACAAAATCAATGAAAAAAGCATTGACAATTCGACGATCACGATGAAAAACACCACAAAATTTGCCTCACAAGGATAGAAATTTCATCAAAATCAATTTTTTCTAAATGAATTCCTGGGGTTTTCACCCTCAATTTTCATGAAATTATGTCAACGGATTAGCCAAAAACACCACAAAAACAACAAAAAATCAATAAAAAAATACAATATTTCAGCAATTAACAAATAAAATAAAATCCGTGGATTCCCACCTACCCGAAATTCATTACTTAAAACGTCATGCAAAAAAAAATACACAACAAGGAAAGGTATTATAGAGTTTCTGTTCTGCGTGAGTAAGCATACCTGTCTATAGAATTATTTATCTCGGTGATTTAATCACTGGGCCTATAGAATTGTAGATTATTCATACTTGCAAACAGGTATGGGCATTGTACATGTCTGTGTTTAAAGTTTCAATCCATGGTAAGATTTTTCACTGTGTTGAGGCAACCAAAACAGGAAAGTGATTTTCAATCTGTCTGATGATTTCTCTTATTGTTTTGATTTTCGAGTTTATTGTGCGTTTGATTTCATATTGTTTGCCCAATTCATCTCTGACTTTTTTACTGCAGTGAATCGCGGGATAAATTTGTTGATGTCGTTACAGAATATAAGCGAGTCATTTACCGCGCGCTGAATTCGTTTGATAAACCCATACTGTTTGGCAAGGACATATCTATTATTCTGGGCGCCATCATCAAGATCATGAAATTCAGAGAGAATCTGATTACAATCTAATTTATCTGACAATTGTATTCCTTGAGTTTTCAAATTTGAAATCTCAATTATAATGTCATTCATATTAAATTCATTATATGATATATTATATATCTAATAAAAATTAGGGGTTAATTTTGACCCATTTTCGTACGATATGAACTCCATTCGTTCTAAGGTGTTATTCACATCTTATTGCACCTAGAGATATATATGCAAGTTATATATGATATGAACTCCATTCGCTCTAAGTAGTTATTCACATCTTATTGCGCCTAGAGATATATATGCAAGTTATATATGATATGAACTCCATTCGCTCTAAGGTGTTATTCACATCTTATTGCGCCTAGAGATATACATGAAAAACCCCATTTGGAACCGCTCAGGTGTTATTCACATCTGAAAGGCCTATAGGTTACATATATAAGACAACACATCCCCATTTGGAACCCCTCAGGTGTTATTCACATCTGAGAGGCCCAGAGGTATCACGAAGCATAGTCTCCGAGAGGGGATCTAACTCGTCAAATAACGGGTTAGAACCCCAAGAAGGTATGCTTGGTGAATGGACGTCACATTTACATATAGATATATAGATATATACAATTTACATATTTACAAGTATTTACATATTTACAAGTATTTACATATTTACAATGATATATGATATTTACAATGATGATATATGAAATAGGATGGCACATACACATAAGGGGCTGTTCTACATTCAAACTGAAACCACCATACCCCCAACAAAATCACCCCGGGTTGAATGCAAAAACACATTCATACCGTGTGACGGTGTGTGACATATGGTGGTTTCACGCTTTGAATTTTGAATGGCTTAAAGCCCCAATTATATATAGAAAAACCATCAAGAATGGTACCGTCAACAATAATGCCTGCCACGAGATTCGAACACTGGGCCCCAGGACGAGATCCCAACCATGTATGGAATACACTAGTGTTCGTAATCTACAGGTATATAATTTTAAATATAATATAAGTGTATCACGTGAAGGGTTTAACGGATGGTGTATAAACCAACACAGAAAAGCCATTCAGTTAGACCATGAGTCACCAAAAAATCCCATTGAGATCCGGTGACAGATATCTCTGTTTCATAAACCGTATACACAAGCGCACACGAGTTATTCCCCTTGGTGTTATAACACATAGTACAAAATGAAATTCAAATATAAACGAATTGAATTCTATGTCCGGTTCTCTTGGAAATCGCTGATTGATATATTTGTTCTGCTACTTTTCGTACTGAGGGTTCGCAAATATCAAAATATCTACTGGCTTCATTCACTGATTTAAATACTCTTTCTTCGTTAGTTGCTGTATTAAATGATTTTATAGGTCTAGCATTTTTCGAGTGTTTTCCAGTCCCTCCTCGTTTGTAATTTTCACTCTGAGTAATAGACTGTAGATTTGATAAAGAATTGTTCTTAGGATTGGAATCAATATGATCGATTACAAACCCATCTTTTATAAAGCCATGTTAACACTCGTATGCAATTCTGTGACAGTAATATTTTTTCCCTCCAGCAGTAAACATTAAATACCCAAGACCATTGTCCGTCCCTAATGGTTTCTTCAATCTGAAGTGTCTGACAATACAATCACAAGATGCTTTAAAATCAATGATCGTAGGATGTGGCTGAAATTCTTGGTTCATTTATATACTATATAGTATTTGTCTAATTCATTATTTAGTTTAATTATTACCTGAGAATCTATCAATGTAGTCTTTAGGTGTTCTTATGATTTTGTCTCGGACACAGTCAGGGATACGAGTCATTGATGGAATCTTTGATGGAGTTTTAAACTCTATTATCATAATAGCGCTTTAGCTCTCTGTATCGCCTACCATCACAATTGAAACATAACTGCGACTTACCCCGCACACCTACTCCATATCGTATGCAAGGTAATGGCCCAAAACTCCCATGACGTACGCTTTGTAAATGATATCCACAGTTTTCATTTCTGCATGATTTGTAACAAGTGGTTACTGATCCTATCATAAGCCATTTGCAATGATTCATTATATAATAAATTGTTATTTAAATACTTGTTTTAATTATAATATGGAGGAGTTCGAGAGATTATCGAAAATTACGCCTTGGAAAAATGTTAAATTCAATCTCGATAGAGTCTCACTATGTACCAAAGGGTCTAATAATTGATAGAAGCATGATAGGTAGAATCCGTGATGCATTTAATGAATTTAAGCGCGATGGAGCATCTCACTATTGGTCAACATTTCGAATTGATGGTAGTGTTGATGCTACCATGAACGACGAAAGAGCAACAGTGATAATCTCACATCTTGACCAGAAAAAGTATTTTTTTAAAGTGAAATTCATTATATGCTTAGAAACGGGGAACTGGATTATATGCGACAAATTTGAACCACTCTTGAAAGATAAAAGAACCATCACTGTGAGTCAGGATTAGAGCTGTACCGATGTCACTTTTTGCCGATTATGCCGATACCGCGTATAGCCGATTATCAAAATTGTCGATACCGATTATGAGACCGATTATTTGACTATCATATTATGTACTCAGGTATAAGCCGACAAATTTAGAAAACAATAAAGGCCTGGAATGGGGGGGGGGGGCTTATCCGTGGGCCAATGTCAAAACTTTACAGGGTTTAGGTGTTTTTGTTGTCTATTGTAACGGCAGTACATCTTGGGACAAAAATATCCGTGTTCTAAGACATAGGCATGTTAAAAAAGTAACTTTCGGTGACCCGAAAATTATTAAACGTTTATAAAGTAATATTTATGATTGATTTTGTTATTATTTTGCATGTGCATATTTTCTGATTTCCACAACACGAAATTACAGAAAGGTAAAATACAACCTTCATAATTCGCGGGTCGGTCGAGTTTACCAGGGAGACCATATACTATAATGTACAGTACTTACGCAGTGCAAAGTGTGCATAGCGTCACTTAAATCCTTTTTTATTCCCAAATATATTAGTTGCAGATTTTGCTTTATTCGTTGTTTCGACCAAAGTGTATTCTTTCAGATAAAATTTCAGCTAATCTGTAATAGCTGTTTCATTTACTACGAATCACCTCTTACGAGTTACTCATTTTCAATGATATAAGTGATTATACAAAATGAGGTAATATTCTGAGTGTACAAGGGACACAACCGGTATAATTTACATCTTCACGCAGCGTGGTAATAATAAATGCTTTTGAGTTTATTGCCGACTTTCTATGAGCAAAGGTCGTCGGCTTGCTTTGACAACAACAAATACTCGTTATTTCTGCGGCAACATCAGATAATTGTAAAACATTGATATAGAATTGTTTTATTTGTTTAGTATATGTCGGTGCTTCAAAGGTACAGTAAAACCTGTTATGACTTATGAGAGACCGCCCCTTCTGCCAGATGGTGGCTTGGTGAAACACTAACAAAAGAAATAAAAAATAATTTTAAAAAATCCGGAAATGATTCTCACTTACTAGTATTAAAGACAATGAGTTCGTTCACCCTCCAGGCATTACGGATTAACTGAAAGACAGACGACGTACTCAAACCTACACTGAAGCCCTTTCAAACAATTTCTCACTGGGACATAAGGACTATTGATGTTTTGTGAGTTTTCATAAAGATAAAGAAAAAACACAAACCTCAAAATTGACTGTGTATATGTCCATCATTACTCCCTTTGATGTTAATCTTACTGGCTATTCACATGACTTTGGCACTACAATGGCGGTTAGCGACATGTACTTTAGTCTGGTTTACTGCAGTTTACAAATGTTATCGGACGCTGGAGTTGAAAATTTTGCACAACTGGCAGCAAGATAAATTCTTTTTAAATACTTTATTAGAGCAATCTCTTTGTTATAAAAAGATTAATTGATGGTTCGATGTGTTTATCTCGATATATGGTTATTCGACTATACAGCAGTGTTAGTTAATGAGCAACTTGTTTGCATACTGCATATATCCCGAGCTCTAGTGTTACAAAGGATTAAGTTACGGTCAGTCAAAACGCGACTATATATACAACTTTTATCAGGAAAAATTGGTTATTTAAAAAAATTATTTGCATCGGCACCGAATATTTTTGCCGATACCCGATTATACCGATTGTGCTAATAATCGGCCCGATTACGCGTACGAGCGATTAATCGGTACAGCTCTAGTCAGGATTCCAAACCAGGAATTCTGACTGGAATTGACAAACCATATTACGAGAGATCCTATCCTGTAACTGCAGTTGTTTATGGAATCTATACGATAATGATAAACAGAGTATTGAAAAATTAAAAACCCATGAAATATTCGTTGTTGAATTGTGTAGCAGAACGAATAATTGAGCATTTTACTAAAATTTCCAATAGCCATAGCGACAGTAACAGGCGAGATATTATATGAATCAAAATATAAATCGAGAGGATCTCCAATAAAAAATATTGACCATAATGCACACGTGTGGACATCCCCAGTAATAATATTTCCGCGGGATAGAACCATAAAATATCTACCCGTGGAATTCTCCCGAGAGTTCTCTGTGGGAGAAGAATTCTCTGAGGAGAAATTATTTGATTTTATTTACCAGTTAAATAAAAACGATCCTGTGTCAGTGTGGTTACTTCACAGTTTTGAAAATGAAGAGGGTAAATTCAATCAATTTGTAAGACCCAACGGCGAAATATATCGTACTGAAGCCCTCCATGACGAGATGAAAAAACTAGCTAGTGGTTTTTCAATGGATTCAAAGAATTACTGACAACCTGTTTTACAATACCGTCGGTTGCAGCTTATTTCACGAGAAAGAGAAATCTATGAAAACCAACACACGCAGAATTTCTCTCAGATATCAAATCAAGTTGCATGGAATATTGCCATGGCGGATTATGGAATACAAAATACGACCCTGAAAACGTCATTTCGGTTGATATGATTGCGTGTTATCCAGTGAGTTTTCTTTGGTATGGAGAGTGTTCCGAGTACTTCAAAAGATTTGGACATCCCACACACGAGATGACCCGTGTTGCGATTAATGGACCACTACCTGATTTTGATTTAACCGGATTTGCTCGTGTGGTATCATTTGAATTGGCTAAAGGACTTCATCCGTGTTGTTATGTTTGGTTTGGTAGACACATCTCTGAAAAACACTGGATGCCAATAGTGTTATTACGGTATATGATTGATTCTAAAATGCTGATATCACTGATTGTCAGTGAAGCAGTTATATCATATTGAAAACAAACTGAAGTCTGGTTACCACAGTCTAGATAGTATCATCACTGAAAACAAAAAACATTTTCCTAATATAGACAAAGAATATATCATGAAATGGTCCTAAGAAATCTTTGAAGTTAGAAATAAACACGCAAAAGATCTCAGTAGAAGAATAATTCGTAAATTCACACAGGGTGGAAAATACGACCACAAATGATATTCTTCGCGATTAATTATAGATGATGTTGAATATGATTTTATAATCGCAGATGCAAAATGTAGGGGTATATATGTCGATCGTAAAGATGCTTTCTTGTCTGATGGAACCAAATTAGGTACAATTGTTACTTACACAGATGGAGAAAATCCTCAGTATACATACCTAAGGGCGTCTATGCTGGCTTATGCTTCTATTAATTTACTTTCAATGATAAATAGATTTCCTGACACCGCAGTTAGAGTCGCCACTGATTCATTTTATATTGATATAAAACATAAAGAAGCAGTGGCTGAATTCACTAATTCAGACGAGAGTTGGGGATCATGAAGAATTAAAAAGGAAATACTGCATGATTACTCCAAATCAGCAGATGTTACAATTGAAAACAATTACTTGAAAAATAATCAGATTTCAGAACTATCAAATGCACCTTCGATATCCGATCCAATATGTAGATATAAAATTAGTTACTTAAACGGCTGTGGTGGGTCAGGGAAGACTCGTGCGATTGAATTATTTCGAGGGAAATCAAACATGATTGTGCTAACACCAACATACAGACTTGCAAGAGAGATGAAACAGCGAGGAATTAATGCTTGCACTTATCACAGTTTTTTTATGGAAAGGTGATGAATGGACTCCTGATCGAATGAGCGAGAAATATATTCCTGAAATCATCATTTGGGATGAGATATTCACAGTGTCGTTAGATGTATTACAAAAGTTTCTCGATTGGTTATTGCTAGCGAATACAAAAGTGATAATCTATGGTGATCACAGTCAACCACCAGCATCTGTCGGTTTGTCTCCACATAATTGGTTGAAGAATTTTGTAGACTATTATGAAGAAATTAGTACTGATGATAGATCACTTAAACAGGGTTCATACTGAACTATGAATGATAAATTCAAAGATTTTTCCCAAACTTTCAAAGACCACAAACAGAGATTTCCAAGACCTATTTTTGCTAACATTGTGTATACAGGTTATATGAGAAAACAACGAATGCCAAAATGAAATACTACAATATTGTTTACCGATTAAAGTCAAACTATAATAAATTTCCTAAAATTGCATTATAATGATCTGGAAGATAGGTTAACATTTGATGTTTGTTTTCTTCAGAAATATGTAACATACGTGTCAGATTTAATACAAAATAAATTGTTCTCTTAACAGACATCAGCACTGCTTTAAATGCATTATTATATTTGATTTTTTCCTCTTGAATCATTTTGGAAAGAGAGCCGCCACTGTCATCTTTTCCTCTGCTCTTCTCCTAAGAGCATTTGACTGTGACAAGCATAATGAGTCCTTTTAACTCTGCCTCTTCTGCTTTCTGTACAGAGGAAGCATGTACACTGGCAATGTCAGCTTCAAGACGCAGCTTTTTGGCTTAAAGACAAAAGTTCTTCCACTTCATCCAAGGCTAACTCCCGTTTCTTTCCCTTTTGGTTTTTCTTCTCATCCTTCTCCTCTGCTTTCTTCTTATCCAGATAGGCATGGTACTTATGTCTTGCAGAGGAGGCATGTCATCATTTCATTGCTAAAGATGATTTCCAAAGGTCCACCTGTTTTTCTCATTGTGTCAATGATTAGCTTTTGAGCTCTGAGGCTTTCTCTGCTGAAGTTCTCAACAGATGCCTGTTTGTTGACAGAAAATCCTCCCTCCACTGTTGCCTGCCCATGTGACAACAACAACATTTTCTGGAGAACATTCCAAAGTTCCACATATTCCTTTCTTTTGGAAAGGACAGAATAAAACACTTCAAGGCTGTCATCTGTTCTATTGAAGCATGTCAAGGGATGATTGTCCGATTGGATAACTTAGGGGTACAAACAAACGGGGATGTATAGTCAGACTAGAGACACACAAATCAATTTCAGCAATGTGATTTTTTTTATATAATTTTTTTTTATAGCATTGGGGAAAAAGTCGAGGGTCGGCAATGAGAAACGGGGACATGCCCTCAACTGGAAATACATTTTTTAATTCTTTTTATCTATTTGCCTAATCAAATGACTTGACTTCCTACAGTTAAAGCTTCACAGCACACGTTAACGCCATTTAATTTTTTCTTTTTACTCGCAATTTAAGAACAACTCTTGCTTAACTATACTATAGTGTATGCATGCGCACTTTAAAACTGTTTATCCGTGAATTGAATTTTATTACAATGGATGTTTCTATATTAAACCAAGGAACATTATTATGTAGAACAAAATTTTTGAAAATGATTTTTGTCCCTCAAACATGTTAAATAAACTGACAGTATAAGTAAATTTAAATGGGCCCTCTTTTGCCGTATCTCCCAAATCATCAAACTAAACAATATCTTTTTTTGTACCCGATGAGTATCTTGCCCAAAACTATCAATAGCTTATACTTCTGCATCTTTGTTGCACTAAATAAACAGTATGTAGTTACTAATTTGCAACTTATCTTTGGCACGACTTGTAAAGGAAAGGCACCTTCTCCCATTGAAGCCAAGTGGATCGTCTTAATTTTATACAATGTACAAAACGCCTTTCGTTTACATAATTTATCCTTTTGCAGCCATTCCTTGTATTTCTCTTGTTCAAGCCAGATAGCGTTGAAAGAGCAAAGATCTGGCATTTTTAAACACTGAAGATGTAAATCGACTAAACAAATTTTGAATCCTCGAGCGTGTTACTTTCTACATAGAGTGAATTAGTGTAATGAACATTTTGATTGGCCAAAGCTGATGGCCTCGTCCAATTAAATTGAACGATTCATCAAAAGAAAGAAGCCAGGAAAACCAGCTACATCTGAAGCTAACGACCTTAGGCAATTTTATTTGTGACTTCCTTTGACGAAGTGTGTAGCTGTCTTGCTTTGATGAAGAGTGCATGTGTGATTGATGTCGCCGCCGAGGGCATCTTTGGATGGTCAAACAAAGCCTCTTTTGTTTTTGCGGCGGCAATTAAACTGAACGGGTCATCAAAAGAAAGAAACCAGGATAACTAGATTACATTCTGGAAAGAAATTAAAAAAATTGGGGTTTATTTAAATTTTCAAAGACTTTTAAAGACCTCAGGGTAATATGCTCGATTTTCCCAAACTTTCAAGGCCTTGAAAATGCTACCTCATTTTTCCCAAACTCTCAAAGACCTGCAAAGACCGTACGAACCCTGTTAAAAATGAATTATGTGAGTTCAAGAAACTAATCAGATTACAACTGGATAGAATCCAATGTGAAATAGCGCGTGAAATAATTTCAGAAACCCCATTATATGATTACTGGTAAGCGTGGAGACCAAACGATTTGATAGTGGCAAGTAGAAAGATAGTCAGAGACATACTTCAGATGACGTTATTTAACACGCATAAAGAAAAATTTGCAACACTTCCAGTGCCATTGCGTTATAGACCCAAGGATACACGAAGACAAAATATCAAAGTTGATATTCCAGGACAAAGTGAAAAGCAGATTCTAGTGTTAAATGATATTGTGTTGGTTGATATCAATGTCGTCGAAGATGCATTGCATGCTGATAAATCCCCATGGAAGCTAGGATACGCAGTGACGATACATTCTTCGCAGGGGTTGACAATATCCGATACAATTGTTTTGGATCATAGATAATCGCAATGAGTGGTCGAATTTAGTTTATCTTGCAGTGTCCAGAGTACAAAGAATAAATCAACTTCGAAGAGTTGTTTTAGATTATCATGACACCAGCAACAATGATATTGTCAGCGATGACATAATCAGAAAAAAACTCACTGGTTATAAACAGCAGGATAAAAAAATAAAAATAATAGAAAATTTGATAGTGATGCCGAATTTATAATTACACTGAAACAACAACAGAATAATCACTGTGCGAGTTGCAATTGTATAATGCATTGGTGTTTTTCGGATAAGGATCCTCGCCAATTTACCGCAGACAGAAAAGATAGCAGCGTTTGGTCATACCAGAGATAATGTGATGCTGACTTGTCTTGAGTGCAACAGACGAAGAGGTGCTAGTTAAGACCACGCGGTGGTAATTGAGTATCCTCGGGTATCACTGTAGTTGTTCACGAGTAAATCCATGCTGAGGAGCAGTTAAATCCAATCTATAGACTGGTGGTCTACCCATAGATCGTGTTATGCTAGATATTTTATGTGCGGTAACACTCGAAAAAGGATCAGTAGCTCTTTTTTTTTACCACCTTCGAGCTCTCCTGGTTCATATAAATATCTAACAGTGACACTGCCGAGGATTGGTTCTTTTAAAAAATCATTTTGTGGTTTTATGGGTATATACTTCTTTTTAATCGCGTTGTTAGGTTTCATGTTTATTGTTCAAGTAATCTCATTATTTAGCACGGTAGTTACACCCGGTAATCTCTTGACCCATTCACGAGATCGTTTATCCTGAATAAATTCCTTCGCATATTGATATCCAAATAACCGCTCAGCAAGTGTCCGATTAAATCGTTCAACAATTGCCTGATCGCAATGTAGTGCAGTATGTCCTCGTCTGATGGTGACATTATGATGCTTCATTGTTGATAACACTGCACCTGAAATTCCTTGCCAGGATCAACCTGCAATAGATTTGGCCAATGCAGAAGACCCCTACAATAAATCCTTTCAAACGCAGAAGCCACCTCAGTTGATGACTTTGTCTTTAGCGGCTCTGCTTGTTTGTATCGACTCGCAACATTAACTACGGTAAGCGCGTACTTGTAAACACCATCATGCGGCAGGAATAATATATCAGCGAGATGAACTTCATTAGGGACAATGACATCAAAATGCGAGAAATTAATTTGTTTAGGTGGTGGTAGATAAATTTGCCATACTGCCTGTTTGGATAATTAATCCGCTGCTGTAGTATTTTTCACCTTTGCAGCGCTAGCGAGTTTATTGATTGCTGATTTACCCCTACAGTATCCTCTTGGGGAATAATAAATAGATTCCATGATGTTATTAATTACCAGCACCCAACATTAATTTACTTTTCATCGCCGATTTTATCAACCATGAAGCCAACTTTTCTTTGACGGATTTATCAGTGATAGAATTCAACGCATGAATCAATTTCACATCTGCGATATGTCTGTATTGTAGATTGCTGCTTTTATAAGCAACATCATGAGCATGATATGCCTTATCAATACCATATTTTGGTGTGTATAACGCGCACCGATGTATAACGCGCACCCCGATTTTCGACCCAAAATAAGTGGGAAAAACGTAGTTCTGCCATATAACGCGCATGTGATATAATGCATTTTAAAATTGTGACTACCGGTATTTCGCTCCGTTTTCATAGTGCAACAACAGTTGGTCATTTTAGATAGTGAATGAAAAAGTGGCAATATTGATATTGTATCTTTCCGATTTTATTGTTGGCCCTTTAAAGGTTCGTCTAGTTGACGCAATCTATTGCATCAAATCCCTCAAATTCCTCTTCGTCGTCATCACTTTCGAAAAGTCGCTGTATGTCCTGAATTAATTAAATACTGCTCACCGAGACAAAGCATTGTAACTATGTTGAGCGCATCAAAGCTTACCTGGCGCCGATTACCGTGAAAAGACCACACCGAGTCAACGAAGCACTGAAGCCATTGATCTCAAATACTATGATTTAAGATGAGAAATAAAACTAAGTAATAAGCTTATTTTCCAAAGAGGAAAAAAATGTTTTCCGACTTCATACATTGATTATTTTCTTCCACAACGTATCAGTGTTCCCGTAAGAAAGAACCCGTAGTCGCAAAAAATATGTCCCCTACAGATGCTCTGATGAGAACATTAACACTAGTTGAATTCTACGCATATTATATTTCAATTCAACCAATAATAAATGAAGAAAAATTCGATTAGATCAACAGTTATGGAATACGGTACTGAACATTTATGGAACAAGTACGGTAATCCACACAGTGGTATTTGTTCCGCTCCAATGCGGCACTTTGCACAGCTTTTGAACAAGTTGCCAGTCGTTATGTACATGTATTTCCGGCCGAGGCACAGAACAAAACTTGACACAGTGATGTGAAATGAAACCAGTTTATTAACATAAGCAATCAAAGAACAAGACTATTTGTAAGCATTATTTATTTCTTTAATAAGGCTAGTACCGGTAAACATTTTAGTTACAATGCAATGTACAATGGATTTAATATTTCACAAGTAGTGAATGTGATAAATGTAGCCGGCTATAGTGCCTTCATCCTCTTCAGATCGACCTGGAAAAAATCTTTTTTTTTAGTTCTTGTATACAACGCGCACCATCGACTTAAGATAAGAAAATTAGGTAAAAAAAAGTGCGCGTTATACACACCAAAATACGGTAGCGTTTATTGGATATTCACCAGGTCGGGGTTGGTTTTGATCATCGAGTCGGATATCGAGTCTTGTCCCGGGTCCACAATAACTATACCCTGGAAGGTGTTTTTCTCCTGGATATTTTGCCCTTGTTGTTCCTGGTAATTTTTCTAACTTGGCTGCAATATCACTTCCTCGTTTATTTTGAAAACATCTGCAGATTTCATAGAAACAAATCTAAATTTTTTGGTACCACATTGTACACAATTACCAGCAAGTGCTGATCTGTTATTTTTAGTTGTAATCGTCGTCAAGTCATTTGTGCTAGTACGCTTCTTACATTTCACGCAATATAGATCTATAATTTATCTATAATAACATGAATGTAATTGATTTTTCGGCGACAAAAACACGAGAACCAGTTAAGCATCATGCAGCGCTACCGAATTCTATTCACATGATTATAATCGGACCATCTGGAAGTGGCAAGACGCAGTTGCTACTTAATTTGATAACGAGATGGATGAAATGGGACAAGTTGTATTTAGTAGCCCCGAGTGTAGATGATCAGTGATCTTACGAGGTATTAAAGGATTTTAACGAGAAAGCAAAATTGGAAATCGATGAGGATATTATTGAGTTTATAACCGATATCAAGGAAGCACCGAGCATTGATGATATTGATGGAAGTATTAACAATTTAGTCGTATATGATGATGAAATGTCATGTTAGACAATCAAAAGAATCCCGCTAGGATATTTTCCAGAGGTAGGAATAAAAATACCGATGTGATATATGTCACTCAACGATACACTAAAATACCAAAAGTGATCAGAGATAACTGCAATATTCTTGCTGTATTTAATTGAGTAGACACACATACGCTACAAAATATTTGGCAAACTTGATGCGGCGGTGATATGGATTATAATCTCTTTAGAAATTTCTTTAGTCGCGCCCAGTCAATTCAACATGGATTTGTAACGATAAATTTGCACGACCCGAGATCAAGATATCGCATCGGACTTGATCAAATATTCGGTTGAAATCCCAAAGGATTTTTGATTTGTCTCCAAAACGCAATCAGTGCCGGGTCTGTCTGGAGACAGAGTCTCAATAGCGTGACAAACTGAAACCATTTCTCTTTTTTTTTTGTCTGCCTGAATTGGTTTTGGTTTGAAATCCTTAGGATTTTGTTTGAAATAGTTTCAGTTTGAAATCTTATAGGACTTTGTCTTAAATAGTTTCGGTTTGTCTGAAATAGTTTCGGTCTGTTCGCCCTCTCTGCTGCTCCATGTCTATACGAAATTCCATTTAAGAGAAGAAGCAACAATAAGATTTTCAAGATAGCTGCTATTCTGTTGAAACTTTGGGCAAAGATGGTACGCTCCATTAAGCTATCTGAAAAAAACTCAGGAGAGGCAAATGCCATTTGAAAATGTGGTGGAGTAAAGAGAATTTATTTAAATGGGAGACATCTCAAGAATTATTTGCCATTTTATCAGCTCATAATATGCATGCATAACAAGTTACACAAAGATATCTAACTGGGATAAAAACCGGGGCAGTAGATAGCTGGATGGTTGGATGGACTCCAGCACACTAAATCTGGAGGAGGGTGGGGTGGGTGTGGGGAATAAATATATGGTTCAAGATGTATATAAATACTTACTTTGCCCATTTTTAAAACACCGTAGAATTTGTCTACTGCATCATCAAATGCAACCCCTTCAATCTCTCCACTTTTATCAATAACTTTGAACTGGAAATATTTTATTTTTTTAAATCCTCCCTCAGTATTTTTTTTCCTTGTAAATTCCACTTCACACTTCATGGTAAGACGTGCTCGTATTTTCCAGCTGAAATAGAGGATTTGAATAAACTACCAATCATGAATGTAGTCTGAACGTCAGCTTTACAACCTGTATTATTATGCTGTGTGGTTTGGGACCTGATTTCACCTACATAAAACTACATAAATATATCTGCAGCACACGAGTACTCATATCAATCATTTTTGCCAGTAATTTGCTAAATTACATAGACTGAAGATGTTCAGTGATCTGTACATCACATTTTCATATCAAGTTGATATCTGAAAACTTGAAAATTAACATGGAATAACACTGCCCTAATTGATATATGACAACTTGTAAATTAACATGGAATATATATGACAACTTGTAAATTAACATGAAATAACACTGCCCTAATTGATATATGATAACTTGTAAATTAACATGGAATAACACTGCCCTAATTGATATTACCATTTTGAATCATGGAGCTGCACCAGCATTTAATCAACTGTAGCAATTCAAGGAAGCAATCAGATGCAACTTTGCTCATTCAGAATGGATGCTTTGGTCATGTGACTCAAGCATGTCATATGGCTGTCACATGAGGAATTATGATTCAATAACAAAAAGTCAATTAAAAAATTGATTGATTAATGTACAGTTTTCTGATCACCTTGTTTTACAAAGTAAAATTAATCCCCTGATTCTGTAACCTGACATGTTGTTAAACCATGATCATAGTGACATGATTATCTATTCATCCTGTGACAGTCTCATAACAAAATCACAGATGGTTAAGTCATGTAACCAAAACAATGAGTCAAGTCACATATGACTAATTTCACAATATTGACAGAACAGCTGATTATCCACTGATGTAGCTTCGTAATATTTAGTTTTATGAATTGGTGAGATCACATCCCAAACCAAAGAATATACCAACACAGGTTTGGAGGCCAATTTATCATGCTATCAATATTGTGCTACTAACAAAATCATATGCATATCTGAAAATCAGTAATCCTTTTTTCTAAAAGCAAGAAGTCAAGTGGGCCTAATATTGTCCACCTGGCTCATTGGCTCATGTTACTGCAATGGACCATTTAACAAAAAATCTGTAATAAATATAGCCATACTCTTGAGTGGTTGCAGAAAAGTCAATACAAAATATTTCAAAATTTTATAACATCTTATCATGTATTAAAGCTCTAAATCAGTAAGAGAAAGAAAAGCTCTATTGATAGTCAAACAAATCCACCCAGAAATGCCCTCCAAAGCTATCCACTAAATAAGGTTCTACACTTCTAAGCACCCAAAGACATGCTTTACTTCATGAAGTCCAATGAAAATAAAGACAATACTAACAATGAACAAAGTGGACTGGGACCATGTCAGTTTTGTTTTAGACCTCAAATTATCAACTGGAGGAGGAAATTTTCGCCTCAGACTGGGAATTAGAGAAATGTAATAATAGCAGGTAATGTATTAAAAGTTTATAAGTGACTTATAGGCCACTTTTTTTAGTAACTTATAGTTAAAAAATTTAATGAAATAAGTGACATATTAGTCTGCAGAATAAAAGCATATCCTAAGTGAAAACAATATTGATTTATGCCTCACCCACATTTCACTTATGACATACAAGTCATTTATATGTAGTATAAGCTTATACCACTTAGAAAGCAATTAAAGTTCCAGTACAAGGTCATATTCTGAGTTATTGACAAATACAATCCAAGTTCAACAAAGGTGTTACTATGATCTTTTACCCCCAAAATTCAATACTTCCCAACAGAGTTATTAATTTCATTGAGTTGTATCAACAAATATATAAACAATGTCATCATGTTCTATCTAAAAAAATTAAACTAAAAAAGAAAAACATTGAAATAAGACTTCCAACTTTGATGGATTTTATTATTCAAAACTAGAATAAAGTAGTGTGTGTGTGTGTGTGTGTGTGTGTTTGAGCTGCAAAATGGAGACATGTAAGTGAGCAAAACACAACCACACAATGCAGACACATCTTGTAAATGAAGATTTTTGCAGCAGAAAATTATAAACTATTTTCTTTTAAATTTCATTTTAAATATATTTTTGGCCAAATATTAAAATATGTATATAATAAAGATTGTTGGTCATTGAAAAATTATTTGACATTAAATGCAGCAGACCATACAAGAATTATGCATGTTAATCAAAGAACCATGAAATAAATACATTGATATTTAAGATATGCATCATCAAGGTAACTAAATAGATTCTGTCTCGCCAGTTTAATATATTTCAAAATGTACTTCAAGCATGACAAACTTCAATTGTGTGACAGCCTTCAGTTACATGAGGGAATCTTCGTTCTTCTCTCCATCACGTTTTGTGAGTGAAAGGCGTATTTGCATAATTTTATTAGGAAATGAGGACATATGGCTAAATATTTGTTACACTCACCAAATTTATTTTAATAAAAATGGAATCCAGATATTAATGAAACCAGTGTGATTACCTTATTGTTGTAATCTAGAGAATTTAAGGCCATATGTATAATGTTTTATGAGGTGTTTTAATTAAAAAATGGATCCATGTTGGTTCATGATATCTTTCAAGTCTTTGAATACAAATTGGCTGATCATTGGCAGATATCAAACAAAGAAAGAGACTGATCAAAACATTATTTAGACATAAATACCTGAGTTAGTATTTTGAGTGTTTTATTGTTTAATTGTTATTGCATTGTTCAAGATATTTGTATATGTTTGTTATTGCATTGTTCAAGATATTATTATATGTTTAATTGTTATTGCATTGTTTAAGATATTGTTATATGTTTAATTGTTATTGCATTGTTCAAGATATTGTTATATGTTTAATTGTTATTGCATTGTTTAAGATATTATTATATGTTTAATTGTTATTGCATTGTTCAAGATATTATTATATGTTTAATTGTTATTGCATTGTTCAAGATATTTGTATATGTTTAATTGTTATTGCATTGTTCAAGATATTTGTATATGTTTAATTGTTATTGCATTGTTCAAGATATTATATGTTTAATTGTTATTGCATTGTTCAAGATATTGTTATATGTTTAATTGCTATTGCATTGTTCAAGATATTGTTATATGTTTAATTGTTATTGCATTGTTCAAGATATTATATGTTTAATTGTTATTGCATTGTTCAAGATATTGTTATATGTTTAATTGCTATTGCATTGTTCAAGATATTGTTATATGTTTAATTGTTATTGCATTGTTCAAAATATTTGTATATGTTTAATTGTTATTGCATTGTTCAAGATATTATTATATGTTTAATTGCTACTGCATTGTTTAAGATATTATTATATGTTTAATTGTTATTGCATTGTTCAAAATATTATTATATGATTAATTGTTATTGCATTGTTCAAGATATTTGTATATGTTTAATTGTTATTGCATTGTTCAAGATATTGTTATAGGAATTGTCTTCTTCAGGTTAAGGTTCTAAGAATGTAATTATGCTAACTTAATCGCAATAGTGACCTTGAAAATAGAAATCAGTGAAAGTGAATTTCTTTAACATAGACACTAAAAGCTTGGCTTATTCCATTGATCAGGCAGAAGGGGGGCCCCGAATGGCCAAGTGGTCTAAAGCGCTCTCTGTTACGGATCACTGTCGTCTCATCACTGTCTGCCTGGGTTCGAGTCTTGGATTCGGCCAATGTGGTCATGTGAGAAAGCTTGCCAGAAGCTTCTCGTGGGACGGTGGTTCTTTCTGGGGCTTTCCCAGGTTCTTCCTCCACCATTAATACTTTCTGCCATGTATAGTCTATCTTGTGATGAACCCCATAACCCTAAAACAACAACAACCTTGATCAGACAGGGCTCTTCTGACCATTATCTAGCTGAAGTTGAAGCTGCAGTAGTGTGTTGCATCAGAACTTCAACCATTGGTCACTCATCTTGCCCACTGTCAGATACTTTCTTGCAATGGCATGAATAAATAGGTTACCTTCAATAAGTTGCCTCTTACAACATGCATGAATGCAACAGGCATTTTCTACATCCTGAAGCCCACAGAGGACTAGTAAGAAAGAAGTAACATACTGACCTATGTCCTTGACCTTAATGTGGGATTCTACACACCTTTTTGTGATGGTATATAGAAAGACCATATATTATCCATTTATCTCAAATGACTCGAAATTGAACACAGAGAAACAAAGGATAATAGGAAAATCAAACAATGAATGCCATGGCGTTGACCTTCAAAATAAGACTCCTAATGTGGAGCACAACACACCTGCTGATGATAAAATATACATGTACCCTGAATCTAAAACAGATTTAAAATTATAAAGTAAAAAAAAATTGTAATGGAAAAAGGCTATAACCATGAGGACTTTATGGCACAAAGGAGAAAAGTTAAAACCTAAAATATCAACTCATGGAGCAGAAGAAAAAGTGTAATGAATTCTTACAATATCAACTTGTGACTTTAAAGATAGGACCATAGTGTAGCATGTAATACACCTTCTAATACTGCTACATATGTTTACCAAGTTTGATTCCTTATCTAGAATAGCTTTAAAATTATGAAGCAAAATCAAACCTGTGATGGATGGACAAATGGCAGGATGAAAACAGAGATAATAAACTATTCTGATCTGTCATAAACAGTGTTGGAAATCAAGAGTATTTCACCAAAACATAATTTATTTTGCCATGTGTAGAATAATATTACTGTCTTCCTATATGAGCAATCATTAAAAATGAATAAAAAGAATTTTAACCAATCTTTTTCTGACAAAATCACTACATTTTACATATACCAAAATAAACGAACATATAGTATTATCTATGTAAATTCTTTTAATCTTCAATTTTCTGCACACAGTTGATCCATAAAAGTCAAAGTGGATTGTTTGTGCTAAACTTTTTCATGCAAAAAGTTGGTTTTATGACAGGAAAATTTAAATTTTTTCATACAAATGAAGTCTATAATCTAAAGATTGATGTTTTTGAGAATTGTTGTAAACATACAAATAAAATGAAGAAACAAAACCTAACAATAATAAAGCAGATCTGTTCATTATTTAAAGGAGACCAGAAACCAATGGAAATATAGAAAAATAATAACAACACTAATGAAGAAAACCTTATTCTGAAGTATTATATGCGACCGCAATCCCAGTAGTTAAATATTGGCATATGTTCAAAGAGCTGAATTTTCGTGACCTCATATGCAAAATTTCCGCACCTATTCAGTTACTCTTGTGATGTGACGTCATAGTACCAACTCCAGCATCCCGACTGGCGATTTTGTATTGCTTACTGGTGTAAATAGCACATTAAGAAAAGGCTGTGGACAACAGTTTTTCCCTCTTTTCCTAATGATAAAGGCATAAAGAAAGTATTGATACATTTTTACAAGCAAGTCGATTTCAATGCAACACCATACAGCACTCCGTGCTAATTACATTTCTCAAAGGAATGTTACCAGAGGGATCCTGAAAAATAGAAGCTCCAGGATACGTGAATGCTAAGCCTAGACTAAAAGTTGAAACTGTTCCAGACATACCATTGTATATTTTAAATCCTGGTAAAGAGTGTCAAACGTACGAGTTACGAAAATAGGCAGAAGACCGAGTAAGTGCTAATAAAAATATGACAGCCCGACACCTGATCATGCTGATGAAATGAGTAAATGTTTTTTTTCAAGATCACAATCTAAATAAAGTCACCACTGTCCTATGTGAAATTGGGATCTGACTTTAATCAAATGGAAGCTTTGCTTAAAAAAAAAAATAATAAGATTCTTAACCCTTGACACGGTCGTGTTTCTAAAAAAACAATTTTAAGTAATCTTAAAATTTTTTAAAAATTAATTTTAAAAAAAACACAATTTTTCAGTATATGCCTATTACATGTAAAATGTATAAACAGTAATCTGTAATGATTGGAACTGATATATAACTATCCCTTGGGTGGTTTAAATAGCAGTGATTAAAAGAAAAGAGGTCCGGTATAAAATCAAAGTTTCACATCAACTGGCTGACATTAGAAATTGGGGGAGGCGACTATTGACATAATGGCAGTTTAACAAATTAACAATTATTCCTTATCATTGCACTTATCTTGTGAAAAGGACTGGCCCTCTGACATAATTCAAAGAAACTATGTGCTACAAAGTGTGTATATAAGCACCAGAAATTCATTGGCAAATAAACGATGCCCAATTTTGTTGTAATTTCGAAGCCAAAGCCTGCATTTTAAGAGTTCAAATATGCAGTCAACCGTTACCGTACATGTATGTGGCCATTGTTTTCCCACATTTTATATCCCACCCTATTTCCTTTAGTTTAAGTATTAAGATATGTAACACTGTTTACTGAATGAAATATTTATTTTGAATTAGTTTTTTAGGGGCACATATAATGCGTCATATATTTTATTCCTTCTTTCAATTTAATAATTTGGTAATGAAACTTTACATATATGATAGAGGAATGTCAGGTGTAAACTGGCAGAGTTTCTTTTGGCGGAAATGGAGATTTTGTTTGCAGAGAAAATTATGCAGCCTTAACTGTGATCATTTATGAGTTTTAAACTAATTGGTGACAATTTTTTTTTACAAGAAGTACTTCTGTAGTAGTTAAATAATCTGAAATTTACGTAAATAATGTTTAATCTTAATCTATTTACTGAAGACAAAAACTGTCATGTGATATTAATTATTTCTTCACTGCAATATTCACAAGTGATAAAATAGAATATGGCATCTGTGGATTACACACTTGATAAAAATTTATATATGGTTTTTCTTCTTTTTTTTCTTTCTTTCGTCTCCTGGCTTGAAAGTTAACAGACATGAACTGTTCAGGTTTGTGGAATTTCAGTCAGGGCTAGTAAGTTTATTTAAGTCATCAGCCTGGGGCCTGTGCTTAAAACATTTCTTTCAGCACTGACCAGTACAGTACATAATCTATTTTAACGAGGCATGAATATACTTACAGATTTGTCAATACGCTAACTGTAGCCTGCATGTAAAATACACTGTAATTGAATTATAGAAAGGAAGCTTCTTAATGTTTAAAATAATTATGTATGATTTCCTTCTCGCAGATTTATTTGTGTGGTGTTGATTTTTTTGTGTGTGTGAAAAATTACTTCTGATGAAAACCGTTCTCAATGACCTTTTACACCTGCCCGGGTGGTAATGAATATTGTTTCACACACGAGTCTGGTCACGATCAAGTCTCTTAGCCCATAATTCAGTATTATCTCTCACAGATGTATATTTTACAATATTAAGGTCCGTGTGTGTGTGTGTGTGTGTGTGCGTGTGTGTGTGTGATATGGGTAGGTAATGAATATGCTATTTACATATAATACGACTGAACCTAATCTTTCTTAAATTAATTTTTTGCATTGTGGCAACAAAAAAAATTTGTTTGCATTTTCACATTTTTGCACAGCACACATCTCATCTTTATTTTAAAATTACATTGTTTTGTTTTTATAAATTCCAAAATATGAAATATGAGCACCTTCTTACTGCTGTACTTTTCTGCTGATATGTCTTAAAAACATTGTTAAAACATACTTCAACATATATAGTTATGAGCATATCTTGGAAGCAGATTCAACGTTTGAATGTGCAACCCAAATCTGGTCTCCTCCTGTCTGTCTCGCTTGCCATTTTTCTGTTTGTATACGAGGACTGGCTAGTATGACATCACGAGACCATGTGATCTTTTGTCTCATTAAAACTCGGAAATACTTGGCAATTTATGGAATCATGGTATCTTCTTTGCAAAATAATCAATATCCGCACACAATATTTTTTTTATAAACATTATATTCGAATTAGAATTTGTAAAGAATTACATTTATAAAATATAAATTTTCATTTCTAGTCTCCTTTAATAGTGATGAGCCTTTCTCAATGTCAGGTCCTTTATTCTGATTTTAAAAAATGTATGTATTATTTTTTCCACTTAATAAATACTTATTTTTCCATGTATGAAAAAGTGCAGGAAATATGGTAGTCAATGAGTTTCATGGATGAAAAATCATAGTGTCAAGTTATAATTAACACCTTTGTTTGGAATGCAATCAGAGTTTAGAAAAAGAGTGAAATTTGTAAATAAAGAACATTCAAGAGTTCACAAAACTGTGTCTCTTATGAGATTTGTTTCTAAAAACAGTTTAAATATCAAAATGAAATTAGGCAAAGAAATTCAGAAATGTCATTTATGAACAGGGAGATGAAGCTAGCTGTTAATACAAGCTTTCTAACGTTACCTTCTTAGACTGAGTGTGAGGCTTTCAATTGATTGGTATCCTTCCTTCAGTGGTGACTTGTCTGTTGATAAATTTAAAAAAAAGCTTCTGTAATCACTAACTTTAAAAAGGAACAGCTTAAAACAATAATGTTATGTCAAATAATTTGAAAACAACATTTTTATTTCAAGTGAAAGCAGCCAGATATATTGGTGTCACATTTTAACATAATGGTCTGGTAAAACTACCTGTTATAATGTTTATACACTGTGTGTATAGGCTTCAAGAGGTTGATACACAATTTTTATATATATATATATATATATATATATATATATATATATATATATATATATATATATATATATATATAATGCCAAAACTCAGTCACATTTACAGCCTGAATGACTGACTTGTACAAGCAATAACTCTTAAAACAACCAAGAATGCTTAAACAAGTAATTTTGAAAATGGGTTGAAATGTCTCCAATTTCCAGAGCTCTCAATTAAACTATTATAAAATTCATGAAGCACCAATTTTCTATGTCTGTCATGCCTGCACTAATCAAGAAGACAATTTGTTACAAGTCTACGCTCTTAAATAAGTAACAGAAAAGAGTGTAAAGCAACAAGCTTTGTCAAATGCAACAAATAATTTATTTAGTAACAATACATAGTGAAAATGAGAAGAAAAAAAAGAACATACGGTATTGCGAATCAAATCCCAAATTAATACTAGAGCTACAGACACAAGTAATGATAATAAAAGTTCTGAATAAACTTTAGCAGAAATCCAAACTAAATCCAATGCTGAAAGTGTTGCCAATGTCTATGATGGCTCATAAATAGTTGATGTGTCAATAGTCTTTAGCTGAAACAGTAATATAATTCCAGGTTTGAAAATAACAAAAAACCAAGTCTCTATTTCCAAGAATGTTATCAGAGTACTTTGCATTTCCAGAGAAGAAATAATTTAAATAATTCCAAATCATATGCTGTACACAATAATAACTTTATTGGGATGTGAAGGCATGAATGAATGATTTTTCCAGTAACAAGATTATATAGTATTCTACTCGACCTAAGGCCACAATTAATATGTTCTCTATAAAAAAAAAAAACCACATTACCATATGGAAAGTAACTGATTAGACACATCATAATGTTTACAAAATAAAATCTTAGTTATAAATAGAAGTCTATTAATAAAATATAATACATAACCTGGACTATATCAGGTATACCAGGAGAATCCCAATAACCTAGACCCATACCCAAATAAATATGTTTACTTCCATTAATAATGATCCTGATATTAAACCCATACAGAGGATATTTTAGCAATGTATGAATTGTTTACAGAATAAAAAAGTTAAATGGTCCATGTAATAGTATTTCTAAACCAAATCTAGTGGTCTTTTGAAAAATCAAAACAAATTATTTTCTTTATGGGTTAAAATGCAACCACTTCCATCTTTGCATTAGGAACAGAACATGACCCATATATTTGTGACATATTCTGTAGAAATGTATAATGAAACCATAGCAGCAAACAGTTTTGGACAATATGAAAATGCATTAAACTTTCTTAAAGGTGAAATGAAATTTGTTAGGAATGTGTTTATGCAAATATTATTGAGCATAGATGTTGCAGGCTGACTTTAGGGTGAGAAGACCCATTCTATTTATTACTGCTGATTTATTTCCTGTTAAATTAAACACCTGGTTTTTTTTTATTATATAAAACTAATGTAATATTAGTGCTTTCTGCTTTATCTGGGATAACCAACTTACTTGTGTCAGGGTCCATGGATATAGATTTTTTCTTCACACTTGTAACTTTTACATGTGCTTTACGTTTGCTTTTACTTTTATTAGCTATTTGGCGCTTTGCATTGGTTGCTTTCCTCTTCCTCTTTTTCACCCTTGCTGAAACAAAAGTTACACTGTATATGCATAATGAATTTAGAATAAATGCTTTCTACAGCCAAATTTCATGATATATGGAAACAGAAAAGAAAATAAATTTGGATTTCATTAAACATGTATCTAAAAACAAAACTGGCTTCATTTATTTTTGTGGGTTTCGATGTTTTTGGTTATGTAAAAAAAGGACATTTTTATGGGTACTTAAATTTGTGGATCTGCCTGACAAAGCATAGTAATACTATTCACTTCTGAAATTATACAAAAGTAGAAACCTTTCCAAAAAACAAAGCATTGTTTCTTCAACTGTTTAAACAATATGAGTATAAAGCAAATATATACCCAGATCGATCCCTTACACTGGTTTTCTTCAAAGTGGTCAACATCTGCAGCTGATGGGCAACAACTTGGGATAATGGCATAAATTCAAATCTTGAGTAACTGTGTTCTTTCTTGATAAAAAAAAATGCATGCAGGCCAAAATGTGCAAGTAAAAAAAAAGCCATAAACTTTGAAAAATAGCTACAATGCCATAAAAATGTAATCTGCTTGTGTAAACATACATAGAAGCATTGCCCAGCAAACTTCATCTTTCTACCTTCAGTGGTTTTTGCTAAATCACATGAAAAACATTCCATATAACAAAATTCCTGGTAAGTAAAGTTAAAGTTTAAAAATACATAAAACATTTAAAAGCTTGTTAAGATGACCTCAAATTCTAATCAGGTCATCTAGATAAGCTAACCAAATTTAAATTATCCACTTCAACTCCAAAATGTTCAAAAACGTGTAACAAAATAAGAATGCTTCTTGTAATCTAATTTTATATTCTTTGGTTATTGTACAATTCCTTTTTCTTTCTGACCAGTAATTAAAAACTAACCAGTTTCCACATATTCACGAGGAACCTTTGCTTTTCTTATAGCGTCTGCAATGTACTCGTGGTCTGTTCTATCAAGTGCAGAAAGGAAATTCTCAAAATGTTGATCATCTTTAATTTTTAAAATTTCAAGCAACTGCCGTGCTCGATCGTTATCAGTAACCTGGCTGTTTATTCTCTGTAATTCATTTAGTGTAAGAGTAAATTTCGTCATGAGGTCATCACACACACGCTTTACATCAAGACTTTGAACAATGTTGTCCCACTGTGATTGTATTTTTCCAAATAAGGAGAGTTTCATTTTCTGAAAGTAAACAAACAAAAAAGAATTAATTTTCAAAAGATAATGCATTACTTTAGCAAAATAAAATTCAGTGCAAATACTCTGCTCATTAAGTGGATTGGTCATACACTAGTATTACACTTGGACTGGAGTAGAGTGCAGCTGAGTGTAGTTATATTGACATGTGCCGGTGTAGTATTCTCACTAGCTGTACATCTGTCGCCAGGTGTAAGTTACACTCTTCTTCACCGAATGGAGTCTACCTGGAAAATTTATGGATTAACTTGTACATTAAATTATATTCTTACTGGGCTTGTGGCAGGTGGCAACTCCATAGTTCATAAATCAACAGTCTAATGTCCCAGTACACAGCAGTAATCCTCAAAGCTATTTTTTGTATTTTGTCAATAAATTTGCTTATCTATTTCATCACTAACAGAAGATAACGGCACCATTTTATCTGCAAAATATGTACAACAGCTTTAGTGTAGTTTATTTTAATGTTTGGAGTGACATTTTTAAAAAATGATAGGTGACAGCAGCATTTTTAAGCTTTTACAAAATTTACCCTAGATAATATTGATATTTTTAGACATACACTGAAAAATGTAGTGCAACTCTTTTCAATCAAGTGATTCACTTTATTATTCTATTTTCAGACTTCTAAATATGAACTCCCATTAAAGATGTGGGTACAAATTAGACATCTTTTCACTGAAGATTGAACCATACATTTTTCTTAAATTGTGAATTGAAGGAATCGTTTTCTTTGATATATATTTCATCTAAATTTAAGATTTGAATCAGAATAGTAACTGTAGATAGATCTCATTCATCACAATTCTTTTATTGCTAACATTGTCCTCTGTGAAGGCAGTTGATGAATAACTGGGAATTCATAGCCTATGACCACAGTCACAATTGCTATTTCATTAATCTCAGGCCAACACTACTTGTCATTTTCATATCATCAGGGAATAGGTGATACCTGGGAGCTCAATTGAGTTTCCAACCCTAATAATGCATAACTCCCAAGTAGCAGATGAAAAATAACTTTACATTTAGTAGTTATGAGATTCTACTAATAATGAAAATAATGCACAGATTCAATGACAAGTAGATATCAGGCACAGATTCAAGGACAAGTAGACTTCATGCACAGATTGAAGGACAAGTAGACTTCATGCAGATTCAAGGACAAGTAGACATTTACGGCCAGGTACCATGTGGCAATTGGTACAAACCCACTACAAGGATAGGATTTCCTTCACTGCAAATAGTAAAAGGATCACTAATAAAATCCATAGTCCATGCAGCAAAATCAGCACACTACAGTACTAAGATCACAGAAAGTTTCAGCTGCAAAGAACTCTTTGAGATCACTAACAAGCTAATGTCAGGGAACAAATGTACACCACTTTCAACTACCTTCTCGCCAGTCGATCTTCTATACCTGTGTGCAAATTTCTTCTGTGACAAAGTACAAAATATTAGAGATAAGCTTAAAAACAGAATTTTGATTGACTCGTCACCATACAGTAGCGATACAGAATTTCAGCGGCAACCATTAGCAGCATTTGCACCTGTCTCTATGGATTTAGTATGTACAATCGTGATGAAGAGAATACCAGTCATGTGAATGTCATCGAATTCCATCATCACTGCTGCTTGAGTGCCTAGATCCAATATTGCCTTCACTAACTGATGTTATTAATACCTCTCTCATTGGGAGAATTTCCATTTTTCAAAACTGCCACTGTAAAGCCTCTGCTGACAAAACCAACACTCAACCATAAATGATTTAAAGAACTACAGCCCAGTTTCTAATCTCCCATTCATATAAAAAAATCTTACAAAACTTTTTTCTTACCCAACTTGTATCTCATTTGAATTCAAACAGTCTTTTTAGCAATGTACAGTCTGCATATAGCCCTTGCCACAGTACTGAAATTATTTTTCTGAAAGTAGTTAATGACATTCTCTCTGCTTTGGATAGCGTAAAGATTACAGTCCTCACCCTCCTTGATTTATCTGCAGCATTTGACACAACAGACCATGATATATTACTTCACCATCTCCAACATGTATTTGATATTCAAGATACAGCATTACTGTGGTTCAAGTCCTACTTGGTCAACTGGACACAAATTGTTTCCACAAATGGAATACACTCCAGCCCAGTTGATCTTTTATTGTGGTAATCCACAGGAGTCTGTTCCTGGACCTTTTCTCTTCATGCTATACACTCAGCTGCTCTCAAATGTCAAAGATCATCATCCAGTATCCCACCAGTTGTAATCTAATGACACCCAAATATACAAGTCTAGCCACTCAACTGAAGTTGATGCAACCATCGAAGGAGTAGAGAGGTGCATTTCTGATGTGAAATCATGGATAACATGTAACAAGCTGCAGATGAATGATGATAAAAATGAGGTCACAGCTGCTTGGATCATCTTTAAAGTACCATGATCCGAGAACACCTCCCCGCTGCTCTGTACCCTACACTGGGTATCCATTTGATCCAGAGTCCAACACAAAATTTGTTCTCTGTGCTTTGTTTCATTGACAGACTAAAGTCCAACATACCTATCCAACCTCACCCATGTGTACACACCAGCAAGATACTTTTGATGTTCTTCTAACAATCGTATACTCATTGTTCGGACAATGTTCTTTTGCATACCAGGGCCCAGCAATGTGCAATGAATTTCCCACTGAACTTAGACACAAGGACGCAGTGATCCCATTCAAGAGTGACTTTGTTTTCATAGTGGGAACAATGAATATATGAAATATTAGAAGGTGACAAGGTGACAATTTTACTTAAGGTCCTCTACACTAAAAACATATGCATATACAAAATATGTTTATGCTACACAAAAACATAAATACATGTATATACAAAATGTTTATGCTACACAAAAACATAAATACATGTATATATAAAATATGTTTATGCTACACAAAAACATAAATACATGTATATATAAAATATGTTCATGCTACATAAAAACATAAATACATGTATATATAAAATATGTTTATGCTACACAAAAACATAAATACATGTATATATAAAATATGTTCATGCTACATAAAAACATAAATACATGTATATATAAAATATGTTCATGCTACATAAAAACATAAATACATGTATATATAAAATATGTTTATGCTACACAAAAACATAAATACATGTATATATAAAATATGTTCATGCTACACAAAAACATAAATACATGTATATATAAAATATGTTTATGCTACATAAAAACATAAATCTACCCAAAATATATTACTGCTAAAGATTCTCTCACATGAAAATAACTATATACAAGCACATAAAAACATACATGTTAAAATACATTATGAAGCTGCATTTTTCTTTCATCTCTCCAATAATTGCATTTTGAAAAGGACTTTCAGCAAGATCTTTTATACATAGCAATTAATGATCACTTCTGCATAGATAATTTATATATACCTTTATGCATTTCTGCATAGGTAATTTATATATACCTTTATGCATTTCTGCATAGGTAATTTATATATACCTTTAGGAATTTCTGCATAGGTAATTTATATATACCTTTATGCATTTCTGCATAGATAATTTATATATACCTTTATGCATTTCTGCATAGATAATTTATATATACCTTTAGGCATTTCTGCATAGGTAATTTATATATACCTTTAGTCATTTCTGGCCAAATGTGGCAGGCATTAAACTTTATCAGAACACAACATAAGGTATAAAAGTAGAGATGTTCATACATTTAATTTATATACAAAAGACATTTTTATATACTTTTATAAATATGCCAATATAAAGATGCCAAGCAAACATGATAAATCTGACAGGTAACATTGAGATAAATCTCAGAACTAAAACTTGTATTTTTCTAGCTTGTTAACATGTAGGTTTGAAATACTCCATATCCATTTATTTGAAGGATTTAACTGAATTTGCAGATTCATGCGAGCAGAAAGGAGGTTCCATAGTTTAGTACCTGAATATTGTTGACTTCCATTGAACTGGTCAATGCAAGAATTTGGTAATTCTGAATTGTTAAAATTCAATCTAAGATTATAGTTTAGGGCCTGAATATTGTTGACTTCATTGAACTGGTCAATGCAAGGATTTGGTAATTCTAAAGAGTTGTTAAAATTCCATCTAAGATTATAGTTTAGTGGCTGTATATTGTTGACTTCCATTGAACTGGTCAATGCAAGGTTTTGGTAATTCTAAAGAGTTGTTAAAATTCAATCTAAGATTATAGTTTAGGGCCTGAATATTGTCAACTTCAATTGAACTGGTCAATGCAAAGTTTTGGTAATTCTAAATTGTTATTAAAATTTAATCTAATATTATAGTTTTAATGGCTGAATATTGTCGACTTCCATTGAACTGGTCAATGCAAGGATTTGGTAATTCTAAAGAGTTGTTAAAATTCAATCTAAGATTATAGTTCAGTGGCTGAATATTGTTGACTTCCATTGAACTGGTCAATACAAGGATTCGGTAATTCTAAAGAGTTGTTAAAATTCAATCTAAGATTATAGTTCAGTGGCTGAATATTGTTGACTTCCATTGAACTGGTCAATACAAGGATTTGGTAATTCTAAAGAGTTGTTAAAATTCAATCTAAGATTATAGTTCAGTGGCTGAATATTGTTGACTTCCATTGAACTGGTCAATGCAAGGATTTGGTAATTCTAAAGAGTTGTTAAAATTCAATCTAAGATTATAGTTCAGTGGCTGAATATTGTTGACTTCCATTGAACTGGTCAATACAAGGATTCGGTAATTCTAAAGAGTTGTTAAAATTCAATCTAAGATTATAGTTCAGTGGCTGAATATTGTTGACTTCCATTGAACTGGTCAATGCAAGGATTTGGTAATTCTAAAGAGTTGTTAAAATTCAATCTAAGATTATAGTTCAGTGGCTGAATATTGTTGACTTCCATTGAACTGGTCAATACAAGGATTCGGTAATTCTAAAGAGTTGTTAAAATTCAATCTAAGATTATAGTTCAGTGGCTGAATATTGTTGACTTCCATTGAACTGGTCAATACAAGGATTTGGTAATTCTAAAGAGTTGTTAAAATTCAATCTAAGATTATAGTTCAGTGGCTGAATATTGTTGACTTCCATTGAACTGGTCAATACAAGGATTTGGTAATTCTAAAGAGTTGTTAAAATTCAATCTAAGATTATAGTTCAGTGGCTGAATATTGTCGACTTCCATTGAACTGGTCAATGCAAGGATTTGGTAATTCTAAAGGGTTGTTAAAATTCAATTTAAGATTATAGTTCAGTGGCTGAATATTGTTGACTTCCATTGAACTGGTCAATACAAGATTTTGGTAATTCTAAATTATTAAAATTCAATCTAAGATCATAGGGAGAAGACATTTTGTAGAATAACTGAGTCATATACTCTGGAACATCAATTTTGATATAATTTTAGAACCTGAACTGGTTTCAATAAAATGTATTATCTCTTCTATTTTTAACCATTTAAATCTGAGAACATGTCTGATGATGATGCATGAATCATAAACCAGTCGAGCTAGATCAAAGCATATAAGTAATGTTGTTTTTCTTATTATTATTATTTTTAAAAGTAGTAATAGACAAATATCCATTGTAGCTGAATAGGCTTCTTGATAAAAAAGACTAAAAATCCTTATTAACAAGTTTGCTAATTAACAGGTTGTATATCTGTATACATGCTTTGTATACTTCAAACAAAGCATCTGACAGTGGTACACTCAGCAATAAAGTGTAAGTATCTGAGCTACAGATCCTTGCAAAATTCTGAAAGATATTATCTAATACAATGATGTATATGTACTCAAACAGTTCACTGTTAGTCAAAGTTAGCAATTATCTTACAGTCTTGTCTGAAACATCTAGGTTTTAGGTGTATTTAATTTGTATTGTTTGTTAATTTTAGTGTTTTTCTCCATGATTATATGTAATGTATAATTGTAATTAGGACATGCCCTTGTCCATTTTCATGAGCAAATAAAACAAAGTTAATATTTCACTATGACTGTGTGTGTGTGTGATTAGGATTTTTAATGTAGCATTATAGCTTTAAACAATTTTTCAGTGGTATCACTATGATGTCTGCAGTGAGGCAGTTTATAGTGATGTTTAATACTGGGGCATCGTGCTGCAGATATGTAGTATGATGTTCCACCCAGTCATTATCCTGACACCAGGAAGACCAGTCCTAACACTAACCTCTTAAAGCTGAGCGCCAAGCAAGGCAGCTGTTAGTACCATTTTGTAAGTCTTTGGTATGACTCAGCTGGGGATCGAACACACAACCTCCTTCTTCCACAGCAAACATTCTAACCACTAGGCCACTGGAGCGATCACTACGACTTCAGGTTTAATATTAGAATCATTATCGATAAAAGTAAGCATGTTTTTTTTTAGTATTGGTCAATGATATTGAAATTCCCACTGAATAACCTGTTGTACCTGATGTTTACTATAATCTTTAGTATAATTTTAGTAATTTTGGCAACAGATATTGTCTTGTTGAGAACTTATAATGTTCTAAAATTGAAAATTCCATTAAGTGACAGAATATTTTCAGAAAATGGCAATCACAACCTAACAAAAGTAGCAAGAGTTTAAAATCTTGTTTACTTTAGAAATTACTCATTCTTGCTTTAACATCAGAAGCAGAATCATTTGTATTGTTGTGATCAGATTTTGATTTGGGTGGAATTATTTATTCAAAATAATATTCTCTGGAAATACAAAATGCTCAATAAAAATATCGGACATAAACATTAATTTGGAATTACAGTAAATTCAGACAAGGACATCTTGGATTATATCAATTTGCTTATTTGGAAAACTGTTAATGCATCGTCATATTTCAGGCCACTGATACAGTAGTACATTTAAAACTACAGGCACATCAACACCTTCAGCACTGGATCTTACTTTAAACACCACTGGAATTCAATTAGAACTTTATTCGTTAGGAATTGTGATAATAGCTTTTGGACTATTTGGTATTTAATTTGCAATACTGTAAGTTCTTTTTAAAGATCACTTTCTATTCTTGAAAAAAAATTATTTGTTGAATTTATAAAATGTGTTGGTTTTCACTCTTTTGTACTACATAGTTTCAGACCATTGAGTCAAAATGCACTAAGCCTGAGTATACTCAAAGTCTTTAAGAAAAATACTGTCTAAAGCAGTTGTACTTGTTTAAATGCATTGAATATCGCATGTTCAATGTGCAATGATGATGTAATTTCCCAAAGGGTTTACATGAAAAAATTATCAAAAAGTGCCTTAATGAAAATACCACTAAATCTAGAATGTAATTTTTATTCATACTGGACACAATTGTTAAGAAATTTATTCTGAATGGGAAATAAATAAAATGTGTGGAACATTACACATATTTAGAACTCACATTTTCAACAAGTGTTCTTGGGAATAACTTAGTAAAGAGGAAAAGTATAACAAAGCTTTAAAAGTCAGTATTAAATTATACACATATGCAATCCTTGTATCTAAGCAATAAAGCCTAAATGCTATTGATGGATCATACAAAAAAAATCTCTTTGGATCCAATAGCAAAACTTATATCTACCCAATCTGGTCATCAATAGTAATTTAGCTGCCTATAAATTAGACTCTTGTCATAAACAGTAATAGTGTTACCTATAAGTTACACTCTGGTCATAAACAGTAACATTGTTGCTTATAAATTACACTCTTGTCATGAACAGTAACATTGTTGCTCATAAATTACACTCTGGTCATGAACAGTAATAGTGTTGCCTAAAGCTTACACTCTGGTCCTAAACAGTAATAGTGTTGCCTATAAGTTAGACTCTTTTCATAAACAGTAACACTGTTGCTTATAAATTACACTCTTGTCATGAACAGTATTAGTGTTGCCTAAAGCTTATACTTTGGTCATAAACAGTAACAGTGTTTCCTATAACCAACACCCTTGTCATGAACATTAATAGTGTTGTTTCTAAGTTACATTCTTGTCATGAACAGTAACAGTGTTGCCTATAAGTTACACTCTTTGTCATCAATAGCAATCAAGTTGCCAATATGTTATACCCATCACTGAAGTTAGCACTAGGTGTCCATACTACAGTTTAAATATTACCAATTAATCAGAGACAGACTTCAGCATTATCATATATATGGTTAAATGCTTTTACTGACTTTTTAGATCCAAACTGCTTATTATTCATGTAATAAGACTCTGTAGCAAAATGGTCTACAAATATGGTTTGTTTTGTTTTTAGGGTTTAACGCCTTTTTTTTCCAGCACAAGATAGGCTACACATGGTGGCCAGTATTAATGGTGGAGGAAGAACCCGAAAAACTCCGGAAAGAACCACCGACCCATGAGAAGCTACTGGCAAGCTTTCTCACATACCCATATTGTGTCAATCTGAGACTCAAACTCACGCAGACAGAGGTGAGATGGCAGTGATAAGTAACGGACAGCGCTTTACACCACTCAGCCACTTGGAGCCCCTACAAATATGGTACTTATCAACGACACTTATTGTGGAAATTTTAATATGCATGTACATTAATAATTCTTCAGTAATGTATCCACGGCCAAATAAATCAAGACTGAAAAACTTCCAGACAATCTGGACATCTCAAAAAGCAACTTCACTCTAAGTATAATAAAATTAAACTTATTTCAAGTTTCAAAAAGAAGTCTATCAGGATATTAATAATTTTAAATTAGGACAAGTCCTTTGCAAAATAAAATTAGTTCACATCGGATTTAAACTGATATTTGGAGATGTAAAGTTTGTACCTTACAAGAACTGCATGTCTTACAGGAACTGCATGTCTTACAGGAACTACATGTCTTACAGGAAATGAATACCTTATAGGAAATGCAAGTCTTATGGGAAATGTGAACATTACAGGAAATGCAGACCTTATAGGAAATGCAGACCTTACAGGAAATGCATACCTTATAGGAAATGCATGTCTTACAGGAAATGTGAACATTACAGGAAATGCACACCTTAAAGGAAATGCACACCTTACAGGAAATGCATACCGTATAGGAAATGCATGTCTTACAGGAAATGTGAACATTACAGGAAATGCACACCTTACTGGAAATGCACACCTTACAGGAAATACAAGTCTTGTAGGAAATGCATGTCTTATGGGAAATGTGAACATTAAAGGAAATGCATACCTTACAGGAAATGCACATCTTATAGGAAATGGAAGATTTACTGAAAATGCATGTCTTACAGGAAATGCATGTTTTACAGAAAATTCATGTCTTACAGGAAATGCATGTTTTACAGGAAATACATACCTTACAGGTAGTACAGAAAATTAAAGTACTTTTAAATAGCATGATGTTATTACTCTGTGTATATTTTCTGGAGACCGATAAATACTTTTGGAACTAAACTTATATGTGGAAGAATTGGGGGGGGGGGGGGGCCTTGTCAGGAAAATGTTATTGTTTTTGAAATTTTTGGAAGACTTTATGACTCCATTAACATTTGAGATGTAATATATATGCCTCAATCTGAAATGTTATTAGAGTAATTCAAACATTGCATTTATGCATATCTTGTATAATAAAACTAATCTCACCATTTAATAGTTATCATTTGTATGTCGATATGTCTACTACATGTATTTCGATCATCAATATCTTTTTTTCAAGTCAATATTTGCCACATTCATAATTGGAATTAAAATATTCTTCTTCTTAAAAAGCAATTATTAACAGATAGCTCAGTGAGACATTATTTGTATCCACAAAACTTGTGACAACTGGCAAAAAAATGTTCAAGGTACTCACTATATACAAAACAAAGAGAGTATCTCTCAGCAATCAGTGTGTAAATCTGCTTCTTACAACTGGGTACATAAATTGAAAGGTTTTTAATTATATGTAAATTAATAATGTTAAATGGCAAATGGTCTGTGGTGTTTAAAATATACAATGAAGATTTCTGGTGCCCATGCAACAAACGATTGCATAGTTTTAAGTGTTGCTTTTTTTTAAATGAGCAAATAAGCTATTAAAAATAATAAATTCCAGCCAAAAATTGTTTTGTTCATTCATTACAAAATACCTTTATTCAAGATAATTAAGTATTGCTAATATTCAGATATGGTACGATGTACTGCAAAAACTGACTGCATAACTTGGATGCTACAGTGCATTGTTAAAAAGTTTCTTTATAATTATATCAAAGTACATCAGTTCTATATTGTATCAGTTCTTTTGATGATAGGAAACGATAGTTTTCCAAATTATCTCCCTTTTTGCACACTATGTCAAATGCAGCAAAACATTTTAAAATAAGAGCAAAGTTCTTTTTCATTCAATAAGTGTTCTCATTGCAAAGTTCACTACTTATTTATTTTGCTGTTTATAAGTCCAGGACATTAATTTAATTATTATTTCTATCCTAATTAATAGATTTTAAAGTATAGTTCTCTTTGACCATTCAATATGACACTTGTAGGACCAGTTCTAACCGTTATCAAGATCTGAATCCATAAATGTATACATCAATTAGTACTTATATTTGTAACTATGTTACCTTTGTATACAATCATATGTATTTTGCATAGGGTTAGATTTTGAAGGAAAAAAATTCCCAGATATTCCTCGCTGGTTATACTATTTAAAAAGAGCTTGTCACATTTTATATAATTGGTACTTCATTCATTGCACTTTCAAAAAATGGTATTGATTAGTTGGGCAAAATTCATTTTCCCAATTTTAATAACTGCTAAAGATAGTGTGCTTTAGACTATTTCATTCTGATTTTTCAAGCACATATGAGTAGTCATTCTGATAATAAAAATAAATAGCTTTGTGCTTAGAGCAGTTTCAATATCCAAATAAATTTCATCCACAGCATATAAAAGTAACAGACCACTCCTGAAGAGGTTGCAGGTTTGAACTCCAGTTCGAGGCATACCCAAGACTTATAAAAATGTTACTAGCTGATGCCTTGCTTGGCACTGAGCATTAAGATGTTAGTGGTAGGACTGGTGTCAGGATATTGTGGCATAAATCAGAGAATATGGGATCAGATGCACCAACCTCAGTAAATCATTCACAATGACAACAGAGACCGCTGCAATACTCCAATTGCTTTAAATGTTCGAACAGTCTAACATTGCAGCGCTCGACCTTTCTAGCACTAACACAAGAGTGTTCAGCGTTGATGAAAGACATGATCCTATATCAGTACAGGTCATGTAGGAATCTGAGGTAATTTTGTCACTTGGTATGATTTCCCCCCCTCCCCCTTTAGATACTTTTCTTTCAATACCATGCTCACGTCTAGCACCTGTGGTGCAGAGTGGCGACGGACCAAAACTGCACTATCATGTTATCAGCCATTACAGAAATCGAAAGTAAATATACAGAGATGTCAAATAAATCTTTAAGATACAATTACTTTATATCGAAATATAGGCCACCTTTAATAGTATATATAAAAACCGTCTGAATTTATTTTTCTCTTTACAAGTCGCACATGCCAATAGGCGACTTAATACAGTAGTACCTCGGGTTACGAACTTAATTTGTTCCAGAACTCGGTTCATAACCCGAAACATTGAAATAAATGAAATAGAGACGATCTGTTTCAAGATGAAAGAATCCTTCTTTGTTTATTAACATCCGGTTGTTTACCTGACAAAACGCAAAGAATACGTGTACTTCACGTATTAAATAAAGAGAAAGAAAAAAACCAAATAAATTAAATGTAAAATAAAAAAAGATTTAGTCCATCTTCCTTACCAAGAAAATGATCATGGGAAATTTGTGACTTTGTTTGCTATTCTGAATCATTAGTTTCAGGAGTTTCTTGTCGCTGTTTCTTGGCAGCCAACTGGGAATCTTTCTGCACCAAGAAACTATCAAGGGAAATTTGTCGCTGGAGAATCTTTCTGAAGTGGGCCATCGCGTAATCATTCATCAGGTTTACTGCCCTGTTAGCAACAAGTTTGTTTGGATGATGGCTCATAATGAAGTCTACGACGTCTGCCCACTTGCTGCAAATTTCTTTAATCCTGGCAGTTGAAACGGTCACTGGCTCCTCATCATCAGACGACTGCTACTTTTACTGCTGTGTAGTCATCATCATCATCAGTCTCAGGCCAATGAAAGCGAGGCTGCGCACGCGTGCAAAACTAGGCTACTAGGCTATCGCTAAGCGATGTTAGTACTGCGTGGCCTTCGTTTAAACTGTACACGATCGTTTGTCTCCAACATTAAACTTTGCTCTCTCTCTCGCCTTTGTTCGTAACCCGAGGCACTGTTCGTTACCCGAGACAAAAAAAATTCGAAGTTGTTGTTCGTAACCCGAATTGTTTGTGACCTGAGGCGTTCATAACCAGAGGTACCACTGTACTACTTTTCCCGTTATTCCTACTGACTTGCCGCTTGCAGAACTCTCAAGGTATAACGGTACCAATTGCGCAAGTCCAAGTGGGTGGAGCTTATAGTGTAGGGCAATCAGAAATAAACAAGAACACTAGCTATGATTGGTGGATTATGTAAAAGTTGTACTTTCTCTTAGGCTTAATAAAAGTTTAGCCTCTTGGCAACATGTGAATTTATGCTAATTCCTATTTAGATCATATTTTGTATTTTTTATGATTTTTTTGAAAATGTGATGCACATGACTGAAAATATGTATGTTGTGACTAGATAACTCATACCCATGTCTAGTTCCAGCAGAGTTATCTCTCTTAAATGCAATGGAGTACCTTGTTTTGTCATCGTCAAATTGACAATCTAACATTGTTCTCTATAACAGTGTGTGAGATGCATGCTAAATTAGGATAGAAAATATATTTATCTCTCCAAATATTAGCATTGGGGTCTATGGAAAAACAATTGGTACCATGATACCTCAAGTGTGTTCACGCATCACGAGATATCATCTCCAGGTGGTGGCAGTTGTCTATGTATTTACCGGAAGCCATCGATAACGTACCGCATACTACCTTTAAAAATATATTTACTCAAATTATTTTCTCATAAATGTGGGTGGAGGAGTTTATATATATTACTCAAATAAATCTGAAAATCTCCAATGAATCTGAATATGTGCATATTTTTACAATACTTTCCAGTATCAGTATCAGACATGGGTCATCGGGTAGTACCTTATTCACAACATAGCAATTAGATAGTGTTTTTTTTCTCTTTCTTTTCCCTCAACCAAATGTCATTCGGCTGTACGTGAGAACAAATCCCAAAACGATGTACAAGATATTTCTCAGAGTGAGAATGCTAAACGAGGTGAGACTGGAAAAAACTCGAATAACGCCAGGCCTATAAAATCATTTAATACAGAAACTAACAAAGAAAAAACATTTAAATCAATACATGAAGCCGGAAAATATTTCAATATTTGTAGAGCCTCAATACGATATGTTGCAGAGAATAAAACTCAATCTGCCCTTTCGAAGCGTTTTGAAAATAAAATTAAATTCGTTTACGTATGAATTCTATTTTGCATTATTACATAGCTCATCATCGCTATTAATTATTTTTTGAAAAATGGATCAATATCAATTTTTCAAATTAGAGATATATATTATTATATATGAATTCTGAAAATATCAATGAGATTTAAAATTTGAAAAATCAAGGAATTAAATTACCAGATAAATTAAATTGTGATCAAATTCTTTCTGATTATTAAGATATTGAATACAGTGCTATGAATAATAAATATGTGTTACCAAAACGATACGCCTTTATAAAGAAATGAAATTCGAGACTCCCTTGCATTCTGTAATGACGTCAGTAAGTTTGTCCCGTTATTCACTGTTGAAAAAAATCAGAAAATAATTGGGGCAGCAATATAAAATCAAACACACAATTAATTTTAAGGTTAAAACAATAAGAGATATTATCCGCCAAACCAAAAATTCCCCTTTGGTTACCCCAACGGAATAAGTTCTGCTTCTTAATGTAAATAACCATGGGTGAGAGTAAGTGTCTATGGATTGTAATTTATTTATTAAATGTTGAAATAATATTTTTTTTATTGATTTTTTGTCATTTGAGTCATTTTTGGTCATTTTTCTCCAGCTGTTGATAAAAAAAAAAATCGAGTAGTCGAATTTGCATGGGATTTCTCATTCAAAATTATTTTTGCTGTCTCATTATTATTATGCCTCATGAATCACTTAGAGAATTTATCGAAAATCAATCACAACAGAAGAGTGATTACTATCATTTATGGATCATGGAGGAAAATCATTGCTAAGCTGGTTATCAGTGACCACAGATACCATGGATTCTAATATTAATGGTACATTTACATGGCACCTGGCATCAAAACAAGGTGTTTCAGCTCCACGTCATATATTTGTTGCGCTACAGATAGGAATCGATTCAACTCTCAAGAACACTGCCATATGATATTTGATAAGATAGGTGTTAATGAAGTCTCGCTTAGAATAAACGGACAACAGGAACCATCCAAGGACATACTACTTGATTACAATACCAACCAAATAGCATGTGTGTATCATCGTATGTTATCATATATGGGACAAGATCAAAATGTTGATACTGGTCTGCAAATATCACAATTGGAATTTAAAAGTTTATATCCGATTTATTACTTTTCACTGGAACATCTTGATTTAACAAGACAATCTGTCGTTGATATACATTTTAGAGCTCGTGTAACCGATCCTCCTGCTGGTGGTTACAGAGCAGTTGTTGTCATTCTCAGTGACAAATCAATGCTACTCGAAGGTGTTGGTGGACGAATGAGAGTAATTGATGCGCCAGTAGAAAACATGTAGTGTAACAATTAGATCAATTTGTTATTAATATAATGTCATATAGTCATATTAGTGTTACGTTAACCCCTGGTCAACTCAAGAAATTGCAATCAGAATCGGCTAAAAAATGTGGAACCATGATCACGCTGAAACATAATCAGATGTCTGGTGGTCAGAAAAAATTGTCACTGACAACTCGTCAAATAAAACATTTCAATGATGCCTTCAAAGATAAAAAGGGTGTTCAGATCATACTCTCTGCAGCTGCGATCAAAAACATGATAAAATTAGGTGGTATATTTCCATTGTTAGCTGCGTTACCAGCGCTAATTGCAGCAGCAGCCCCAGCGGTAGCTAAAGCGGCAGCGTTAGGAGCCGTTGGCACCACGGCAGGAATGACACTAAAGAAAGCAACTGAACAGGGATACAAAAAAAGGGGAAGGGGTCTAAGACTACCAGGAACCCTGTATTCATGGTACAAAGTAAGCGGCATGAGAATCCCAGGAACGGTTTATTAGTTCCCATGTGAAATTTTGATTTACTCAATGCTGCTAAAAAATTAGCGATAAAAAACTTTAGAGGTGTCTTTATGAAAGATCAGTTGCTGGCACAACCAAACAACACTGAAACCGGTATTATTAATCTCGATAACAGCAGAGGACCCAGAACTCATTGGGTTGCATACGTGATTGATCCACGTGCAATTGTTTATATTGATTCATATGGATTAGCGCCACCTAAAGAATTTATGAGTTATATACAACAATTAAACACTTTTCATAAAATGAAGACTTGATACTCAACGCTACCAAGACAAAAAATGAATGACCCACCAATATGCGGTATAGAAGTATTAATCATGACCGAAAATAAACAAAAATTCCTAACTGGTTACAATATAACAGAGGCCGATTTACCAGATTTCAAGTTTCCTGGGTATAACGCAAATGAACTAAAAAAATCTCTTAATGATCTTATTCAAGAAAAATTTTCTATGATACTCGCCAAATGGAAACAACAAACAAATATCCTGACATATAATAATGACCCAGACGGAGGTGGAAGGCATATCGCTCCTTTCAACGTCAATATATCCTCGGTGATTGCATTGAATTTAGTATGTGATGTTATAGAAGGAAGCTATCAAATAAATCTCGAGCGATCAAATCAAGCTCAGCAGGGATATATTTTATATTCATTTACACCAACGGCTCCTCCAGGGTTTCTAATCATTGAGGATCACAATAATCCAGTCTATATGCGATGTCATAATAATTCGTTAACGAGAATTAATTTGAAACTCACTGACCAGTCCAATAATCTAAATGATTTACGAGGTGAGGTTTTACAAATTAGCCTGTTTGTGAAATCGTAGCAACTTTTATCGTGAAAAAAGATTGTTAACCCCATAGCAGCAGCAAGGGGGAGTGACAACAATTGAGGCGTCCTTTTTTTTTGATTCTGTTTTACCAAATAGACGCCTTTTTAACGATTTCGAGGAAGCCTTGGTTTGCCAAATTGACACCTCTAAAAAGTTGTACAGTTCACCCCTGCTGCTGCTGATGTTCAGCAGCACAGTGCCTCAATAACCACACTAGGTCAAGAGAATGATGATGATGACGACATTAAAGATCTGCCATAATCTTTGAAAACTGCTTGACTTCTAGCTTGGATTGGAATACTTGAAAAACTGTTTTAATTGTCAACGATGCTGTTTGAAAATCAAATTTCAATTAAATCTGAGTTCATCTGGTTCATTCTCTTGCTTTCATAGGCAAAAAACTTTGATGGACATTTTCAGGTCTTCTTTAAATATATTCTTTCAGTCATGGGCTCCAAGTGCCCAAAAGTTATTGTAAAGATGATCTAATCACCATCTTAAAAAGAAATTTCTAAAACATCCACAAATATTTCCAATTTTCTGGTATGCTTTTCTGATTATATTGCAAATATGAATACTTGACTCTATGGCCTAATCTATTATGAACCACTACACCTAAATTTCATGCACAACTTCATCTAGAACAGAATAAGATTTATTGTCTGCATGATTTTAGAACAACAATTTGGTCATTCCAAATGAAATCACTCAAAATCCAAAAATCTTCCCAGGTGACCATATCCTGGGTGAAAGCAGCTGACACACACACACAGTTGAAATCTGGCATGAATACAGCTACTATATGCAAGGATCACATGGTCAAGCCACCTCTATTACAAGGCCAAGGGCAGTTTTTTAATTCAAGCCTGAGTTTCAGCTTAACAATAAACTGGATCAGGCATAATTCTGTACAATCTCCTGCAAATATAGTTTTCATATAAAATCATACCAGGTGAGCAATTGAGAATCTGAGCTCATATTCTAATTTCCTCACATCACAAATATGGAGTGTATAAACTTTCTGCCTGAAATCTGTATATTTTCTTAAAGGTACAAAATCCTCCGTTGTACGCACATGCACTTGATTGGGGGGGGGGGGGGGGGCGACTAATGTGTACACGTTAGACTTTAATGATCAGTCCCCCCCCCCTCCACAAACAAGTGCCCATGGTTGTAGGCCAAGAACAATGAATCTGCAAGTCAAATAACTATGCTACTCCTCTCCACTCCAATCAGCCTTAACTTCAACAGCATTTCAAACTTTTTACTGAAACTGTATGCCACCATCAATTAGGGGCTAGGGCCTACATACATCACATCTGGAAAAAAAATCGTAAATGTTCATCAGGGGTAATTTGGCATGGAATGTCACAAATTGGAGTTAGGGAATGTCACAAACTGGAGTTTGGGAATCTCACAAGTTGGAGTTAGAGACTGTCACAAATTGGAGTTAGGGAAAGTCACAAATTGGAGTTAAGGAATGTCACAAACTGGAGTTAGGGAATGTCAAAAATTGGAGTTATGGGTAAGTCACAAACTGTAGTTAGGGAAAGTCACAAATTGGAGTAGGGAATGTCACAAACTGGAGTTAGAGACTGTCACAAATTGGAGTTAGGGAATGTCACAAATTGGAGTAGGGAATGTCACAAACTGGAGTTAGGGAAAGTCACAAATTGGAGTAAGGAATGTCACAAACTGGAGTTAGGGAATGTCACAAACTGGAATTAGGGAATGCCACAAATTGGAGTTAGGGAATGTCACAAATTGGAGTTAGGGAAAGTCACAAATTGTTGTTAGAGAAAGTCACAAATTGGAATAGGGAATGTCACAAACTGGAGTTAGGGAAGATGGTACAATTAGTTTCCCCCTTCTTACTAACATAAGCAAGTGTGTGACTAATCTACTTAAACATATGCATCATATGATATATGCCTTCTGTATATATTAAGCACACGAGTCTGACGTTTTATCACTCAAGTACGGCGAAATATCTTAAAACATGAAATCACCTTATCGGTTATATAAATGAACATTCATTCATTTATATAAAAGATAAGGTAATTTCATGTTTTCATATATTTCACCGTACTTCATTGATAAAAACAGCAGACCTGTGATATAAAGAAATTTACTAACAAAAGTGGCCTACTATAACTTGAAGTTGCACATAAGTACAGTACACATCAATCTATAGTTTATAACTTAGAAAAACTTGTAAGTTAATGAGCTTGTTTTCTCCCATATAATTGCTTGTGATCTTGGCAATCAAATATGTTTAAAATAAGCTACTCACTTTCACTTTCGACTCGTTTAACGTCCCATGAAAATGGCGGGTTTTTTTAAAAAAATACTTTATCTTTCGAACCTACTTCGGCATTGGTCGTGAAATGGCTACGATAGACTGGTTCCTCCTCACAAATGAACTCTGCCTCAGTTTTCTTACCAGGTGATGGTACTATATAATCGTCCTTACGTAATCAATTATGTAATTTACCGAACATAATCAGTTGTCGTGCAAATGCATACAATAATTATCCAAATATGGTATTCCAGTAGTTAATTTGTAATGTATGGTACTTGATAGTCGATATATTTACAAATATCTTTCATATTATTCATTTCATTTGCGGTTACAATAATTAATTTATGAATGAAAATGGCGGGCATTATTTTCATGACGGCACCTTTTAATTATATTCGCAGAGAAAACTATGTGTGTATGCGATCGTGCGTGATTTAGATTTTTAACGTAATTTGAACATTTTTCAGTCATATCGCAACGGTGTCTGCAGTGGGGCAGTTTATATTATAGTGATGTCTAGCACTAGAGCATCAGCAGACATGTAGCATGATGTCACACCTAGTCACATTATCATGACACCAGGCCGACCAGACCTAACACTAACCTCTTAATGCTGAGCGCCATGCGAGCCAGCCCTAAAGGCAATGTTATATGCCAAAGAAACTATTTCCTTTCCAATGAAAATCATTTAATTCATTATAATTTAATTCATAAACAATTACCAGTTTATTCAAGAAGAAAATGTTTAATTTGTGTCCCCGTTAGATTCAGATTTCATTTCCGGAGAACATTTTTAACTCTCCCTAATAATCCCTTTTTAGCGAACTATATGTTATTTAACCCTATGTTATTTAACTATATGTTATTTAACTATATGTTATTTAACTATATATTATTTAACTATATGTTATTTAACTATATGTTATTTAACTATATGTTATTTAACTATATGTTATTTAACTATATGTTATTTAACTATATGTTATTTAACTATATGTTATTTAACTATATATTATTTAACTATATGTTATTTAACTATATGTTATTTAACTATATGTTATTTAACTATATATTATTTAACTATATGTTATTTAACTATATGTTATTTAACTATATGTTATTTAACTATATGTTATTTAACTATATGTTATTTAACTATATGTTATTTAACTATATGTTATTTAACTATATGTTATTTAACTATATATTATTTAACTATATGTTATTTAACTATATGTTATTTAACTATATATTATTTAACTATATGTTATTTAACTATATGTTATTTAACTATATGTTATTTAACTATATGTTATTTAACTATATGTTATTTAACTATATGTTATTTAACTATATATTATTTAACTATATGTTATTTAACTATATGTTATTTAACTATATGTTATTTAACTATATATTATTTAACTATATATTATTTAACTATATGTTATTTAACTATATATTATTTAACTATATGTTATTTAACTATATATTATTTAACTATATGTTATTTAACTATATGTTATTTAACTATATATTATTTAACTATATGTTATTTAACTATATGTTATTTAACTATATGTTATTTAACTATATGTTATTTAACTATATGTTATTTAACTATATGTTATTTAACTATATGTTATTTAACTATATATTATTTAACTATATGTTATTTAACTATATGTTATTTAACTATATGTTATTTAACTATATATTATTTAACTATATGTTATTTAACTATATGTTATTTAACTATATGTTATTTAACTATATATTATTTAACTATATGTTATTTAACTATATGTTATTTAACTATATGTTATTTAACTATATATTATTTAACCCTATGTTATTTAACTATATGTTATTTAACTATATGTTATTTAACTATATATTATTTAACTATATGTTATTTAACTATATGTTATTTAACTATATGTTATTTAACTATATATTATTTAACTATATGTTATTTAACTATATATTATTTAACTATATATTATTTAACTATATGTTATTTAACTATATGTTATTTAACTATATGTTATTTAACTATATATTATTTAACTATATGTTATTTAACTATATGTTATTTAACTATATGTTATTTAACTATATATTATTTAACTATATGTTATTTAACTATATGTTATTTAACTATATGTTATTTAACTATATGTTATTTAACTACATGTTATTTAACTATATGTTATTTAACTATAT